>OX451741.1:169084755-169684755 GCA_948472305.1 Vicia faba
AGAATAGTAAACCAAGGGTGCTGGGCCAGCATTGGGGGTGTGCCTGGCAATCTGAGGCCCATTAACCAGTCAGCCTTTTTGACTTTTTGCAATTGCCTAGAGCGTGCTTTGACTTGGAACATGGTAGCCTGCACATCATGGCCATCGGATCTGTGAGAAAGGCCACTTGGCGCGCTTGGATGTGAGGTGCATGATACACCTTCTTTGGAAACCTGCACACAAGCGTGTAAAGAAAAATAATATGGAAATTTTAGGGGACCTGGGAATCGAACCCAGGTCCCAACGTTCAACGCTTGCTCGCCTTAGCCACTGAGCCAACTGCTTCAATTGATATAATAATAAGAAGTGGTTAATATATTGATGAATCAACACATATGCCTAAAAAATAAAATAAAAACGCGTGCGACTTTTAAACGGGCCAATCACATTGTGACGCATCATCATCTTCTTCATCAAAATTCCTGGTTATTTACCTGCGGATTTTTATCCGCAGGTAGTTTCGTAGGCTTTGTTTAGAATCATCCCTAGGCCTCAAAAACTTATTCCAAGACCATGGTTGGTCTCGTCTAGGTCTCCTGAGTTCATCCACGCTTATGATTTCTTCTGATTTCACCTGAAAACAAAACGCCTAAAAACCACACAAACAAACCCTAGGTACGGGTATCATCATATGAAGCCTAAAAATGAAATTGAATATAGCAGTTACGTTAGAAATCAAGCAAGGAGTATGAATATGCTAATATTTTTGAGAAAAAACACAAGAATGGAGAAACACGATTCCATGTTCAGAGGTGACTTCGTGAGTACTTACAGTGCTTGATAGGTGGTCTTAGGATGCGTTTGTGGTTGCTTTGGCTTCAGGGGATGGCAATGAAGGATGTCACGTTCTCCTTTTGATCTGAAAATGCTTGCAACACTCTTTTTGATCTCACACTTTTTTGACAATTTTTGAGTTTTGCTATGGCCGTTTTAGCAAGGCTTGGGTCGTGAATTAGGTTTATAATGCTTGCTTATGTATGTGTGAATGAAATTAGGTCAGCAGCTGGGCTTGTATCCTTGTGTAATTAAGTTTGGAGATTTGGTTGACCACCATTGAAGAACTTTCCAAACTTGGTTCAAATCTTGGATTTTATGCACAAAAAGGCTTGGCACGAATTTGTGAGTTGGCACATGACACATAAAAGCTATTCAAACCAAAAGATGTTATTCCATTAATTTTTTAGATTTTATTTGAATTATTATGGATTTAAAATGAATTAAATCAATAAAAATTAAATAAAATAGAAAAATAAATGTTTGATCTTGAAATTAATCATGGGACACTTGTGTGGCATGATAAGGCTGAATCAAGTGGAAGAAAGTGGGCCCTTTTGTCAAAAATTGATGTTTTAAGGATAGTTGACTTTTGCCACTTCACAAAACTTTTCCAACTTCTCCAATGCATATCTTGCTCAATTTTGATCATATGAACATGTTCTTGGACATTTTGGAAAGGTCTTGAAGTCCTCTAACCAATTCCTTTGGTCCCATGTCATTTGGATTTACCAATCTCAAGTTATGGTCTTTGACTTAAAATGCCTTTTTGTTGACTTTTGAAATTGACCTATAATGTAGAAATTGATAACTTTTTGTGAGAGCATTGCTTGGACTTGGAATGTGAAGATGAGTTGTAGGAAATGTCATCCCCTTCAAAATGAGCATTGGATGGGATTTTTCTGATGAACCATGAAAAAGTTATGCCTTGGTCAAGTTACAGTTGACTTTTCTACTGTCCCAAAATAGAAACTTTTTGCATCTTGATAATTTTTGAGCCATTCTTGAGGAATCATGATCAAGACTTGATCAAATGATGATTGTGGCTTCAAAATAAGATGTTGACCAAAAATTCTGACTATTGACTGTAAAATGACCATTTTACCCTTGCAGTTGACTGTTGAGTAAATAGGGCTTTTGACTGTGCAATTTGCCACTATGAGTCTTGAAACTTGACATATAGATGCTTGACAATGTATATAGGCATATGGGACTTGATTGAGCCATTGAAAACCTCAACTTCCTTGAGAGAACCAAAACCCTAATTTTGACTAGCTTAGGAGGATGTTTGACTGTGCAACCCCTTGAGAAATCTTGAAGAATATGGGAGGGCAAATTTTGGGGTACAACATTTATCTTTTATATACAATATTATTCTTGAGAATTTGTCCTTACAAACTTAGTATCATCGTCTACTTACTTTCAGGATAACTTAACTCTAGATAACTAACTAACTCTCACGATGCAACAAGTGGACTATATGGATATCACTTTCAGAGGCAGAGCTCAAAGGCGGAGATTTGAAGTTTTAGCTGAAAAAGAGATGGCACTAACCATATACCCCGATGGCTGCACCATGACCTTGCTAGGAATTAGAGATAGTGTCATGTTTCTACTTGACCAAATTGGGTGGGGAAATTTCATGGTAGTAAGAAGATTTAATTCTTACCGTAGGCTGACCCTTGAGTTCATTAGTTGACTTACTTTCATGCCTGGACATGGATTAGAATTTAACCGAGGTCTGATTATTATTAGAATGTTTGGTATTGATTTTTGTTATAATAGCAGAGAGTTTTCTAGCCTTTTAAGGGTTCCTGGTGGCCCACATGTCTTTGCTAGTACCCCAAAAGATGGTCTTTTGGACCTTGAACTTAGATATTTTTGGAATAGCATAATTGGAGATAACAACCCCGAGCCTAATAACATATTTTCTGTGAATATCTATAACCATGCTATCCATTATTTCCATAAGATCCTTGCTCACACCCTATTCGGAAAAGAACAAAACATTACCTCTGTGTCCAAAGATGAATTATTCATCATGTATTGTGCCTCCCAAAAATGCCCCGTTGATGCTGCTACTTTTATGTTGGCTAACTTCACTCTTCTTGCACAAGCTGATAATGAACCAATCTTAATAGGAGGCTTAGTTACCATGATTGCAAATGCTATTGGGTTGAGACAACCACTAGTCATCCTTGACCCTCTAGAAGGAATATATCCCATGAACATCCACTTTTGTTTCAATACCAGCTTCATTAGAAACCCAGGCTCAGATGATTTTGAACTCCTTATCAATAATCGAGTTCTGCACCTTTTCACATTGCCAAATCCCAAGACTAGTGTACATGACAGAAATAACTGGCTGTTTGAATTAGACGAACCCCAAAATAACCCACAAACTCCTCCTGAGACTCCTCAAGTCTATGACCATTTTGATATCTCTGAAGCTGAAACTGATCCTGAAACCCTTCCATTCTACCATAACCTTCCATCCCCAGACCATACCGACCATGTAGATACCCCTCAAATCATTGCACCACTTCCACATGAGGACCATCAGCCTGACACAACCTCTTGTACCTCCTCCGCACAATTTGCTCCACCTCTTGATCACATTGCTGCCATCAACGCCCTCCAGACTGACATTTCTAACATTAGAGACGACCTTCCTTCTTTGCATGTAGATTTTACGTGTTTATGGATGTAGTGATAGAGTAGTTTTATATTACTTATCAACATCTTTATTCTGGTGCTCCTCATCTTGGACGTAGTGGCTAGTTTTTCTGAATAATATTGTTTTCTCAAAATTAGGATTTTCATGTTTTCTTAATTAGATTTGATGTTGTTAGGCTATTTTGCAATTTTCTTGCTTTTTTGTTACAATAAGAGTTTTTTCACATTTTTAGTATTTAATATTTTGGCATTTTATTATTTCAATTTTTGTTTTTCATTTTTTTGTGATTTATCTGCTATTGTGTGTATGAGTTTAAGTTGAAGTTTGTTTAGAATTTTGGACTATTCATGTTTTACACTTGTGGTGCTCGCCATAAGACCGTGGCCCTCGCCAAAGTATCCAAACTATGTGGCCTCCACCACAGTTTGTGTGGCCCTCTCCACGTTCTTCATAAAATAGAAACATAAGTGTTTTTCTAAAACACTCCTTGTTTCCCTCTTCTTCCTTCATTCAACCCTAACGCTCCCTTTCTCAACCCTTTTCCAATTTCCACTAAGCACTCATTATCACCCACTCATGTTTCATTTCCCAATTCCATTTCACCCTTTAAAATTCCTTGAATTGCTCCGCATATCATACTTAGTGAATTAGTAAAACACTAGGTAAATTTCATACATAATAAAATGCTGGCTATCAGATCCCAGATATCCTACGAGATGTCGAGACACTAGATCAACTTCACACACAACAACAGGATGTATAAACAAAAATAGCAGTGCTGAAAGTAAATAACAGAGGATATGTTTACCCAGTTCGAAACAATTTTCCTACTCTGAGCTACTAAGGATTGTATTTATAGAACCACTTGTGTGGGCTGCAAGCTAAAAAGCCCAACTTAAGTGCACCATATAATAATAATAATAATAAAACAATAATAATAATAATAATAATAATAATAATAATAATAATAATAATAATAATATATTTTAATAAATATTATTATAATAACTATTATAATAAACATATTTTATTATTATTATATTTTATAACTATTATAAAAATAATAATAATAATAATAATAATTAATAATAATAATAATAACTATTATTATATTATATGATGTTCCATATTTCACTTAAGTGCACCGTGCCTTACGGAGTTCCATAATCTCTCAAGTACACCGTACTTTACGGTGTTCCTTATTTATTATATATCTCATCAATCTCTCCTTATGTGTGTGACCCTGTAGATTCTCGTGACACTCGCAATTATATTAAATCAGTATTTAACATAAGAAATAGTGAGTTGTATCTGTTGTACCCCAAAATTTTCCCTCCCATATTTCTCAAGACATGTCAAGAATCATCTCCAAGTTGTTCAAGATGGCTCAAGAGTTGGACAGTCAAATCACCTCCTAAGGCAGTCAATTCAAAATTAGGGCTTTCTGTTGCATCAAGGTCCTTACATCCAAATGGTCTCAAATGCTCCCCAATGTCCTAATATGTTCTTAAGTTCATCCATGTCAAATTTCAAGCCTTGCAGAGAAAGTTTGGTCAGTCAATTGCTCAAGAAGCCCAAAAATCGACCATGCTATGGCAAAAGTAAACTGTGACCCAAATACAGTCAAACCTCAAGGTTTTTTTTTGTCAACATTCTCATTTTGAAGTATAATTCATCATTTGATCAAGGTTTGATCATGATCCATAAAGTATTGCTCAAGATTCATCAAGATTCAAAGGTTGCTAAATTAGGGTTTTGTAGGAAAAGTCAACACAACTTTGACCAAGCATAACTTTCTCATACTTTATGATAAATGACCCATTCAGAGCTCATTTTTAATATTATCCAATTTCCTACAATCCATATTCACACCCCAAGATCAAGAAATGCTCTCACAAAAAGTTACAAATTTGGACATTATAGGTCATTTTTGAAAGTCAACAAAAACACCTTTTTTTCCAAAGCTTATAACTTGAGCATGGAATACCAAATTGAGATGATACCAAAGGTTTTGGTTAGAGGACACCTCAAGGTTTATAAAAAGTCAGAGAACACTTCCAAAAGTTCAAAATTGAAGAAGTTATGCATTGTTGAAGTTGGGCATTTTTTCAAAAGTTCCAAAAGTCAACTATCCTCAAAACTCCAATTTTTGACAAAAGGGCCCACTTTTTTCCACTTGATTTGATCTTATCACACCACACACATGTCCTATCTTCAGTTTCATGTCCATTCATTTATTTTTCTATTTTTATTTAATTTTTATTAAATTAATTCATTTTAAATCAATATTAATTCAAATAAAATCCAAAAATTGATGGAATAGAATCTTTTTGATTGGCATAGGCTTCAATTTTCATCATGGACCAAATCTAATCTGAATCATACCATGTTATGTACAAAATATTTGATTTGAGACAAATATGGAAGCTTTGTTAATGGTGGCCAAATCATATCTTGAATCTTCAATGCACATGGATTGGAGGCCCAAAGTTTAACCTAATTGCTTCCCTTATACACACACAAGCTAGACACATCAAGAACACGACCTAAGAGCTGCAGAAACGGCAAAACCAAAATTGAAAAAAGCTTGAAAAAGTGTGAGATCAAAATCTTGGTTAGAG
This sequence comes from Vicia faba, assembly GCA_948472305.1. NCBI lineage: Eukaryota > Viridiplantae > Streptophyta > Magnoliopsida > Fabales > Fabaceae > Vicia > Vicia faba. The sequence continues at coordinate 169,090,867 of OX451741.1, forward strand.
CTCGATTTAATCCAAAATCTCAATGTAGCTTCCTTGCCTGACGTTCACTGAAGCCAAAGTGATCAAAACCAAGTCTTGAGACCTCCTAAATCACGCTGTAAGTACTCAAGAACATAGCCCTGTACATGGAATCGTGAATCCATTTTCTTGCATCCTTTTGCCAAAAATTTTGTATAATCATGCTTGCCATTCAATTTCTAAACATTATGTATTGTTTGATTTCATTTTTGTGGCCTATAACCATGTACCCGAAGCTAGGGTTTGTGTTCTTGTTTTTTTAGGCATTTTTGATACAAGAAAAATCAGGATGAATAACGACCATGGATGTGTTCAGGGAAGAGAGACGAACACAATGATGGTCTTAGCTTGCATTTTTGTGGCCTAGAACGAGTTTTGGAAGCAAGCCACGGATCTTCATGCGGATAAAAATCCGCAGGTAATAAAACCAGAGATTTGTGAAGAAGACGACTATGCGTCCTCTTCCCATTGGCTCGTTCAAATAAAATTAGCGTGTTTTTTTTATTTCCAGTATATTGTGTGTTTTTCCCTTATAATATTACTCATCTATTCTAATAACAAAGAAGCAAGTCAGATGGGTTGGCAAACGCGCTAGTGGAAATCCCCATGGGACCTAGGTTCGAATCCCAGGTCCCCCAAAACTTTGTTGCATTTTATTTTCAGGCAAATCCATGCAGCATCAGGAGCGTGACCTACCATAAGCCTCCATCCAGATGATTGCCAAATAGCTTCAGATCAAATCCAATGGCCAGGAATGAAGGACTATCATATGTCTAAGTCAACAAGCGCATAGGGAACTGGAAAAGTCAAAGCAGGCTTGAACGTTTTGGGCCTCAAATTGCAAATCTAACCTCCCAGTCTGGGCCCAGCACCCCCCTATGGGTTTATTTCTTCTCCCTTTTTTATATTTCTTTTATTTAAATTGTTTTATTATTTTATTGTTAATTAACTAATTAATAATTTTCCTAATAAAATCAGAAAACACAAAAAATATTATTATTATTAATTTCATTATTTTATTTTTGTAAATAAATATTAATTAATTAACTTAGTTTTTAATAGGTTTAACATTTAATATTTTTTGCAATAAATTAAAATTAATGTAGAATTAGGTTTTTAATAACTTTTAACCATTTTTATTTTATTTCCTTAAAAAAACAAAAATAAAAAATATTTTCATTATTTAGTTAATTTAATTGTTCGTTTAATTTAATTCCATAATTTCAAAAATAACAAAAAAACATGCTTTCTTTCAAAAAGGGTCAAAACCCTAACAAATACGCCGATTTAATTTTCTTGCACGCGATCCATTTATTTCCAATATTGTAATTGCTTCCGGAATGTAATAGCTTTTAATTAGGACTTTAATCATTTATCGCTTTATTTTACTTTCTGCAATTTAAATTAAAGGGTTTGTTTTTGGCGATGTAAATACCCGACGCCTTGTAATAGTTTAGACTTAATTTCCCGCAAATTAATTTCTGCACAATATTAACTGTTAGATATTTGATAACTAGGCAATGCATGACAAGATCAATCTTTAACCTAAAATCAATATAGCTCACCCATGACATGTACAGATAAAATTAACCAAAGTAACACACTTGCACATGTCACTCTTAGGGTACACCTCACTTGGTTGCCTTCGAACGTGGTCATTGAGTATAGAAAGTTTTAGAGGTCGCCCTCTTGTCCAAAGATCATAAGTTGCCTAGGAAAAAATGATCTAAGACATTAGGGTTACCACTAAGGCGTCCTAACATTGCTTTAGTGACCACACGTCCCTTAATCGAATTGACCCTTAAAACTCCAACGACGATGCTACCTACTCATCAATAGTGGGATAGCATTGTCTAAAGGACATTAGCACAGTTTGATTCCTTTTTCGAGTAGGTAGATGGTTCTTAAGTACTTGCTCCTTTTAAAACAAAACAAAACTTTTCGCACTTACACTTCTTTCAAATAAAAACTTCTTTCAAACCCACAAAAACAAAGAAAAGCAAATTTTGAAAACACAATGAGCAAATATCTAAGAGCCCGTGGATAACCACGGATAGAAAGGGTGCTAATACCTTCCCTTTCAATAATCTACCTCCCGAACCCGAGAAACATCTCGAAAAAGGAATTTTTCTGTGCTTTTTTCCTTTCCTTGTTGGATAAAATAAAAGACGGTGGCGAATCTTGCTTACCGCGACATTTTGCGAAAACAAACGCAAAACGCGAACCAGCATTCCAAAATAGTCAGTTCTCATTCCCACCGATCACAGAACTAGCGACTTTGCTGGGGATGATTATAAAGTGAGGTGTACCTTAGGATTAGATCATTGTGTTTTCAATTATATGTTTTGTATGCTTTAATTTTGTGGGCTTGTATCGGAGTTCTATAGATCCTAACCCGGATCTGGGGGCACCCTTTAGGTAAGTAGCAATAAACTGTGAGGGAGCTTTCCGGCGTAGACCGACACAGTTGAAGCAGTAGCTATGTTGGTGTGGCACTTTAGTCTGTACCAATATCCCTTGTGTTGGAACGAGGAGAATATGGGTCTTCTAAGGGGTCATTAAGCACCAACTGACCTTAGAACCTTAAATTGACCAACTTGGCCATAGAACAGTAGCAGTATGCTACACTCATTGAGACTAAACTCTCGCGATGATTCCGGCCACAAGAAAAGGTTTTTAAACTGGAATTATGACCGATTGAGGGTAGTCAGTGATATTGAGATCCTCCAGAACCCGATTACTATTTTTAGGACAGGTTTAAACCAACTGAACTGAAAGAGGGTAGTACCTAAGCTCCATGCCAGCCTAAAATCTAAAGGCTCTCAGTGTGACTTGTGTGCCTTTACCATGTTTGCTATTTGTGGATACTTGTGGTGTGCTTACTATCATGACATCATGACATCATAACATTGCATACATCTTGAATTGGACTAACCTATTTCAAAGACAAGAGGGTTTCATCTTTGCTCTGTTTTTTAGGTCATCATGATGCCCATGCGTAAGAATAGTATCCGGATCAACTTTGTCCAAGTCCCTACCTTGCTTAAAGAGTTGGTTTCCAAGATGCCTGACACTACTTCCTTCATCAGGAGGCATGGTTCTCTTCTCAGTTTGGTCACCTCCAAATTGGACAAGCAGATGATGAGTGTCCTGGTCCAATTCTATGATCCACTGTACCATTGTTTTACTTTACAGGACTTCCAGCTGGTTCCTACCCTAGAAGAGTTCTCTGAGCTGCTCAATATCTCTGTTATAGAAAAGACCCCGTTTACTGGTTGGGAGAAGACCCTTAGACCCGAAGAAATTGTTGCAGCCCTTCATTTGACTAAATAGGAGGTAATGGCTAATTGGGAGACTAGGAGTGGAGCAAAAGGATTTCTGACTAAGTTCTTGGTTGGCAAGGCTAACTACTTCTGGGATAGCCTAGACTTTAAGGCGTTCGAGGATATTCTGGCTCTTCTGATTTATGGCTTGGTATTGTTTCCGAATCCTGACACTTTTGTTGATGTGAATGCGATAAAGATCTTCATCTCTCATAACCCTGTACCCACTCTCTTGGGTGACATTCTTCATCAGCTTTATACTCGCACGGCCCGAAAGCAAGGAACCTTGATGTGCTGTGCTCCCTTATTGGCAAGGTGGTTTATTTCGCACCTTCCCAAGCCAGTGCTGAAGAACAAAGAAGGAATGGGTTGGGCTTATAGGGTGATGTCTCTCTCTCATAATGACATTATCTGGACTCTCAAGGGTATGGATGATGTGACTATCATTGATTGCTGTGGAGAGTATCCTAATGTTCCATTGATAGGTTGCCCCTGTTCAATCTTCTTAGACCTGAGGATGCAGATTGGCTGACGTGCCTTTCGTAATCCAAAGGTGGAAGATGATTGAACACTAGAGTGCCCAGAAATTTGGGCTCACATGTTGGAAGTATGATGGTGGGAATGGGCTTATAGATGCCATTTGGAGATTGATGGATAGGATGATGGGCTTATAGATGCCATGCTAAGAGATGATGGATAGGTGGATGGGCTTATAGATGCCATGCTAAGAGATGATGGATAGGTGGATGGGCTTATAGATGCCATCTGGGTGTTGATCGCGTAAGAGATTCCTTAGCGAGAACTTGCGTACCTGTAAAAGAAAATGATTACCTGACCTGTTACAGGAGCTGGTCTTCAAACTCTTTGTGTAGATGTTCCCTGACTGGTTACAGGAATTGAATCTGGAGCTTCAAAAGGTGATGAACGAACCAGGGATGGTTACTACCTCAACGGGACGGTGAGAGAACCTTGGACGATTACTACTTCAACAGGAACGCTGAGAGAATCATAGGCGACTTCAACCTCAACAGTAACGCTGAGAGAATCTTCGGCGACTTCAACCTCAACAGTAACGCTGAGAGAATCTTGGGCGACTTCAACCTCAACAGTAACGCTGAGAGAATCATAGGAGACTTCAACCTCAATAGTAACGCTGAGAGAATCACGGATGTCTTCTACTGATTCTTCATCAGGAAAATCTTTTAGGGATCGATTTAACTGGACTAGAGAAGGCCTTTGACTGGATAAGAAATAGGAAAATCTTAGGGTCGATTTAACTGAACCAGACTAGGTCTTGGAATCTTCAACTGGATAAGAAACAGGGAGATCTTAGGGTCGATCTGACTGAACCAGAGAAAGCCTTTGACTGGATAAGAAACAGGAAAATCTTAGGGTCGATTTAACTGAACCGGACAAGGTCTTGGAATATCTTCAACTGGATAAGAAACAGGGAGATCTTAGGGTCGATCTGACTGAACCAGAGAAGGCCTTTGACTGGATAAGAATCAGGAAAATCTTAGGGTCGATTTAACTGAACCGGATAAGGTCTTGAAATCTTCATCTGGATAAGAAACAGGGAGATCTTAGGGTCGATCTGACTGAACCAAAGAAGGCCTTTGACTGGATGAGAATCAGGAAAATCTTAGGGTCGATTTAACTGAACCGGACAAGGTCTTGGAATATCTTCAACTGGATAAGAAACAGGGAGATCTTAGGGTCGATCTGACTGAACCAGAGAAGGCCTTTGACTGGATAAGAATCAGGAAAATCTTAGGGTCGATTTAACTGAACCAGACTAAAGTCTTTGAAATATAGCTGAGAACTTAACTGGATCTTTCCTGAAAGGTAAAGGTCAGTCATATGCAAGGCATGATATGAATCAAGCGATGATGTTCTCAACATAAATGAGATTTGTAAGATATGATGCGTATATGCATGCTATAATGTATGAAAATGTGATGTTTATGAATGTATCTTTTTTATCTAGGAAAGTAAATCCTTGACGGATGTCGGGAAGTCACTCCTGGGCTGATGTTGAAGAATAGATCTTTGCTTCCGCTAGGGATGATAGTTGCAAGAATACCGGTAGGAGAAGATAACTCCGTTGGAGAATAAACTTGACGAATGGATTACTCTGCGGGGAGAAAATTACTCTAGCGATCTTGCTGGGGAGTAATACTCTGTGGGGAGAGAGGTACTGTTGGAAGGTTTATGGTAACTTCGCTGAGGATACCATTGTTATGTTGGAAGTGTTGATAGACTTCGCTGGGGATAAGAAGACTTCGCCGAGGACGATCTTTCCGTGGCTTTTAGCTGAGGATAACCCAGTTATATCCTGGTAGGGAAATAACCTTTGAATAAAGCCGGGAGACGCGTTCGGGCTCTGCAGGGGATAAGCTTCCAGAATCTACTGGGGATAAGCTTACTACTTGGGGAGATGGGTTCCAACCTTCCTGGGGAAACTGGATTGGACTCTCCTGGGGAAGTTTTGAGATGTACTGGAAGTAACTCCATTGAATGTTTGATATACCTCCGGGGAACAATCTTTGGGTCAAGACTGCCGGGGATGCTTGTTAAGAATACATATATACTCCGCTGGGGAATGTTGAGATCTGCGGGGGATACCCAACTTCCTTAAGGTTTGATAATATAGCTTGGGGAGAGTGCACTGACTTGCTGGCTCACTCTCTGGGGAATTAAGATATCTTGGTTACATTCTTCAGCCGAACCTACCTTGATACCTTGGTGGATGGAACAATTAGATCGCTTAGACAACTCTTTATTGCCCCTGTTTCTAATGTTACTTGTAATTAATACTTTGTTTCGTATGCAAATATTCATGAATTAGCAAATTATTGTCAATGCATATATCACAAATTGAATCTTGGACGTTCTTCGCAAAACAAAACAGAAAAGGAAAAACAAATGGCAATTTGAGCTGAAAAGTATATTTGTATTGATTTTTGAATTTGCCTGTAAAATAGGCGTTTATGTACAAGAGGTTGACGTCCTAGTAAGAGAACGCCGCTGAAAAAAAGAGTTTATACAGATTTGTACAAGAGAAAATAAAACAGTTGTGTGAAATGAATGATCCACTGGGTTTCAACTCTGCTATTGCCTTTATATCTCCGAGCGTCTCATCACTTGATAACCTAACCGAAGATGAAGCTAATTGATCGATGTCGTCTGAACTTGATGTAGATACCGGATTCTGGATGCAAAGTGATCCAATGAGACATAGTATTACGCTTTATCCCTAACTTTTGCCTGGACCTCCCTTTCAGGTTTTCAGTCCACCGGGATACCCATTTTTGCCCAAGCCGCCTTTTCAGGTTTTCGACTTGCCGGGTGTACAGATTTTTTTTCATTTCATCCCTTCATTTTGCCCGAACCCTTTTGGTTCGCCGGGAAGCCCTAATTTTTGCCTAGGTATGTCAACCTAGCGGGTCTTTTTCATGCGTAGTATCTTTTTACTATGTCTGCATTGGCGGGGTGAGGAAGGTCGTCACCATCCATGTTGGTTAGAATCATGGCTCCTCCTGAGAACACATGTTTAACCACAAATGGCCCTTCGTATGTAGGGGTCCATTTGCCCCTTGGATCACTCTGAGGAAGGATGATTCGCTTGATTACCAGATCCCCAACTTAATATTCTTGTGGTTTGACCTTTTTGTTAAATGTCCTGATCATCCGTTTCTGGTACGTCTGACCATGACAAATAGCAGCAAGTCTCTTTTCGTCAATTAAGTTTAGCTGATCAAGTCGTGTCTGGATCCAATCATCTTCACTCAGATCTGCATCCTTCATTATCCGGAGAGAGGGTATCTGTACTTCGATCGGTAAGACTGCCTCCATACCGTAGACCAAGGAGAAAGGAGTTGCCCCGGTTGACGTCCTGGCTGAGGTACGGTACCCATGTAGAGCAAACGGTAACATCTCGTGCCAATCTTTATAAGTCACTGTCATCTTCTGCACGATTTTCTTAATGTTCTTATTCGCTGCTTCTACAACCCCATTCATCTTCGGTCTGTAAGGAGAAGAGTTGTGGTGTTGTATCTTAAACTGCTCGCAGAGCTCAGTGATCATCTTGTTATTGAGATTGGTACCGTTGTCTGTAATGATCCTTTCAGGGACACCGTATCGACAGATCAGGTTGTGCCGAATGAACCGTGCCACAACAGTCTTGGTTACCGTAGCGTAGGATGCTGCTTCAACCCACTTCGTGAAGTAATCAATCGCCACCAGAATGAAGCGATGCCCATTGGACGCTGTAGGTTTAATCTCACCGGTCATATCTATGCCCCACATTGCAAAAGGCCAAGGCGCTGTCAGGACATTTAGAGGAACTGGAGGAACATGCACCTTGTCTGCGTATATCTGGCATTTGTGGCATGTCCGAGAGTGTTGGTAACAGTCGGCTTCCATTGTGGACCAGAAATACCCTGCCCGAAGAATCTTCTTTGCCATAGTGTGCCCACTTGAATGTGTTCCGAAGGTCCCTTCATGTAGCTCTTCCATGATCCTTTCTGCTTCTGTCTTGTCCACACAACGCAGTAAGGTCGAATCATGGTTTCGCTTATACAAAATGTCGTTGCTAAGGAAGAACTTCACTGCGAACCTTCTCAGAAACTTCTTATCGTTGACAGATGCACCTTCAGGGTATTCCTGAGCTTCCAAATATCTCTTCACCTCATGGTACCAAGGCTTCTCAGTCACCAATTCAGTCTCGAGATCACAACAGTATGCCGGTTCGTCCAGTTTCCAGATGATGATCCGGGGAGCCTCATTGTCCCATTTGACCTTGAACATAGAAGACATCGTAGCTAACGCGTCCGCCAACTGATTCTCCTCTCTCGGAAAGTGTTTAAAGGTTATCTCTGTGAAGTGGGGGATCAAGGTCAACACACATTCTCTGTAAGGGATAAGATTTGGATGTTTCGTATCCCACTCCCCTTTGATCTGATTGATCACGAGAGCGGAATCTCCGAAGACACTCAGATACTTGATCCTTAGGTCGATCGCAGCTTGGAGACCCATGACGCATGCCTCATACTCCGCCATGTTGTTGGTGCAGTTGAAACATAGCCGGACAGTGAGTGGAGTATGAGTTCCTTGAGGGGATATGATCACAGCGCTGATACCGTTACCCAAAGCATTGGAGGCTCCGTCAAAGTGCATAGACCATCGGGATCCTTCCTCAGGTCCTTCATCCGGTCTAGGTACTTCATAATCAGTCACTATCATGATACTCTCGTCTGGAAACTCGAAGTTCATTGACTGATAGTCGTCTACTGCCTGATGTGCCAAGTGGTCTGCCAATACACTTCCTTTGATGGCTTTCTGGGTCGTGTACTGGATGTCGTATTCTGTCAAGATCATTTGCCATCTTGCTATTCTCCCAGACAGAGCAGGCTTTTCAAATATGTACTTTATAGGATCCATCTTTGAGATCAACAAGGTAGTGTGAGTCAGCATATACTGTCTCAGCCGGCGAGCAGCCCATACCAAAGCGCAGCAAGTTTTCTCAAGCAGTGAGTATCGGGTCTCACAGTCGGTAAACTTTTTGCTAAGGTAATAAATGGCATGCTCTTTTCGGCCAGACTCGTCATGCTGCCCCAGCACACACCCCATTGAGTTGTCGAGTACTGTCAGGTATAGTATCAGAGGTCTCCCCTCAATCGGTGGCATAAGGATGGGTGGTTCTTGGAGGTACTCCTTGATTCTGTCAAAAGCAGCCTGACATTCATCATTCCAACGTACTACCTGATCTTTCTTCAGCAGCTTGAAGATTGGCTCACAGGTAGCAGTTAGGTGCGAGATGAATCGAGCAATGTAATTCAGGCGTCCTAAAAAGCCTCTGACCTCTTTCTCTGTCTTAGGAACTGGCATCTCTTGAATAGCTTTGTCCTTGGCAGGGTCCACTTGAATACCCTTATCACTTACAACGAAGCCTAGCAACTTTCCAGATCTAACCCCGAAAGTGCACTTGTTCGGGTTCAACCTCAGCTTGTACAACTTCAGACGGTTAAACAATTTCTGCAGATGATCAAGGTGTTCTTCCTCAGTTTGGGACCTTGCAATCATGTCGACAACATACACTTCAATCTCATGATGGATCATGTCATGAAATAAAGCAACCATGGCACGTTGGTAGGTTGCCCCAGCGTTCTTCAGTCCAAAAGACATGACCTTGTAGCAGAAGGTGCCCCACTGAGTAACAAAGGTAGTTTTTTCCATGTCTTCAGGTGCCATCTTGATCTGATTATATCCTGAAAAACCATCCATGAAAGAGAACACCTTATGCTGAGCAGTATTGTCAACCAGGACATCAATGTGAGGTAAGGGGAAGTCATCTTTGGGGCTGGCCCTGTTCAGATCCCTGTAATCCACACACATTCTGACCTTACCGTCTTTCTTTGGTACTGGAACCACATTAGCAACCCACTGAGGGTAAGAAGTCACTGCAAGGAACCCGGCATCAAACTGTTTCATAACCTCGACTTTGATCTTTTCAGACATTTCTGGACGCATACGGCGGACCTTTTGCTTAACTGGAGGGCAGTCTTCCTTGGTAGGCAAATGATGGACCACAATGTCGGTATCCAACCCGGGCATGTCTTTGTAGGACCAGGCAAATATCTCCACATAATCATGTAGCATCTGAGTCAACCGTTGCTTCACGCTGAGCTCTAGGTTGGCACCAATCTTTACCTCCTTTCTGTCTGTATCACTACCCAGATTTATCGTTTCCACCGGCTCTTCATGTGGTTGAATTGCCCTCTCTTCCTGGCGTAACAGTCTTGCAAGTTCGCCAGGCACTTCGCAATCATCTTCACCTTCGTCTTCGGCTAAGTTGATCGGATTTTTGAAGTCATAACTGGTAGTAGCAGAGTCGTTACCAGTGAGATCCAGAGTGGATTGAAACCTGTATGAGTGAGTGTGTGTAAATACAGTTGTTTTGCAATATATAAAGGAAGGAAAGAAAGAAAAGGAGCATAAGATTTGAAATGCGAGAAAACGCCCAAGATCTTTATTCATGATATATGATATGACAATTAATATACCCTCACAAATGAAGCCACGGTGCCCCGGGTAAGACACCGAGCCATAGAATTTTAATTGTTGTTTATTACAAATAAAAAAACAAAGGAGTTTATTACTGCGTAACAAAAGTAACAGGAGTATGATCCTTAGCAGTCCAATTGGTCAATCCACCATCAGTCGTCGGGTAGATCCAGCTTTCAAACTCTGACTCTTCCACTTCATCTTCGCCCCCAACAGCATTCACTCCTGGATTGGTAATGAGCACAAGAGGTCTTCTGGTCTTTGCCTTGCGCACAACCTTCTGACCCTCTACAGTAAAACCCAGTCCAAACTTGTCAGTTTTTTGTGTAAAATCAGGGAGCCTGCCCCAGTTAGCACATTCACCTTTCTTGATCACAGCCCGGGCATCCTTCAAGGAAGCCATCTTCAAAGGAGAGGCTTATGTAGTCACTGTCTCTGCTGCTGCTAATGTTTGAGGTACCTCTTCGAAATGCTGAAAGGGGGTCTCAATAAACTCCCCATCCATCTCAATATACCTGAAGGAATTCAAATGGCTCACCATATACTCCTCCTCTCCCTGCACAGTGACGATCTTCCCTCTGACGGGGTACTTGAGCTTCTGGTGCAGGGTAGAGGTCACTGCCCCAGCTTTGTGGATCCAAGGCCGACCCAGTAGACAAGAATATGATGGACGGATATCCATCACATAGAAAGTAGAGTCGAATACCTGAGAACCCACACGAATAGGGATGTCTACCTCTCCATGAACCATCCTCTTAGAACCGTCGAAGGCTCTGACGATGATGTTGCTAGGTTTCAACTCCAGGCCCTCACAATCCAACCGGTCTAAGGCCTTTTTGGGTAGCACATTTAGGGAAGAACCAGTGTCCACCAATACGTGCGCAAGAGTAGTGCCCCTGCATTCAATAGAGACATGCAGGGCATCATTGTGGTCCTTTCCCTTAGCAGTAAGGTCAGCATCCGAGAAACCCAAACCATTGTCTGCCGTCAAATTGGCTACGCAATCAGTAAACTGGACTGCAGGTGTCTCCTGTGGCACATGGGCCGTCTTGAGAAATGAAATCAGGGCCTTAGCATGGGCCTCTGAGCACAGCAGCAAGGAGAGCATTGAGATCTTGGAGGGGGTATGCCCCAGCTGTTCAACAACATTAAAGTCACTCTTCTTGATTATTTTAAGAATTTCCTCCATCTCTTGTTTGGAGGCTTCAGCATTCACAGATTTTGGCGCCTCCATCCGGGCAGGCTCATCTTCAATCCCTTTGCCCCGAGCATTAGATGACTCGGCATCAGGGGAAGCAACTTGATCAGAAATGGGAACAGGTGCACTTGCATGTGTTATAATGAGAGGTCTTCGAATAGCTGGTGGAGCAATGTCAGGCGAGAAGAGCCTGCCACTGCGGGTAACCTTTGCCGGACCAGTGATATTGTTGATGTTGGTACCAGTGTTGAACTCTTGCTTTATACCGTGTACATATACATCTGCCCCATAGTGCCATGGGACAGCCTTATCAGATTCATAGGGGAGAGGCCCCGGAACAGTAATCACAATGGGTGCGACAGTCATGATTTTTACTGGCTTCCTCGGGGAAGCCTTGATGGGATTATTGAAAATGGTAACAACAGATACTTCTTCCACTGGAACAAACGGAACAGCGGTCTTCTTGAACAGAATCTCTTTGCTGTCCATCAGGCTTTAGATGCCCAATTTCAGCAAAGGACAACCAGAAAGGGAAACAGCACAGAAAAGGCAACCTTCACTACAACCCAGAAATAAACCGGCCAGTAGTAGGTTCCTCTTAACAGTCTTCAAAGGAGTAGCTACATTACTTACAGAAATGGCATACACATCTTCATCAACGGCATTCACTCCATGCTGGGGCATAGGAGCCGTCACCACATTTGGCCTCTCAGGCGCTTCAAACTGTATCTCTTTTGCGTCAATAAGGTCTTGCACCTTATTCCTTAAGGCCCAACAGTCATCAGTGGAATGCCCCGGGCTATCGGAGTGATAAGCGCAGCGGGCATTTGGGTTGTACTTGGGAGAGGCAGTGTTTACAACCTTCGGGGCCTCTCTAACAGTCACTAGGTTGGTGGACAGCAACTGTGGCAAGATTTGTGATAGAGTCATACTTAGCTGGGTAAACTCTCTTCTGGGTCTTTCACCCCTTTGTGGATTGGTTTGCCGAGGAGCGGCAGCAGGCTTGGCAATCATCACCGCATTGACAGACTGGCGGCGCTCAGGTTTCTCTTGTCTTCTAGACCCATATACAGCACTGGCCTCCTTCTTAAAAGGCTTCTTTTCAGAACTTACATATGCACCCTTCTGAATTTTGCCAGACTTCATTCCAGCCTCTATTCTCTCCCCAGTCAGAATAAGATCAGTAAACCCTGCAGATGAGTTACCGATAAGATGATTGAAAAATGGCCCAGATAGGGTCCCCAAGAACATGTCTACCAACTCTCGGTCAGTTAACGGAGGCTGCACCCTGCCAGCCAGATCCCTCCACTTCTGTGCATACTCTTTGAAACCTTCGCTTGATCCTAGCGACATACCCTGGAGTTGGGTACGTGTAGGAGCAAGGTCGGAATTATATTGATACCGCTTATAAAAAGCAGTAGCCAACTCCTCCCAGTTACGAACTTTGGTCCCATCCAGCTGATAGAACCATTCGAGATGAGTCCCTGAAAGACTCTCCTGGAAGAAGTGGATCCACAAATTCTTGTCCACTGAGTACGGTTGAATCTTCCGCACATAAGATCTGAGGTGTAGCTTGGGACAAGACGCCCCGTCATACTTGGTGAAAGATGGTGCCTTGAACTTGTGAGGAATGATCACACCAGTAGATAAGCCCAAGTCTCCGAAATCCACCCCAGGCACTTGTTGGATCTCCATTGCATTCAGTCTGTCTTCCAACTGCTTATACCGGTCTTCAGCCGGAGGATACTGTTCCTCATTGAAGTCAGTCTCGTTGTCAGAGACTACCGGACTAGGACCTTTTCCCCCTTGGGGACTGCTCTTGCCTATAGAAGAACCAGCCTCTTCATTCTGCAGAGTGTTGCCAAACCTTCGGCCCGAGTTGAAAAGAACAGTTCTCTTCTTCTTCTTCTTTTCCTTCTTCAGGAGTAAAGCCTTCACCTCTTCTTGGCCTTGAGCCAAACCCATGATCAGTTCCTGAAATTGCGTGTTCTGCGCCTGAAGAGCCTTGATAGACATCTCGGTTGATGATGAGTCAGGGTTCATGATGCTGAAATAAACAGCGAAGAACAGTAAGCAACCTGAAAAGAAGAAAACCTGCTATGCACATGATGAATGGAATGCGTATGATTTATGTTTTCAAAGACAATCGGGAATCAACTTTGTAAACGAAAAAAAGAACACACTTCATTAGATTCAACTTTGAAACTTAAATTGTTCAACAGGTTGCCCTTAGGCGTTACATGAAAGGGAAATACTGAAAAGGGAAATAAAACTGTAAAAGAACATCCAGAGCTCCTTATTGATCCCATGGTCTCCTCTTCTCAGTACGGATGTAATCATTCAGAGCTCGCTCATTCTCCAGCTGCTTTGTCAGCTTCTGGATCTTCAATTCCTGCTCGTTGAACTTTTCCCGGTAAGAATCCCGCTCTTCTCGCAGTTGCGACCAAGACCTCTTTAATGTCTCATAATCAGTAGGTATCTGAGGAGGGAGGACAGTTGGAGGAGCCCCATCTTTGTCAGGATATTCAAGAATGATGGGTCTGACAGCTTCGTATGGCATACCTAACTTTTGAGCACGGATGCGAACCCATTTGTAGTAGGCTTCCATAGGTAGAGAAGTTTTTGGCCCCAACTATTGTGGGTCAGCTTTATGAACTTTGTCCCAAGCCTTGATGAACCTACGACGCAGCTCGTCACTATCCACCTGAAACTCAAAACTGATGTGAGGCACCAACATCTCACGAGGCCCTGCTCTTCTGGCTCTTCCAAACTGACGGAGCGCTAGACATGGATTGTAAGAGATTCCTCCTTGAGTACCAATCAAAGGAACATTAGGGTATTCTCCGCAACGATCAATAACAGCTATCTCATCCAAACCTCTGAAAGTCCAAATGATGTATTTATCAGTGAGAGACATTAACCTATGAGCCCAACCTCTTCCTTCTTGGTTCTTCAGCACGAACTTAGGGAGGTGCGAAATAAACCACCTCACCAACAAAGGGATACAACACCATAGGGTTCCTCGTCTTCGGGCAGTACGAGCATGAAGTTGTTGCAGGATGTCACCCAAGAGAGTGGGCACAGGATTCTGAGACATAAAGATCCTTATGGCGGTGACATTGATGAAGTTGTCAGGATTAGGAAACAAGACTAGCCCATAGATTAAGAGAGCCAAGATGTCTTCATATGCCCTAAAGTCCAAGTCATTCCAGAAACGGTTAGCTTTACCAATCAGAAACTTGGCCAAGAAACCCTTAACTCCGCTTCTAGTCACCCAGTTGTCCATTACTTCTTGGTGGGTCAAGGGAAGAGCCGCAGCAACCTCCTCAAGCCTGAGGGTCTTTTCCCAACCAGTGAAGGGAGTCTGATCCAAGATAGGGATGCCAAGCAAATCAGAGAACTCTTCCAGGGTAGGGACCAGCTGGAAGTCTTGAAAGGTGAAGCATTGGTATAGAGGGTCATAGAACTGAGTCAGGACACTCATCAACTGTTGATCCCGCTTTGCAGTGACTAAACTGAGAAGAGAACCATGCCTCTGGATGAAGGAAGTGGTGTTTGGAATCCTGCTAACCAACTCTTCAAGCAACTCAGGTGGGTGAACAAAGTTAAACCGAATAGTATTCCTTCGCATAGGCATCATGATGTCCTACAAAACAGAGCAAAGGTGAAACCCTCTTGTCTTTGAAATGGTCAGTCCCTATGCAGGATGCATGCAATGCTCATGATGTTATGATGTTATGATAAAGCACACCACAAATAGTTACAAAGGCACACATGTAAAGGCACACAAGTCACACAAGACAAACCCTTAAAGTTTAGGCCAGCATGAGGTCTAGGTATTACCCTCTTTCAGTTTGTTGGTTCATACCTGTCCTATCAAAGTAACCGGGTTCTTAGAGGATCCCAATATCATTGACTACCCTCAATCGGTCATAACTCCAGCATCGCAATCTTTTCTTGCGGCCAGAACCATCACGAGAGTTTAGCCTCAATGGGCGTAGCATACTGCTACTGTTCTAATGGCCAAGTTGTGTCATTTAAGGTTCTAAGGTCTGTTGGTGCTTAATGACTCCTCAGAAGACCCATATTCTCCTTGTTGCAACACAAGGGATATCGGTACAGACCAAGGTGCCACACCAACGTAGCCACTGCTTCACCCGTGTCGGTCTACGTCAGACAGGTCCCTCACAGCTTATGCTACCTAAACAGGGTATCCCCAGATCCGGGTTAGGATCTATGTAACTCCCATGCAACCCACAATTTAAAGCAAGCAAGTCAATACAATTGAAAACACAAGTGATCTTAGTCCTAAGGTACACCTCACTTTATAATATATCCCCAGCAGAGTCGCCAGTTCTGTGATCGGTGGATCTGGAACTGACTGTTTAACGCTGGTTCGCGAAATGTCGCGGTAAGCAAGAGTCGCCACCGTCTTTTATTTTCTCCAAATGGAAAGGACAAAAGCACAGAAAAATTCCTTATAGAGATTGCTCTCGGTTCGGGAGGTAGATTTATAGAAAGGGAAGGTGTTAGCACCCTTTCTATCCATGGTTATCCATGGGCTCTTAGATACTTGCTCATTTGTGTTTTCAAAATTGTTTGTTTGCTTTTCAGCTGTGGGTTTTAAAAAAAGTTTCTTTGAAGATTTCAGTTCGACTCTTGTATCAGTCCTCAAGAGTGTTTGAAAAGTTGCTTTCGAAAGCTTTTTGAAAAGTGTCGGTGTGAAAAGTATTTTTTGATTTGTTTTGAGATTAGAGCAAGTATCTACGAGTTCTCTACCTACCCTAAGGAATTCGTCTGTGTAAATGTCCTTGAAGTAGTGCCATCCCACCATTGAGAGGTAGGTAGCACCACCGTTTGAGGTATTTGGGTCAATTCGAGGGTTCGGGACATGGTGATCACCAGAGCAATAGGAAGACACCTTAGAAGCTACCCTCATGCCATGTTCATGGACATGAGGACTTACTAAAACATCCTCTACTCGACGAACACCTTTCGAGGGGCAAGGCAACAGTGAGACGTACCCTAGGGGTGGTGTGTGATTTGTGTGTCGTTTTCAGATATTTTTGTCTTGTTCATGCATTGGTGACCTACGCGTTGCTTTTATTTTGGCATTCATTCTTTAATGCAAATTATTAACAGTTTAAAAGATGCAGAATTTAAAAGTCCTACGCTATTACAAAGGCGCGGGTCTACATCGCCAAATTAATCCAAGACCCGATTTGAAATAAAATAAAAATGCGGAAAGATAAATACCCTAATTGATCTATTACATAGCTTTGGGAAAATTACATGAAATTTATAAAAGGGAAATAAAATAAGCGCGAGAAATAGAATTGTGATCGAATGCGAGGGCGTTGGACCCTTTTAAGGAAATTAAATTACAATTAATAAATTAATTAAGTTAAATGAGAAAAGGAAATTATTTTTTGAGTTTTTTGTATTTATGGATTTTAATGAGAATTAATGGAATTAAAACCTAATTCTAAACTATTTTTATTTTATTACAAAAAATGTTTAAGTTTGTACCCTAATTTTAACCTAATTATTTACATGGCAATTTATTTACAAAATAAATAATTAATTATTAATAATGGTAAAAGAAAGGAAAAAAGATAAAAGCATTTAAAACCCTAATTCTACATTTTTTTAGTTTATTAAAAAAATACATTAAAATTGAACCTAGAATTAAAGCTAAATTAATTAATAGAATTTATTTATAAAAACATTTAAATAAAATATATTTATATTTTTTGTCTTTCTGTTTTTTTTATTTTTATATTAAAGAAAAATTAATTTAAAGAATTAAAATAAAACTAAATAAAACAAATAAAAAAATAAAAAAAAGATAAGAAGAATAAAAAATGAAATGCAAACCAATGGGGGTGTTGACCCCAAACTGGAGGTTATGTTGTGAGCAATTAGGCCCAAGAAGCTTGGCCCTTTCTGACTTCTCAGTGATCATGTGCGTATGCGTTGACTGAAGCATTCCATAGGCTTTGGATCTGGACCACTGGACTGATGCTATGGGACGTGTGGCAGGCCAAGATATAAGGCTGCATGGTAGATCAAAGAGGGGACCAACATACCTGATCATGTTACAAAGAAAATCATAAGGAAATAAGGGGGACCTGGGAATCGAACCCAGGTCCCAAAGCTTGCAAATATTCCTTCCCACCAACTGAGCCAGCATGTTTATTCGTATGCATAATGGAATATAATTAATATGAAAGAGAAAAAATCAATAATGACATTTGATGAAAACGCGCGCCAATTGTTTGAATCTACCAACCATAGGATGACACACAGCCTTCTTCTTCGTTTCCTTGCTTTTCGCTTGAAAAATAAAACAAGATTGCGGGGGTTTTGAACCCCCACTAACTACAGTATGAGAAAATAGCGATTACGCCATGGTTGCTCATAAATTGAGCGCGACATATGTGTTAAATTCGTGTGAAGCTTCTGGGTCCAATGATCCTGGTCTTGTTGGCCAATTTTTTCAGAATAAGGAAGCCCCAAATTGACAGTTCTGAAACCCTAGCAAGCTTCAATGGTGGATTCACATACCGGGCACGAAAACTCAATTAAAGTATACCATTAGTTTCAGGAAGTGAATATTAGTACAAAACGATTATTAGAATGCATGAATATGGCATATATATTAAAATACGAATAGGAAAAATGTTTGAGAAAGTCTGAGTCCGTTCTACCACTTCTTGATGCGTGGGGACTGGAAAAGGATGCAGTTAGGTTCCTTGAAGCCTTGGCAAGCTATTGAAATTGGTTAGAAGCTTTGAATCGTCCTCTAATGCCGTTTTCAGTTTTGACTTTTTCACCAAAAATTGCAAAGGGTGTTCTTAGGTTTGGGCGCAGCTTCAAGGTTCTTTTCCATTAGGGTTAGGTTTGTGCTTGTATAAGGAACGATTTTGGTCAATAATCCAAGCCCAAAGCTTTGTCTTTAATGGTTTTCAAAATTTGATTTTTATGAATCTTTTTTCAATCTTTTCCTCATGAAAAACATGCCAATTTGCACCAAATCTTTCTTTTTTTGATGTGCACAAGATCTTGAGTCTTTAAGGAGTCTATTAGCTGTATCACAAGATTCAAAACACATGCTTTGCTATTTTTGTCATATTTTATTTAATTAAATGAATTAATGGTGATTAAAAATTCAAATAAATAATAAAAAATGATGAAATAACTTCCCTTTGGGCCAATGGTCGTGCATAGCCTTTGGATGATGATTCTTGGAAGAAATTGTGGCCCATTAGCAATTTTTAGGCATTTGAAGCAAAGTTGACTTTTCAAAATTCCCAAAAATTTCCCAACTTCCACAAGGCATATCTTGCTCAATTTTTAAGCTATGATCATGTTCTTGGACATTTTGGAAAGGTCTTGAATTCCTCTAACCAATGCCTTTGGTCCCATGTCATTTTGATTTACCAATCTCAAGTTATGGTCTTTGACTTAAAGTCCCTTTTTGTTGACTTTTGAAAATGACCTATAATGTTGAAATTGATAACTTTTTGTGAGAGCATTTCTTGGACTTGAAGTGTGAAGAGGAGTTGTAGGAAATTTCTTTCTCTTCAAAATGAGCTTTGGATGGAATTTTTCTGATAAACCATGTGGAAGTTATGCCTTGGTCAAGTTACAGTTGACTTTTTCAACAGTCCAAATATGGAAACTTTTGCATCTTGAGACTTTTTGAGCCATGCCTTGAGAATCATGATCAAGAATTGATCAAATGATGTTTGTTGCTTCAAAATAAGATGTTGACCAAAAATTTGAACTTTTGACTGTCAAATGACCATTTTGCCCCTGCAGTTGACTACTGAGCAATTAGGGTTTTTGACTGTGCAATTTTGTGCTGTAAGTCTTGAAACTTGGTATAAGGATGCTTGACAATGTTTGTAGGCATGTGGGACTTGATTGGACCCTTGGAAACTTCAATTTCTTTGCTAGAATCAAAACCCTAGTTTTTGACTGTTAGGAGGCCATTGAACTGTGCAACCTTTAGGGAGATTTTGAAGCATGCTCTTTGCAAATCTTGAAGAATATGGGAGGGCAAATTTTGGGGTACAACAGAACCCATGGAGGAATTTCTTACAACCCATGCTTAGCTCTCCATCAGTTTGGAAGAGCCAGAAGAGAAGGACCTCATGAGATGTTGATGCCTCATATTATCTTTGATTTTCAGGGGGATAGCGACGAGCAGCGTCGCAGATTCATAAGGGCTTGGGATAAAGTTCACCAATCCGATCCACATGAGCTGGGCCCAAAGACTTCTCTGCCAATGGAGCCATATCTCAGATGGGTCCGCATCCGTGCCCAGAAGCTAGGTATGCCATATGAAGCCGTCCGACCTGTCACTCTTGAAGTTGCTAATAAAGAAGGGGTTCTTCCAACCATTCTCCATCCTTATATGCCCACTGAAATTGGGGCACTGAAGAGATCTTGGATGCAACTGCGGGAAGAATGAGATTCTTATCGCGAGAAGTTCAACGAGCAGGAGCAGAAGATCCAAAGGTTGACTAGGCAGTTGGAGAACGAGCGGATTCTCAACGACTATGTCCGCACTGATAAGAAGAGACCATGGGAGCATTGATGGACCTTTGATGATTTCCTTTCCAGTTTTTTGTTTACTTTTCAGTATTTCCATTCTTGTAACTCCTTAAGGGCAATTTGTTGAACAATTTAAATTTTGAAGTTTAAATCTAATAAAGTGTGTTCCCTTTATTGTTTACAAATTTGAATCCCGATTGTCTTTGAAATCATAAATCATACGCATTTTATCTCATGCACTTCATAAACAAGTACCCTTTACAGGTCTCTTATCTTCTTCGCTGTTTATTTCAGCGATCATCATGTCTACTGAACCTTCAACTGAGCAAGCTATCAAGGCCCTCCAAGCCCAAAATGCCCAATTTCAAGAGCTGTTCATGAATCTAGCTAAGGGTCAGCAGGACCTGAAGACCTTGATTCTGAAAGAGAAGAAGAAGAAGAAGAAGAGGACCATCCTGTTTAACACAGGACACAGGTTTGGGAACAGGCTA
Organism: Vicia faba; assembly: GCA_948472305.1. Lineage (NCBI taxonomy): Eukaryota > Viridiplantae > Streptophyta > Magnoliopsida > Fabales > Fabaceae > Vicia > Vicia faba. The sequence goes on from OX451741.1 coordinate 169,111,524, forward strand.
CAAAATGAAGTTGATCTGACCACCTCATCTGGAGGGAAAGATAGTCCACAAGAAAGGAGGGCTCCTAGCCCTGTGGTCTCCGACAACGAGACGGACTACGATGAAGAACAGTATCCTCCTGCTGAGGATAAGTACAAACAACTGGAAGACCGTTTAAGCGCTATGGAAATTCAGAAGGTGTCCGGTATGGACTTCGGAGATCTAGGTCTATCATCTGGGGTGGTGATTTCCCATAAATTCAAGGCACCAGCCTTTTCCAAGTATGACGGAGTTTCCTGTCGGAAGCTGCACCTCCGGTCATATGTGAGGAAGATCCAGCCTTACACTGCTGATAAGAACTTATGGATCCATTTCTTTCAAGACAGTCTCTCAGGGACTCAGCTTGAGTGGTTCTATCAGTTGGACGAAGCCAGTATCCGCAGTTGGGAAGATTTGGCTACTGCATTCTACAGGCAGTATCAGTACAACTCCGACCTCGCTCCTACGCGTACCCAACTCCAGTATGTCAATGGGAACGGGTGAAGGATTTAAAGATTATGCTCAGAAGTGGAGGGACCTCGCCGGAAGAGTGCAACCACCCTTAGCTGATCGGGAACTTGTTGATATGTTTCTGGGGACCCTGTCTGGTCCATTTATCAACCACTTGATTGGAAGCTCTTCATCTGGGTTTACATATCTTATTTTGACTGGTGAGAGGATTGAGGCTGGTATTAAGGCTGGTAAGATATAGAAGGGTGCATCATCAAGCACCAAGAAGAAGCCATTCAAGAAAGAGTCCAGTGTTGTCTACAATGCAAGAAGACATAATAGACCTGAACACCGCCAAGATGTCAATGTGGTTGTTATTTCAAAACTTGCTGGTGCTCCTCAGTACAACAATCAACAAAAGGACGAGAGACCTAAGAGGAAATTCACTCGTCTCAGCATGACCTTATCTCAGATTCTGCCACAGTTGCTGAAGACTAATCTGGTGACTCTAAGGGAAGCCCCAAAGAATTCAAATATAATGTCACCAAGGTATAACCCTAACGCCCGCTGTGCTTATCACTCCGATAGACCGGGGCATAATACAGATGATTGTTGGAGTCTGAAAAATAAGATACAAGACATAATTGATGCGAAGGAGATTGAGTTCGAGGCGCCCGAGAGGCCTAATGTTGTAACTACTCCCATGCCCAAGCATGGAGTGAATGCTATAGAGGAAGACTTGTTTGTAGTTTCTGTGGATGGCATTGTTACCCCTTTGATGACTGTCAAGAAGAACCTTTTGCTAGCCGGTTTATTTCCGGGCTGTGACAAAGGTTGATATATGTGTTCTGCCCGTCCAAATGGTTGTCCGCTTTTGAAGTCAAGTGTCCAGCGCCTGATGGATAGTAAAGAGATTCTGTTTGAGAAGACTGTTGTTCCCTTAGTTCCTTCTGAAGAAGTTGCCATCATTACCATTTTCGACAATTCTTCCAAGGCTCCCTCGAGGAAGCCTGTTAGAATTACATATGTTCCAAGAATCGCACCTGTGATCATCACTGTTCTGGGGCCCATCCCCTATACCTATGATAAAGATGTCCCTTGGCACTATGGGGCTGATGTTTATTTTCATGGAGTTAAACAAGAGTTGGATGCTGATACTGACATCAGCAACATTACTGGACCCGCTAAAGTCACCCGCAGCGGAAGACTTTTCTCACCTTATATTGTTCCACCAACAGCCCGAAGACCTATTGTTATTACACCTGCTAGTGTACCTGCCGCTATTCCTGATCAAATTCCTATTCTTACCCCTGTCGCTGAGTCATCTGACGCTCGGGGCAAAGGGATCACCACTGATGTGCCTGCCCAGACAGAGGCGCCGAAGACAATTACTGTTGAAGCTTCCAACAGGAGATGGAAGAGATCCTGAAGATTATTAAAAAGAGTGACTATAATGTAGTTGAACAGCTGGGGCAAACCCCGTCTAAGATTTTTATGTTGTCACTATTGCTGTGCTCAGAGGCCCATGCCAAGGCTCTGATTACCTTTCTGAAGACTGCCCACGTACCACAAGAGACATCAGCTGATCAGTTTACATATTGTGTGGCTAATTTGACTACTGATAATGGGTTGGGTTTCTCTGACGCCGACTTGACCACTAAAGGGAAGAATCACAACGATGCCATGCATGTCTCCATTGAATGCAGGGGCACCACTCTTGCTCATGTATTGGTAGATATTGGCTCCTCATTGAACGTATTGCCTAAAAAAGCTTTAGACCGGTTGGATTGTGAGGGGTTAGAGCTGAAACCAAGTAACATTGTCGTCAGGGCCTTTGATGGGTCTAAAAGGATGGTGCATGGAGAGGTTGATAGCCCGATCAAAGTTGGTTCTCAGGTCTTCAATTCTACGTTATATGTGATGGACATTCGGCCATCCTACTCTTGTTTGTTGGGTCGTCCATGGATCCATAAAGCCGGGGCCGTAACCTCAACGCTTCACCAGAACCTGAAGTACCCGATTAAAGGGAAGATTATGACAGTACAGGGAGAGGAGGAGTACATGGTCAGCCACCTCAACTCTTTTCGATACGTAGAGATGGATGGGGAGTTCATTGAGACCCCATTTCAGCACTTTGAAGAGGTTCCCCAGACAATGGAATCAGCTGAGACTGTGGTTGAAGATTCTCCTATGAAAATGGCTTCCTTAAAAGATGCCCGGGCTGTTATTGAGAAGGGTGAGTGTGCAAATTGGGGCCGACTTCCTGATTTTACACAGAAGACTAACAAGTTTGGTTTGGGTTTCACTGCAGAAGCTCAAAGGGTTGTTCGAAATGCACGAATCGGAAGACCTCTCGTGTTCATCAACAACTCGGGAGTGAATGCCATTGAAGATGATGTGGAAGAGTCTGAATTCGACAGTTGGATCTATCCTACGACCGACGGTAGACCAAGTAACTGGACAGCAAAGGACTTCATCCCTATTACTTTTGTTACCCAGTAATGAAACTTTGTTTTGAATTTGTAACAGACAATGTTTTAAACTTTACGGCCCGGTGTGTTACCCAGGGCCTTGTGGTTTCATTTGTGAGAGCTTTATGTGTGTCATTTTCATATATCATTAATAAAAGCATTGGACGTTTTTTGCATTTCAAATTTTGCACTCCTTGTTTTTCTTTATTATATATTGCAAAACAACTATCTTACACACACTCACATATACAGGTCCACATCCACTCTAGATCCTACTGGTAACGACTCTGCTACTGCCGGTTATGACTTCGAAAATCCGATCAACTTAGCCGAAGGCGAGGGTGAAGATGATTGCGAAGTTCCTGGTGAACTTACAAGACTGCTACTCCAAGAAGAGAGGGCTATTCAGCCACACGAAGAGCCGGTGGAAACAGTGAATCTGGGTAATGAAATAGATAAGAAAGAGGTCAAGATCGGTGCAAATCTGGAAGCTAGTGTGAAACAACGGTTAATTCAGATGCTGCATGACTACGTTGAGATCTTTGCCTGGTCTTACGAAGATATGCCTGGTTTGGATACTGATATTGTGGTTCATCGCCTTCCTACCAAGGAAGACTGTCCCCCAGTGAAATAGAAGGTTCGCCGCATGTGCCCAGAGATGTTTGAGAAAATCAAGGCTGAGGTTATGAAACAGTTTAACGCCGACTTTCTAGCAGTTACTTATTACCCTCAGTGGGTTGCCAATGTGGTTCCTGTACCGAAGAAAGATGGTAAGGTCCGAATGTGTGTTGACTACAGGGATTTGAACAGGGAGAGCCCTAAGGATGACTTCCCTCTACCTCACATCAATGTTCTGGTTGACAATACTGCTCAGTATAAAGTCTTCTCATTTATGGATGGTTTCTCCGGTTATAATCAGATCAAGATGGCTCCCGAAGACATGGAAAAGACGACCTTTGTCACTCAGTGGGGTACTTTTTGCTAAATGGTCATACCTTTTGGGTTGAAAAATGCTTGGGCAACATACCAGCGTGCCATGGTTGCTTTGTTTCATGACATGATCCATCATGAGATTGAAGTATACGTTGACGATATGATTGCAAGATCCCAGGATGAGGAAGAACACCTTGACCATTTACAGAAGCTGTTTGACAGGTTGAAGTTGTACAAGTTGAGGTTTGAACCCGAACAAGTGCACCTTCGGGGTGAGATCTAGTAAACTGTTGGGTTTCTTCGTAAGCGACAAAGGTATTCAAGTGGATCCTGCAAAGGTGAAGGCCATACAAGAGATGCCAGCTCCCAGAACAGAGAAAGAGGTCAGAGGCTTCCTAGGACGTCTGAATTACATTGCCCGGTTCATCTCGCACCTGACCGCTACTTGTGAGCCAATCTTCAACTTACTGAAGAAAGATCAAGTAGTACGTTGGAATGATGAATGCCAGACCACTTTCGAACGAATCAAAGAGTATCTCCAAGAGCCGCCTATCCTAATGCCACCAGTTGAAGGGAGAACTCTGATCTTATACTTGACAGTACTTGACAACTCAATGGGGTGTGTGCTGGGTCAGCATGACGAGTCTGGCCGAAAAGAGTATGTTATTTATTACCTTAGCAAAAAGTTTATCGACTGTGAGACCCGATACTCACTACTCGAGAAAAATTGTTGCGCTTTGGCATGGGCTGCTCGCCGGCTGAGACATTATATGTTGACTCACACTACTCTGTTGATTTCAAAGATGGATCCAATCAAATATATCTTCGAAAAGCCTGCCTTGTCCGGAAGAATAGCAAGATGGCAGATGATATTGACTGAGTATGACATCCAATATATGACCCAAAAGGCAATCAAGGGAAGTATGTTGGCAGACCATTTGGCACATCAGGCAGTGGATGATTACCAGTCTATGAACTTTGAATTTCCGGACGAGAATATCATGTTAGTAACTGATTGTGAGATACCTGGACCGGATGAAGGACCTGAGGAAGGATCCCGATGGTCTATGTACTTTGATGGAGCTTCGAACACTTTGGGTAATGGCACTAGCGCTGTGATCATATCTCCTAAAGGCTCTCATACTCCGTTTATTGCCCGACTATGTTTCAACTACACCAACAACATGGCGGAGTATAAAGCATGCATTATGGGTCTTCGATCAGCAATTGACCTAAGGATTAAGTTTCTAAGTGTCTTCGGAGATTCTGCTCTCGTGATCAGTCAGATCAAAGGCGAGTGGGATACGAAACACCCAAATCTTATTCCTTACAAGGAGTACGTGTTGACATTGCTTCCCCATTTCAAGGAGATAACCTTTGAACACTTCCCTAGAGAGGAGAATCAGTTGGCAGACGCGCTGGCTACGATGTCTTCTATGTTCAAAGTCAATTGGGATAACGAGGCTCCCCGGATTATCATTGAAAGATTGGACGAACCTGCACATTGCTGTGATCTTGAGAATGAAGAAGTAACAGGAAAGCCCTGGTATCATGAGGTGAAGAGGTACCTTGAAGCTCAAGAATACCCCGAGGGTGGATCTGTTAATGACAAGAAGTTTCTGAGGAGGTTCGCGGCGAAGTTCTTCATCAGCAATGGCATTCTTTACAAGCGTAACCATGATTCGACCTTACTGCGTTGTGTGGATAAGATTGAAGCAGAAAGGATCATGGCAGAGCTGCATGAAGGTACTTTCAGAACTCATTCTAGTGGACATACCATGGCAAAGAAAATCCTCCGGGCAGGATATTACTGGTCCATAATGGAAGCCGACTGTTATCAACATTCTCGGACATGTCACAAGTGCCAGGTCTATGCTGATAAGGTGCACATACCTCTAGTTCCTCTGAATGTTTTGACAGCGCCTTGGCCTTTTGCAATGTGGGGCATTGATATGATCGGCGAGATCATACCTACAGCATCTAACGGGCATCGTTTCATCCTGGTAGCGATTGATTACTTTACGAAGTGGGTTGAAGCAGCTTCCTTTGCTACCGTAACCAAGAACCTCGTGGCACGGTTCATTTGGCACAATCTGATCTGTCGATACGGTGTACCAAAGAGGATCATTACGGACAATGGCACCAATCTCAACAACAAGATGATCACTGAGCTCTGCGAGCAATTCAAGATACAACATCATAACTCTTCTCCCTACCGGCCGAAGATGAATGGGGTTGTCGAAGCGGCAAATAAGAACATTAAGAAGATTGTGCAGAAGGTGACAGTGACATACAAAGTCTGGCACGAGATGTTACCATTTGCTATTCATGGATACCGTACCTCAACACAGACGTCAACAGGGGCAACACCCTATTCCTTGGTTTATGGCATGGAGGCAGTCTTGCCTATTGAAGTTCAGATACCCTCTCTTTGGATCATGAAGGATGCAGGTTTAAGCGAAGATGACTAGATTCAGACCCGGCTTGATCAGCTGAACCTAATTGACGAAAAGAGACTTACTGCTATTTGTCATGGTCAGACGTATCAAAAACGGATGATTAAGGCATTTAACAAGAAAGTTAGACGACAGGAGTATCAAGTTGGGGATCTGGTAATCAAGCGCATTATCCTACCTCAAGGGGATCCCAGGGGCAAATGGACCCCTACTTATGAAGGGCCATTTGTGGTTAAGAACATTTTCTTAGGAGGAGCTATGATTCTAACCACCATGGATGGTGACGACCTTCCTCACCCCGTCAATGTAGACATAGTGAAAAGATACTACGCATAATCAAAGACCCGCTGGGTTGACTGGCCTAGGCAAAAATAAGGGCTTCCCGGCGAACCAAAATGGTTCGGAAAAAAATAAGGGATGAAAATGAAAAAAAATCTGTACACCCGGCAAGTCGAAAACCTGAAAAGGCGGCTTGGGTAAAAAAGGGTATCCAGGTGGACTGAAAACCCGAAAGGGCGGTCCAGGAAAAAGTTAGGGATCAAAGCGTAACATTATGTCTCATTGGATCACCTCGCATCCAGACTTCGGTATCGACTATCAAGCTCGGACGCCACTAATCAATCAGATTCATCTTCAACTAAGCAGCAAAGTGATGAGATGCTTGAAGATATAAAGGCAATAGCAGAGTTGGAACCCAGTGGGATTATTCACATAGCTGTTTTGTTTCCTTTTCACAAATTGTATAAATTCTATTTGTTCGGCGGCGTTCTCTTACTAGGACGTCAGCCTCTTGTACAAAAACGCCTATTTATAGGCCAAACGTCAAAATCAATACAAATTCATTTTCAGACAAATTTCAAACTGTTTTCCTTTATCTGTTTTGTTTTGCAAAGAACGTCCAATGTTCATTTTTGATATATGCATTTGACATTAATTGCTGCTCATAAATATCTACATACGAAACGAAAGATGAATTACTGGTAATATTAGAAGCAGGATCAATGAGAATTGTCTGAACTGTACAAGTTTCTCTGTCCACCAGGTACCGAGGTATATTCAGCTGAAGAATATGGCTAAGATACCTTCACTCCCCGCAGAATAAGGCAGTAATGGTAGCTCTTCCAGCTGATACTTGCAGCTATGAACAAATCAGCAATACTCTCCCCAAGCAGAGTTCATCCACCATCAGCGCTAAAAAGGTTTGGTATCCCCAGAAGGTCTTAATATTCCTCAGCAGAGTATAAAGATATTCCCCAGCAAGCATAAGATCATCCCCGACGAAGTTCTTTCCTTTCCCCAAGTAGGAGTTCAATCCTCAACAGATTCAGTGTCACCAGCAACAGTAATCCATCCCCAGCGGAGTTCATCAGCGGAATCCCCAGCGGAATTTATCATTAAAATCCCCAGCTAAAACATTACATGTCCATACATCATGATACATGCATATACGTATCATACCATACAATCTCATTTATGTTGAGAACATCATTGCTTGATCCATATCATGCATTGCATATGACTGACCTTTACCTTTCAGGAAGGATGCAATTAAACTCTCAACCAAGTCAATGGAGACAAAATCAGTTAAATCGATTCCTAAAGATTTTTCTGAGGCGAAGCCAGTCAATGGAGACAAAATCAGTTAAATCGATTCCTAAAGATTTTTCTGAGGCAAAGCCAGTCAATGGAGACAAAATCAGTTAAATCGATTCCTAAAGATTTTTCTGAAGCGAAGCCAGTCAATGGAGACAAAATCAGTTAAATCGATTCCTAAAGATTTTTCTGAGACAAAGCCAGTCAATGGAGACAAAATCGGTTAAATCGATTCCTAAAGATTTTTCTGAGGCGAAGCCAGTCAATGGAGATAACTTGTCAATGGAGACAACCCGTCAATGGAGACACCCTGTCAATGGAGACAACCCGTCAATGGAGATAACCCGTCAATGGATACAACCCGTCAAAAGAGACAACTTGTCAATAGAGACAACTTGTCAATGGAGACAACCTGTCAATAGAGACAACCTGTCAATGGAGACAACCCGTCAATGGAGACAACCCGTCAAAAGAGACAACTCGTCAATGGAGACAACTTGTCAATGGAGACAACCTGTCAATGGAGACAACCCGTCAATGGAGACAACCTGTCAATAGAGACAACCTATCAAAAGAGACAACCTGTCAATAGAGACAACCTGTCAATGGAGACAACCTGTCAATAGAGACAACATGTCAATGGAGACAACCCGTCAATGGAGACAACCCGTCAAAAGAGACAACCCGTCAATGGAGACAACCTGTCAATGGAGACAACCCGTCAATGGAGACAACCCGTCAAAAGAGACAACCCGTCAAAAGAGACAACCCGTCAATGGAGATAACCTGTCAATGGAGACAACCCGTCAATGGAGACAACCCGTCAAAAGAGACAACCCGTCAACAAAGACAAAACCACCTACCAACAATATCCAAATGGCATTTGTAAGCCCATTCCCGACATCACAATGCTAATGCTACTTCATGTGAGTGCAAATTTCTAGGCACTCTAGTGTTCAATCATCTTCCACCTTCGGATCACGAAAGGCCCGAACGCCAATCTATATCCTCAGGTTTAAGAAGATTGAACAGTGGAAACTGTTGTACCCTAAAATTTGCCCTCCCATATTTCTCAAGACATGTCAAGAATCATCTCCAAGTTGTTCAAGATGGCTCACGAGTTGGACAGTCAAATCACCTCCTAAGGCAGTCAATTCAAAATTAGGGTTTTATGTTGCATCAAGGTCCTTACATACAAATTGTCTCAAATGCTCCCCAATGTCCTAATATGTTCTCAAGTTCATCCATGTCAAATTTCAAGCCTTGTAGAGAAAGTTTGGTCAGTCAATTGCTTAAGAAGCCCAAAAATCGATTGTGCTAGGGAAAAAGTCAACTGTGACCCAAATACAGTCAAACCTCAAGGTTTTTTTGTAAATATTCTCATTTTGAAGGATAATTAATCATTTGATCAAGGTTTGATCATGATCCATCAAGGATTGCTCAAGATTCATCAAGATTCAAAAGTGGCTAAATTAGGGTTTTGTAGGAAAAGTCAACTCAAATTTGACCAAGCATAACTTTCTCATACTTTATGAGAAATGACCCATACAAAGCTCATTTTGAATAGGATACAATTTCATACAATCCATCTCACACCCCAAGATCAAGAAATTCTCTCACAAAAAGTTACAAATTTGGACATTATAGGTCATTTTTGAAAGTCAACAAAAACACCTTTTTTTCCAAAGCTTATAACTTGAGCATGGAATATCAACTTGAGATGATACCAAAAGGGTTGGTTAGAGGACATCTCAAGGTTTATAAAAAGTCCAATAACACTTCCAAAAGTTCAAAATTGAAGAAGTTATGCATTGTTGAAGTTGGGAATTTTTCCAAAAGTGTCAAAAGTCAACTATCCTCAAAACTCCAATTTTTGACAAAACGGACCACTTTTTTCCACTTGATTTGATCTTGTCACACCACACACGTGTCCTATCTTCATTTTCATGTCCACTCATTTATTTTTATATTTTTATTTAATTTTTATTGAATTAATTCATTTTAAATCAATGTTAATTCAAATAAAATCCAAAAATTGATGGAATAGAATCTTTTTGATTGGCATAGGCTTCAATTTTCATCATGGACCAAATCAAATCCGAATCATACCATGTTATGTACAAAATATTTGATTTGAGACAAATATAGAAGCTTTGTTAATGGTGGCCAAATCATATCTTGAATCTTCAATGCACATGGATTGGAGGGCCAAAGTTTAACCTAATTGCTTCCCTTATACACACACAAGCTAGACACATCAAGAACACGACCTAAGAGCTGCAAAAACGGCAAAACCAAAATTGAAAAAAGCTTGAAAAAGTGTGAGATCAAAATCTTGGTTAGAGCTCGATTCAATCCAAAATCTCAACGTAGCTTCCTTGCCTGACGTTCACTGAAGCCAAAGCGATCAAAACCAAGTCTTGAGACCTCCTAAATCACGCTGTAAGTACTCAAGAACATAGCCCTGTACATGGAATCGTGAATCCATTTTCTTGCATCCTTTTGCCAAAAACTTTGTATAATCATGCTTGCCATTCAATTTCTAAACATTCTGTATTGTTTGATTTCATTTTTGTGGCCTATAACCATGTACCCGAAGCTAGGGTTTGTGTTCTTGTTTTTTTAGGCATTTTTTATACAGGAAAAATCAGGATGAATAACGACCATGGATGTGTTCAGGGAAGAGAGACGAACACAATGATGGTCTTAGCTTGCATTTTTGTGGCCTAGAACGAGTTTTAGAAGCAAGCCACAGATCTTCCTGCGGATAAAAATTCGCAGGTAATAAAACCAGAGATTTGTGAAGAAGACGACTACGCGTCCTCTTCCCATTGGCTCGTTCAAATAAATTTAGCGTGTTTTTTTTTTATTTCCAGTATATTGTGTGTTTTTCCCTTATAATATTACTCATATATTCTAATAACAAAGAAGCAAGTCAGATGGGTTGACAAACGCGCTAGTGGAAAACCCCTTGGGACCTGGGTTCGAATCCCAGGTCCCCCAAAACTTTGTTGCATTTTATTTTCAGGCAATTCCATGCAGCATCAGGAGCGTGACCTACCATAAGCCTCCATCCAGATGATTGCCAAATAGCTTCAGATCAAATCCAATGGCCAGGAATGAAGGACTATCATATGTCCAAGTCAACAAGCGCATAGGGAACTGGCAAAGTCAAAGCAGGCTTGAACGTTTTGGGCCTCAAATTGCAAATCCAACCTCCCAGTCTGGGCCCAGCACCCCCCTATGGGTTTATTTCTTCTCCCTTTTTTATATTTCTTTTATTTAAATTGTTTTATTATTTTATTGTTAATTAACTAATTAATAATTTTCCTAATAAAATCAGAAAACACAAAAAAATATTATTATTATTAATTTCATTATTTTATTTTTGTAAATAAATATTAATTAATTAACTTAGTTTTAAATAGGTTTAACATTTAATATTTTTTGCAATAAATTAAAATTAATGTAGAATTAGGTTTTTAATAACGTTTAACCATTTTTATTTTATTTCCTTAAAAAAACAAAAATCCAAAAATATTTTCATTATTTAATTTAATTTAATTGTTCATTTAATTTAATTCCATAATTTCAAAAATAACAAAAAAACATGCTTTCTTTCAAAAAGGGTCAAAACCCTAAAAAATACGCCGATTTAATTTTCTTGCACGCGATCCATTTATTTCCAATATTGTAGTTGCTTCCGGAATGTAATAACTTTTAATTAGGACTTTAATTATTTATCGCTTTATTTTGCTTTCCGCAATTTAAATTAAAGAGTTTGTTTTTGGCGATGTAAATACCCGACGCCTTGTAATAGTTTAGACTTAATTTCCCGCAATTTAATTTCCGCACAATATTAACTGTTAGATGTTTGATAACTAGGCAATGCATGACAAGATCAATCTTTAACCTAAAATCAATATAGCTCACCCATGACATGTACAGATAAAATTAACCGAAGTAACACACTTGCACATGCCACTCTTAGGGTACACCTCACTTGGTTGCCTTCGAACGTGGTCATTGAGTATAGAAAGTTTTAGAGGTCGCCCTCTTGTCCAAAGATCATAAGTTGCCTCGAAACGGTTGCCTCGGAAAAAATGATCTAAGACATTAGGGTTACCACTAAGGCGTCCTAACATTGCTTTAGTGACCACACATCCCTTAATCGAATTGACCATTAAAACTCCAACGACGATGCTACCTACTCATCAATAGTGGGATAGAATTGTCTAAAGGACATTAGCACAGTTTGATTCCTTTTTCGAGTATGTAGATGGTTCTTAAGTACTTGCTCCTTTTAAAACAAAACAAAACTTTTCGCACTTACACTCCTTTCAAACAAAAACTTCTTTCAAACCCACAAACACAAAGAAAAGCAAATTTTGAAAACACAATGAGCAAATATCTAAGAGCCCATGGATAACCACGGATAGAAAGGGTGCTAATACCTTCCCTTTCTATAATCTACCTCCTGAACTCGAGAAACATCTCGAAAAAGGAATTTTTCTGTGCTTTTTAACTTTCCTTGTTGGATAAAATAAAAGACGGTGGCGACTCTTGCTTACCGCGACATTTTGCGAAAACAAACGCAAAACGCGAACCAACATTCCAAAACAGTCAGTTCTCATTCCCACCGATCACAGTATCTAACAACACATCACTGCTACCCAAGTCACAAAAATGTCATTTGATCTGACAAAACATTTTCTATAATAACGTTTGTATGAACAATTAACCTTTTACCTTATGTCTATATTGAACATAAGGCATAGACCATGTCACCTTTGTCCAGTTCAATATTGGACCCTTAGACATTTATCTTGTTATGTAGGATGAGAAAATTCTATCTAGGTCACTCATGTTTCTCAACATGCTTTGTGGAGTACCCATCAATTGTCTTTAAGGCCATCCAGTTACAGACAATGTTTGATAAGCAACAAAGTAATCGACTCTACATCTAAGGCACATAGTAGTTTCATGTCGAATGGTGGTATACACCACTATCACCATGAGAGTAACTTATGACACTTTGCATAACATTCTATATAGTACTCTCATATTGGGTCAATCAAGTATAAATATTACTCCTAATATTCATACCTAAGTCAAGACTTGATAACTCCTTATCCATGATCCATGAGATGTGATCATCAGTCTATCTATATAATAGTCTCAATGCTTTAGTGTTATCCCACTTCACAATAAAGCTCGACTATGGATAGATTAATAATAGTGTCTTTATGTTTAATAAGGTCTCATGAATAAGACACACTTAACATTTCATTAAACGTATTGGCTGTTCTAGAAACTTTATCATTTTGGAAACACAAACATAATAAATAAATGTATTTTATTATTAATAAATAATTTGATACGAGTACAAAAAGTATTGGTTTTTAGGGCTTACACCAACAATCTCCCACTAGGACTAGAACCAATAAGAATTACCCCTAATATCCATAGATCTATAATGACCATCATGCTTCTGCTACGCAAGAGGCTTTGTTAGTGGATCAACAACATTGTCATGTGTAGGTACATTGCATATCTTCAATTTTCCATTAACTATCATCACTCGAATGAGGTGTGTCATACCTCAATTTTGTCCTAGGGTCATTCATTCATCGCATTTGCATCATTACTCAGTCATTCATGCATTTAGGTTGACCAAAAGTCAACTTAACCAACATTCGCATCGTTTTAGAGTTAAAAAATACCTAATATCTCACTTCATGTATTTTTATCTCTTTACAGAGTTTCATGCATTGCGCCAAGTTGATCATATTTCAATAATGTTAATATTTTGGTTCTACAGGAAGATTGTTAAAAGCGATTCGACATTGTATAAAAAATTAATGGGTAAAATATTTCGAGTTTTCATTTTTAGCTAACTGTTTTATGAATCTACATTGCGCGTAAATCATGTAGGTGTGCTTATTTTATTTTTTCAGTATAGTTTACAATTTCTTTCTTAATCGTTAGTGTATGTTTAGCCGAGTATTCTTATTTTAGTTTTATTTTTAATTTTGGTTATTTGCAGTTTTTTTATTAAACTTTATAATTTATAGTTTATTTTAATGTGTTTATTTTCTTCTTCTTTTCGATTAATAAGGTGTCTCTTTTTTATCATTTTTGATTATTTCTGATCTCTTTTTTTATTCAGAAAAAATTAAAACAAAAATATTTTTGAATGTATTTATTTTTACTCTTTTTATTTTTTAGGATTATTTTTATCAAAAGGACATTTTTGATATTTATTAAAAATTATAAAAAACCTAAAGTGTGTTAGTATAAAATAGAGATAAGGATTGTGAAGAAAGGGGAAGATATTAGTGAACAAAGCACAACAGAAACAAAATGGTGAGATAGCAAAACGTGAAAACCATTTCCGCTAGCACTCTTCATCACCTCACAGTTCATCAATCTTCCGGCCATTTTTCCACTCAACACAGTCTCCATCCACGAGCTTCCCTCGCTGAAGACCACACTTCCTCCTTCAACTGCACATACTCCCTCAGTACTTCATTTCTATCATCATTTTTGTTTGCTAAATTTCTATATCTTCATCATTTTTTTTAATTGATTTAATTTATAAAAATGTGATTGAAATTTGTGTTGTTAGTTTGGTAGATTTTTGATAAATTAAGTGTTGAAGTTATAATGTTGTTATTATGTTTGGTTGTGTTAAATTGAGATAATGAATTTTGATATCAATACCATAATATTTGAGTTAATTTGATTGAAATTTTAATTGATGAATATGGTGTTGATTTGTGTTGCATTTGTGAGATTCTAATGATAAACTGAATTGAAACTTTGATGACAATATCTCTATCTGTGTTAGCTCTGAATATTAATTTTTTATGTTATTATTTGTGTTATTCGAGTTAAATTTGAAGGAATTTTAATAGCATTTGTGTTAGTTCTGGAAATTAATTTTTGATGTTATTATTTGTTCTCTTTGAGTTAAATTTGAAGAAATTTTGATGGTATCTGTGTTAATTTTGAGACATTTCTAATTACATTATTGAGTATCTGTGTTGACTTAGAATTCTTTTGGTTATGGTTTTGAGTTTATTTTCTCTTGTCTTGAACTTATTTAAAATGAGTTTTTGAGCACTAATTTGCCATTGTTCATTGTTGTCTGAATCCTAACAAAGTGATAGAAATTATTGTTTATTCTTATATGCATGTGGTGAATTAAATGATACATGAGTTTAATTTCTTTTGTTTTGGGTTAGTAATCAGAATGAATTATTTGAATTCGGATGCGTTTGAAATTTGTTTTAAGATTTAAAGTCCATGAATTCTTGGTTGCAACTTGTCATTTACCATTTATTTTATTAATTCACAAATTGAGTCTTAAGTTGCATTGTGATCCATGATTCTTGTTTTGTGTCTTTCATTCATACATGTATGATAATTTTGATTGAGAAATTGGGTTACATATATGAATTAAGAGTAAGTTTCCTTTGTGTTTATTACATTTTCTTTTGTGTTACTAACATGTTTATAGTTTGTGTAAGCTTTCAAGATTGGCTCAAGTACTTATTTTCTTTTAGCACCACTTTGTTGTTTTTAGTTAATTAATTTAAAGTCGATTTAGTTCGTGGATTTCGTCATTAAAAATTAATTAGTTTTACTAATTAATTTTTCTTAACTTAACTTAATTAATTTAATCAACTTTTAATTAATTAATCAGACATGCACTTCATATTTCATTTAGCTTTGATACATGATTATAACCTATTTGGTTTGAGTTCTTACTTCACATGAGACTTTTGGGTAATATCTCTGTCATCCTGGTTTAGTCTGTTTATTTGGAGTTTCATCTGATGTATGAATTTTTAACCGATATTTGATGGTCATCCGATGCTTTGAGTCTTATCTGATACATTGGGTTTATCTGATGCACTTTCTACTAGTGTTTTATTTTCACCTGATACTTGGTATACTCTCGGCTATTTCTTTTCTTATGGCTTTAATTTAAAGGATGGGAATTTCATGTAACTTTTTTATGTCAAGTGTCGACTTCCTATTTGGTCAGACCTTCCTTACCTTAACATTTACTTTATACTTTAGGATATTCTCTTCATCTCTTTCCCATTCTTCAATTTTCAAAACCTTTTCATCTTTTTCAAAATCTTCTTGTTTTTCAAACTTTAACCACTTTCGTAATAAACCTTAACTTTCTCAAGCGAATTTTTTTTCAAACTTATTTTTCTTAATCAAAGCTCAAAGTGCTTAACAATGAAGAGGCAAACCATGTGTCATGAGCCTCAAGCACATGTAGAGTTACTTTGGATAGGAGGTGTCTGACTCGACTATACAAAATCTCTCATGTCATAGTCTTTAATGTGGTTCAAATCACCAAATCATTTTTCAAGCTAACAAAACACTTCAACCTCATTCAAACCTTTTTCAAGATTATACATGAGTCATTCATAATCGAGATGTCATTCTCATATCCCCTGATTGTAAAGATGTCGACTTTTCCACTTGAGTACTAGAGGTGTGTTCAAACCCTCCTTCGTGTTGATACATTGTTTCTCTTTCTTATACCTTTTGGGCGATTAGTTTAGATTTCTCTCCTAAAATGACGACTTGTCTCTTCATTTAAAATCAACCAACACTGAGTTTTGTTCTTTTTTAGAAGAACTACGGTACTCTGATTCCCCATTGCACGACGGGGATACGTAGGCACAAGGTTTCGAAACTGAGGCGAGCGCAATAATAAAAAACTTTCTTTTTGCTCTTTAACAATTCATTCATGCATTCCCGTTAGCAAGTTTAAGCTTTAGATAACACACTCTTTGATTAGAACAAACATAGTGGATCATGTGGAGTACTGTAGATGTTTAGAGTGTTAATACCTTCCCTTTGCATAATTGACCCCCGTACCTTCATCTTTATTTTATTTTATTTGGATTTTATTCGCTCTTTTCTCATTTCCCTTTAGAAACAATAAAGTACGGTGGCTACTTTCACTATATGAGTTAAGTCAATCAATTTATTAAACTCAAATTTTCACTGCTACATGATTACAAGGTGATATCGCCTAAGTATGTGTTTGGATCATTGGTGAGATCTAGGTTCCTTAGATTTTGCGGACTATACATAAGTTCATAATGAACTTCTTGATCCAAACAGCTTCCTTTGTTGCAATTAAGGCAACAATACACTCGGCTTCAGTTGTAGAATCCACAATTGTATTCTTCTTTGAACTTTTCAGGCTCATAACACCCCCATTTAAGCAAAACACATAACCATATTTGAGTAATATTTCATCTATATACAATATCAGGATGACGATCATTCTCCCACTAACCTTCTTATGGATGCAAGACTCATTTTGATCCATGAGTAATATGTCACCTTGATCAGTTACGAGATAACCATATCTCTCAGGTTGGTGTTTTATCCTCTTTGATCTACGCTTGTCTTATTCTACTTGAGCATGTTTCTCTTCCACAACTACTTGTGTTTCCTGCTCTAGTTCCTCCATATATGTATCATGGTTATTGTTATTTTTGAATTTCTTCAAGCTATACTTTCCTCCCAGTGATTCCTTTGGAAATGAAGTCCTTTTCTAAGAAAACTCCAGTAAAGCGACAAACACTTTTCCCCCAAAAGGATTATAGAATTAATATCCTCTTATTTCTTTAGGATATCCCACAAATAAGCATTTGTAATATTTGGTCTCAAGCTTTGTTGAAATTGTTGTTTCACATAAACTTCACAACCTTAAATCTTCATGTAAGACATATGTAATTTCTTACCACTCCATATCTCATATGGTGTCTTCTCAATATTTTTGGATGGAACACGGTTAAGTGTGTAGGTTGTTGTCAATAGTACATGCCCTAAAAGGATTTTGGAAGATTGGTGTGACTCATCATGGATCGGACCATGTCTAAGAAGGTTCAATTTCTTCTCACAAGTACACCACTCCATTGTGGTGTTTTAGGAGGAGTAAGTTAGGATAAAATCCCACACTCTTTTAGATGGTCATCAAACTCTAGGCTTAAATATTCACCACCCCAATCTGATCGAAGAACTTTAATATTATTTCCTAGTTGTTTTTGTACTTCATTCTTAATTCCTTGAACTTTTCAAAGGACTCGGATTTGTGTTTAATTAAATACACATAACCATATCTACTGAAATAATCAGTAAATGTGATGAAGTATTGAAAACCTCATTTGGCTAGTATGTTCAGTGGCTCACATACATCAGTATATATGGGGGGTCAAAATATCATTACCCTTTCACCTTTTCATGTGAATGGGGACTTTGTCGTCTTTCCAATTAAACAAGATTTTATGTCTCCTATGATTCATAATCAAAAAAGTACAAAAGTCTATCTTTATGGAGTTTGTAAATGTGCTTCTCATTTATCTCACCTAAGCGACAATGTCAAAGGTAACTTGGATTTAACTCATTAGGTTTAATCATTTTAGTATTAATGTTATAAATTAACATTTCAATATCAAGGGCATACAATCCATTGTTCATTTGTGCAGTAGCATAGAATACGTCATTAAAATAAATAGAGAAACAATTATTCTTTAATATGAATAAAAGACCAAACTTGTCCAAACAAGAAATGAAAATAATATTCCTGCTAATTGCATGTATATAATAACAGTTCTCTAAGTGAATTAGTAAACCACTAGATAAATTTCATACATAATGAAATTCTGGCTATTAGATCCCGGGTTTCCTACGAGATGTCGAGACACCAGATCCGACTTCACACACAACAACAAAATATATAAACAAAAATAGCAGTGCTGAAAGTAAATAACACATGATATGTTTACCCAGTTCGGAAAAACTTTCCTACTCTGGGGGCTACCAAGCCAGGGATAAAATCAACTAGATAGTATCAATTTCCATACCTTACAGCAAACCTCCAGTTGATAGTCTATACATTTTAATCACTATCCTTTGCTTAACTTTAACCTAAGACACACCTAGGTATGAAGCCCTCCTCAAATCCATCTCCATTTACACTTAAAAATTGGAGCAAACTCTAAACATAAGTAGAGAATAAAAACAACAGGAATCTATACTTTCAAAACATGCAAGACTCAATGCTTAAAAGCTTATGAGAATTTACACACAATATGTTCAATGCTTAAAAGCTTATGAACATATAAAAGAGAACTTACAACCCACTAAAACAGTCTTACTCTTCTATCAAGATGATATTAGAGAGACTCACAAAATAAGGATTCTACAACCCTAAAAACACACACGTAAGTTCTACCTAATACTTGGTAAACACCAATATATTTATAACTTTATTCTAGACTGAGTTGGGCTTCAAAGTCGCATTAGTGAGGTTGCACAATGTCTGCAAAAAGTCCTCCAAGAAAATAGGTCTTCAATCATTAGTTTCCTAATAAATCTCCATATATAGAAACTAAACAAATCTTCAAAAACCAATCAAAGAATATTCTGACTTATCAATCTTGGAAGCCACATAAGCTAACTGAATATTCCCTGAATATACAATAGCTAAAAATCAGTTGATCCACATTGTCAGCTTGTTGCAGACGCGGCGTCATATCTTCTTATTGGGACATCTTACTCGACATGTTGAAATAGAATGTTTGAACATCATGTTCAACATGTTGCTTCTAAAATGGTTTGCCAAAATGTAAGCCAACCATAATTTCAGAGGAATAACACATAAGTTCAAACGACTAAAGCAACAACCTTTGCTCCATTGCCAACTCGTAGATCAACTTCACCTTTTGCCAATTAACTGCTCATTTTCAGCCCCTACACATTAGAACAAATGTGAGAATCTCATCCAATATCTAATACCCATGATGCATAAGTAGATAAATTAAATTCTATAACATAAATACCTAAAGTTGAAGTCTCCACTCCATTCTTCTTATCTTTCAGGTACTTTAAGCAGTTTCTTTTCTAGTGTCTGGTCTTACTACAGTGGAAGCAAGTACCCTTCTTTGTTATGCCTCCGCTAGGATTCAAAGCAGGAGCAGTAGGTTTGGGTTTGGTAACTTCCTTGCCTTTCCCTTTTCCACCTTGCTATATGGGCCTATTGTTTTGCTTCATTCCATTACTGACCATCAGAATTGACTTCCCTTTGGACTTTAGATTCTGCTTAGCAGATCTTAATATGCTTAGCAGTTATGGAAGACATTTTTTCATAACATTCATGTTGAAATTGAGGACAAATTGACCGAAGCTCTCTTACAACGATTGCAAGATCAAATCAGTCTCAAGTTCCTTTATGAGGGGAAACCCTAACCTTTCAAGGTTCTCCACATACCCAATCATTTTGAGTATATGAGGACCTACAGGGGTTCCCTCGGCTAACTTGCTATGAAAATGGGCTTTTGAAACTTCAAACCTCCCATTCCTTGCATGCTCTCGATAGAGCATCTTTAAGTGTCTACTGCCATGTTCTCATGTTGCTCCTATAATTTTGAGTTCATGATAGCCAACATGAGACAAGTAGTTTCATTGGCATCATCAACATGCTTCTTATGAGCCTCTCTTTCATCCTTAGGAGCAGAACTAGGAGGTTTGTCTTCAAGAACAGGTGTCTCTAAGACATACAACTTTTTGTCATGTTTGAGGATAATCCTCGGGTTTTGGTGCCAATCAAGAAAATTTATCCTTGTCAATGATTGATTGCAAAATATTGTTAGAGGTGTTTGTTGTCACGGTAGTCTACATAAATATTGCGAAGATATTAATATCATTAAAACATATTCAATTAGGCCTTTAATTAAATATGACTCCACTATTTTACTCAAACCAAATGATCCTCACCATTTGATTCGTAAAATCCCATTGGAAGATTTTCTAGTGGATCGAGATTCATATTTCACTTCGTTTTAAGTCAGCTTTAGGCTGATTACACAAAACTCGGTTATTTAGGTAGGAAATCCTTCCAATTGTATCTAATACAATTCTAGAATATTTAAATTTTGTGAATAACTCCTTATTCTAATCCATCATATGGATTTTCCCAATTCTTTCTTCTAAACGTATATAATCTTATTATAATTAGTTTAGTTAAGTTCGACCCAATATTTTAGCAATTGGATATTACATTTATCCCATCGCACCTTACTAATATAAAACATGCACCTCGCGTTAGGCGAAAACTACATTATTCAATACTAGTCTTGATGAGTGCTAAAACTTGGAAAGCATAAACTTAATATTCATTTGAGGGAATTTGCAATTAGTTTGATCTCACCGGCTTGTTTATCATATAAAAGATCTCTCACATACATATATATATATATATATATATATATATATATATATATATATATATATATATATATATATATATATATATATATATATATATATATATATATATATATATATATATATATATATATATATATATATATATATATATATATATATATATATATATATATATATATATATATATATATATATATATATATATATATATATATATATATATATATATATATTCAAGACATTCTCATGAGGTCCTCATTTGCTCAAATTAGCTCAAGAATTGATCAGACAAGTTCTCCTCCAAAGCAATGGATCCACAACTAGGGTTTTGTGTTTCTAAAGGAAGATTGGGTTCTCAAGGTCTCAAGTGGTTTTCATGGTCCTCATATGTATTCAAGAACACTCATGTCAAATTTCAAGCCTTGCATCACAAGTTTTCTCAGTCAATTGCTTAGATGATGGAAAGTCAACTAAATTGGACAAAAAATTAACAGTGGTCAACATACAACCAAACTTCAAGATTTTTTGTTAACATCAACATTTTGAAGTCATATTCATCATTTTATAAAGGGTTTATAATTATTCCTCAAGAAAAGCCCTCAAATCATCAAAGGTCAAAAGTTACCAAATTAGGGTTTCCTTAGGAGAGGTCAATTGAACTTTGTTCAAGCATAACTTTTACATGCTTCATCAGATTTTCCCTAACCAAAGGCCATTTTTAAGAAAATTCAATTCTCTGCAACTTTGTCTCTCTAAGCTCAAGTCCAAAAAAATGCATCATTTGAGAGATATAAGCCAATACATTACAGGTCATTTAAAAAGTCAACAAAAAGACACTTTTTATCAAGGCAGTTTACATCAAGATAAATCTTCAAAAGCAAAAACGTTCAACATAGAAGTTGCATAGGACATCTTGAGCTTTCCAAAAAGTCTAAGATCACCTTCAAAAGATAAAAATTGAGTGAGTTATGACCATTTCAAGTTGGGAAATTTTGAGCAAATGCATGAAGTTCAAATTGAGCAAGCTTGATATTTTAGGCTATTGGGCCATGGTTTAAGAGTCCAAACGTGTGTTATACTCTTCATACACCTCACAATTCATTCATACACCCTTTGGACTTGTTTTATTTTAATTATTTTAATTATTTTTTATTTAATTCATTAATAATATAAAATAAAATAAGATAAATTATATCTTATTACAAGAGTCCAAGCCCATCATGTGGTTGCCCTAAATTTCTCTATGTATTCATACATCAAGAGGGAACAAGACACAAAAATCCCTGCCTCTCAATATTTTCAAAAAATAGAAAAAAATTCTCAAGAACCCTAAGTCTTGAAAACCCTATTTTCAAGCCTTCTCACTACCAAACCTCCATTACATTCACTTCCAGAAACATTAAAGGGTAATATTGGATCGGTTACCATGATCCAAAGGGCCTCAACCAGCATACATGCACCATCGTCTTTTTTATTATTTCATGATTTTTGTATTTCTGTTTTCATTATGTTTTAACATACACTAACGCCAATAACATGCTCCTGAGATGCTAACGTGCAGGTTTGAATCATCACATAAGTCCCATGCTATCTGAACCATGAATGGCCATGATCAAACCGATTCATGTTATTTTTACCATACCTCACAAATCAGGACGAATTAGCCCTCAAAATGCTCCCATTGGATTCACAACCTCTCTTTTAGGGGGGTAGGACATTGTTGGATAGTTAATGTTTTGTTTTTTGCAGGTTTGAAAAAACAGGTTGCCGGAGAAGACAACCGGAGATAGGGCTCCGACGCTTCTCCAAAAAATTATTTTTTTATATTATATATTTATCATTTCAATTATATAAACGGATGAAACAGCCAACCCAGTGGCAGAAGCGCGCGCGATAAAGCATTAGTCTCAAAGGGCTTGGGTTTGATCCAGCCTTTTAACGTTTTGTTTCTTTAATTTCTCATATTTTTGCAGGTTGATTACAAAGCGTGTCGGGAGCATATCCTGGACACAAGCGCGCGCTTGGCCTGGTGGTATGCATATTGCATGATGGCCTTGAGGGTGTGGGTTCAACACCCGCCCCTGCTGGCTTATTTTGCTACTTCTTAATTCTCTATTCTTCTAACCCTTTTCCTCATTTTTTTCTTTAAATTGACCAAACCTTTTTTTATAAAACCTAACATTTTTTGCAAATCTTGGCTTTTTTAATAAAACCCTAGTTTTTTAGGTTAATTTAATTTTTAGGTTAATTAATTTTTAGGTTTTAATTAATTTTAGGTCTTAATTAATTTTAGGTTTTTTAATAATAAACCATAATTTAATTCTTTTAGGTTTTCTTTCTCAATTAAAATCAACCTAGACTTTTGGTTTGTTTAATTTAATCACTTAATCATTTTTTTTCAATTAAAATCAATTAGGTTTTAGGTTAAATCATCAATTGTTTTTCATCAAACAATTTCTCCGTTTCTTTTCCTTTTTACCCTTTCGCGTGCTTTATTATTTTTGCATTTGTTTTTTCTTTCTATTATGTAATTGCTACAGAATACAATAGTTTAACTAAGGTTTTATTTTCTTTCTATCTCCCCTAATTTTTGTGGTTCGTACCCCATTCCCCGAAGCATTGTAATAGCGTAGGACCTTTATTTTTTGTTTTTACTACTTTCCTTATAACTGCCTAATTTAATAGGATTGTATGACAAGACATAAAAATAATCGTTAGATAACCCTAATATACAAAGATAAATAACTGAACTGAATCACTATTCACACACGCACCCCTAGGGTAACGTCACTTGTTGCCTTCGAATGAAAACAATCATGTCCCTCGAACGTGGGGATGCTTTAATAAAGTCCTTTCTATTAAAAAGATTGTATTCCCTCGATGACCCTTTGATGCTGTCTTTGGTAAATGATCTTAGTCCTTTACGATAATTTCTAAAGCGTCATTACTAGTTGCCTTCTATGATTGAACGATGACCCACGTCCGTCCCTTCACATCCAACGATAGGGTTTCCTATTAACTAATGGTAGGATAGCACTATCTAAATGAGGAGGAAAAGTACAATAAAGACCTTGAGTAGGTAGACCTCTGTTAATCGCTTGCTCACAAAGATCTTCAAAACAAAACATTTCACACAATAACACTTTTCAACAAATATTTTCGAAAAAACACTTTTTACGCATGCTCGAGGACATATACGAGAATCATTACAAAGTTCGTCTTACAATTGGCATTTTCAAAATATTTTCAAACATGCACAACACAAATCAATTTTCAAAAAAAAAGTGAGCTAAGCGATTAAGAGCCCGTAGATAACTACAGATGAAAAGGGTGCTAACATCTTCCCTTTTCATAACCTACCCCCCGAACTCAGAAAAATTCTCTGAGGTCTTTCCTGTTCTTTTCACCCTTTCTTTATTGAATAAAAGAAAAGTCGGTGGCGACTCTAGCTATCCGTAACATTTGCGATAAAATGAAAAACCAAGTCAGTTCTCCCACCGTATTACAAGAGAGTATATAGAAAGGTACGACACACATGTCGTATTTTAAAATCCCAAAATAAAATAAAAGAGGACTAAGGCCATAATCGATCACCACAATAAAGTAATAATAAAATCACTTTTGTTTTTTTAATTATTAAATTAAATTATGTTAATTAAATGATTAAACTAATTGTTAACAATTGATCATGTAGAGTTACCTTTGATTTGCTATCTTATTATAAAAGTATATCAAATTATTTAAATCAAATAATAATAACAATTATTATTATACTAATTAAAGTAATTTGATAAAACTATGCGGCTAATGTAATACAATATTTTGGCACCACAATACATAAGGCAATGTTTGGCTTAGTTTTCATTACTTACATATCGTCATCACGTAACTTATTGCTACAACAACTTGTAACTTATTGCTACAACAACTTTTGTGCTAACATATGTTATATACTTCACATATGCTTTTCTGAAACCGATATTGTTGTAACATTTCATGTTCATTTTAAATATAATTATTATTATTATTATTATTATTATTATTATACAAAACAAATAAAACATTAATAATAACAATTATTATTATTATTAGAAAATTTTGCAAATATGATTCACAACTTTTGTGTCGTTACAAACCCAAGTTTTATAACTCTTGACAATACAACTCTTGTATAGTCATAAACTCTAATGCAACATATTCATACTATCAAAAATGTGATGATCAATTTTTCAATTAAAATGATTCAAATGTCATTGTTTCACCATACAAATGCAGGATTCCGAAGCATTAGAACATTGATCATTCATATGAAACAAAACCATCACACTAATCGAATCGATAAAATAAAAGGCATATCAAATATGTCGTAGTTGCATCTGAATTGTTCATATCTCATATGGAATTTATCGATCACTTTTGTGTAACTTATAGATGATCGATGTATCGCTGCTTCACAATACAAAAGTCGAATTTCAAAGCATAGTCAACATCAAATCATCCAAATCATACCCAAATGATGCCAAAAATTAATTTTCTTTATTATTTAATTTATTATGTATTTTAATCGAATTAAATTAGAAAGTACAAAAAATAAACATCTACCTGATTCATGGTTTCTTAAGTGGCTCTGATACCATTGAAGGGAAATCCCGATTCAAAACACAACAGAAATTAAAAATTTCCCTTTAGTCACCCTTACGAATGAGCATGATCAATGATAGAAACGGTTACCTCTTGTGGCAATTGAAACCTTTGATGCAGATTGAAGGAGTGATCATGAGTGTTGATGAAGAACAATGCTTTTGCTTAGTCCATACAAATAGACAACCTTCAGTCTTAGTGTTGGCTGCTATGAATGAAATCTTTGAGAGAGAGAGAGAGAGAGAGACATCCAGGGTTTCACAAACCTAATTTTATCAACTAGTAAATCTTATGCATAAGGATTGTATTTATAGAACCACTTGTGTGGGCTACAAACTAAAAAGCCCAACTTAATTGCACCATATAATAATGATAATATAATAATAATAATAATAATAATAATAATAATAATAATAATAATAATAATAATAATAATAATAATAATAATAATAATAATAATAATAATAATAATAATGTATTATTATAATAAATATTATTATAATAACTATTATTATAATAAAAATATTTTATTATTATTGTATTTTATAACTATTATAAAAATAATAATATTATTAACTACTATTATATTATATAATATTACATATTTCACGTAAGTGCACCGTACTTTACGAAGTTCCATATTTCTCTCAAGTACACCGTATCTTACACTGTTCCTTATTTATTCTATATCTCCTCAATCTGACCTTATGTGTTTGACCCTGTAGGTTCTCATGATGTTGGCAATTATATTGACTACACCAAAACTGCTTTTAGGCAGCACACCTTAGACAGCGCTTCTGTACCAAAGCGCGGCTATATGTCCCGATAAAATTTTAAATTTTAAAACTATATATATTAGACAGCGCTTTATAAAAAAGTGCTGCCTAAAGTTAAGAAAAAGTGTTGCCTTAATTCAAAGCGCTTCTATAGGCCTAACAATAGAAAGCGTTGTCATATGCCCAAAGCGCTGCTAAAGCCACACTTTAGGCAGCGCTTTCTAAAAGCGCTGCCTAAGGTCAATTAAAATTGAAATAAAATAAATAAATTCTAGAAAGCGCTGCTAAAGTAAAAGCGCTGCTAAAGTAAAAGCGCTGCCATAGACCCAATAGTAGAAAGTGCTGCCATAGGCCCAAAGCGCTGCTCAAGCCACACTTCCGGCAGCGCTTTCTGAAAGCGCTGCCTAAGGTCAATTAAAATTGAAATAAAAAATTATAGTCTAGGTTTTGCCTCGTTACTTTCACGGTTCTTCTTCTGCTCATGAAAATCCCAAATTTACGAAAATCTCAAAAACCATACGTCATTAATTTGTCATTCTCCTTCCATACTCCTTCTTCTCGTTGCCACACCATTAAATATCGTTCTCATTACCCTCCTTCCTATGACTATTTACGAACAACCACCAACACACCAACTGACGATGACGTACTACATTTGTGCTTCTTTCATCACAACATCCAACTAGCTCCGTCCAAGCTTCCTGCTCCATCCAGCAATCCTCACTGTGACAACAGCCTCTGTAAGCATCACCATCATCCTTCTTTTGAGTTTCTTTTGGTCTTTTCATATTAATGTTGGTGTTGTTTTTGTTTTAAGGTGTTAATGTTGAATTAGAAATAATGAAATTAGGTTAATAGTTTTATGTCAGCCATGTTATTTTCCTGAATGAGGAATTGTTGCTAACATTATTGTTATTGGTGTTAAATCTGATTGATACTCATGTCGGTGTTAGTATTTTATTTTATGGTTGTGTGAATATGAATGAAATTCTGAATAGTAATTGTGTTAATCTGATTTCAAATTATTTTCGGTTTGTTTTGATGGTATTTTGTTTGAAATTGTCTCCACCTGTGTATGGAAGTTTGTTGCCAATTGGAATGCGAGTTTTGGGTGATATCTTGTGATGACAGCACCATTGTTAGGTGTATTTTGTGTGTCATTTTTCTTATGAGTAATACTACTTGGTTTGAATTAATTCGAGTGAGTTTTTTGTTTCAATACCATGAAGTTTGAGTTTAACTCCAGTGATATTTTGATGTCGATGTCACTTTATCTGTATTGATTTTGAATAATAGTGTTTGGCTAATATTGGTGTTCAAATTATGTTGAGGTGTTGATGTTAGTTATGAAATTGAGAACAATTATTTAATTTTCTGTTAGAGTTAATAGTTGGACTGTTAGTAGTTAAATTGGCTTTGGCAATAAGTTAAAAATTTGTTAGTAGTTAAATAGCTAGACTGTTAATAGCTGGACTGTTAGTAGTTGGACTGTTAGTAGTTGGACTCTCCCATCAATGATATCACAATACCAACAATTTAAACTAGGATGACAAGTTTTTAAATTCAATTCTTTGTAAAGAAAATAATAATAATAATTAACAATTTAATTGATCCATCATGTATATATTGGTCTAATTAACATCATGATGATAATATATTAACAAGTAAATTATAGAAAAAATTGAAAATTAACTTGTGAATATATTGATGCTACTTGATAAAACAAGTTAAACTATATATCCTGATATATATTTCTATTTTTTTCTATGTGTAGTGTCCTCGTCAGTGTAATGGTATAGATTGCGGTTATTTCATGTTAGTTTTGTGAAAGAAATTATTCTTTTAAATCAAATAGAGATTCCAACCATGGTATGGGTTTCTAACTTATGATTTATTTTAATATTTAATACATTTCATCTAATTAATTAGTTTAAACTAAATCATATTATGTTATATTATGTAGTAATTTGATGAATTTAAGTCTTCTACTTACTCGAGAGACCAATTGGACGAAATTAAGGAGGATTGATATCAATACATTATTGAGATGAGAATTTTCTAAGGTATTGTGACACTTGCATTGATGAGAATTTTGAGTATATATAAGTTTGAGTATTGATGAGATATTATATCGTTATTAGTGTGTTAAATTGTGTTGCAATGTTGTTGGTGTTGTTATGTGGAAGGTTAATTATGATGGTATTGGAGTTAAATTCAAATAAAGTTTTGTTTGTATCATGGTATGAATTTGGGAATTTTTAATAGTGGGTTAGAACAGATTCTTGATTTGTTTTCGTTACATTGGTTTGTGTTAAATTATAATAGTTATAAGGTTTAAGTGTTATATAGCTTGGTTCTGATATGCCTTTGTTGGTTTTGTTTCAGGTAGGTGCATATGTAGAAGATATGCAGATAACAAGTTCATTTAGGATTCTTCATTGTTGTTATTTTTAGAGAAGATAGTAGAGAAGATAATAATATGTACATTTGCATATATATACCAAAAACTAACAGATTTAACTATATATATTCAAGTTGTATCAAATTTATGTATTTATAAATTATTGAATTAAAGTTGTATTTTCAAGTATGCAAATTTGGTGCATATTTATTGGATTGAAGCTGCAACTTTATGAAATCTGGTGCAAATTTGAAAGACAACGCTTATTTTAAGTGATTATTTGTAAAGAGCGCTTAAAATATAAGTTGCATATATTAAAAAAATTGTGAACATTAGACAGTGCTTTAAACAACAAAGCGCTGTCTATAGTGGAGAATAGAAAGCGCTTTTAAAGAAAGCGCTGCCTAAAGGAGTGCATTACAATGCGCTTCTAAAGTATAAAGTTCTGCCTAAAAGGGACTTTAGAGAGCGCTTTTAAATAAAGCGCTGCCTAAAATAGAAAAAAAATGAACTAAAATATACATTACACAGTGCTTTTAAAAGTGTTGTCTACAGTGAAAGCGTTGTCTAAAGGGTGAATTAGAAAGCGCTTATGAAGTAAAAAGCGTTTCCTATAAGAGCCTTTAGAGAGCACTTATGGAATAAAGTGTTGCCTAAAGGCGACATTAAGCAACACTTTACATTGACAAAAAGCGTTGTCTTTACTTACAACAACGCATGAATAGCCAGCGCTTTAAAGTGCTGTCTATGGAGAAAAAAAAGCATTGGCTATTCCCTTCTATGGCGTAGTGATTAAATCACACATTTAATATAATAAACAGTGAGCGGTATCTAATAAACATTGTTGAATTGGTTAATGTTATGTGAATGCATTGTTGGTGAAGATAACATGATACACGTATGTTTGTGTAAATGGTGAGACAATTCATATGTTATGGATTATTGTGATATGCTTGTATGATTAAGATTGAATGGATAATCTTAATTGCATATCTTTGTTGGTATTTTCACATGCATTCATGGGGAGCTTATACTACGGTTTTTGGTGGTTCTGGTCCTATGGTGGGGATCTGAAATGGTGAACTATATGTTCATATTGGTGGCTCTGATCCTAGTGGAGATCTGGAGTGAAGTAAACCTGATATCCACGATTGTTACCACACATGCATAGTGCATTGAGTTGCATTTGAATCATGTGAGTCAATGGGAAGGTTGTGTTTTGATATGAAATATGTGATAATTGATTTAATTACTACATTTTTTATTGTGGTTGATTATCTTTGGTATCTTGAATTATGCAGCAATGTTGTATATGTGAATATATGAAATGTATTGGAAAATGTTGAATATATTGATATATGAAGTGTGATGAATTAGGTTGGTGAATGCTTGTTATCCATTACTTATTATTATATATTTTCATGATGATATGAATTCTCACCCTTTTGTTGGAATGCTATTTTATACGATGTCGCTCAGGTACTCAAGATAACGATGCTTCTCACGTAGATTAGTCGGAGGAGTTAGCTTTTGCTTAACTTTATCTTATGTAGTGAGTCATGCTCTGGTCATGTAACACGGGGGTTATTTGAACTCATGTTATTATTTTGAGAGATATTTGTGATACTTACTTTTATTTTTTATTTTGAGATTATAAGATGATGTGGCTTTAGTGCATAAGCCTTGATACATGGTTTATTTTATGAGATGAAATGATTGGTATCAATTGAGAAAAGAATTATTCCACTTTGATATGCATATGAAACATGAATTATAAATAAGGGTTATGATAATGACTAGGTGTATATTTTGTTGTTTTTGAAAATAAATGTGATTCCCTTTGAATTACTTGACAGAAGTGGGAATATGTTTTATATCCTCTCATGGAGATCTCTTCCATGTACCATGTTTGATATTTTATAACCTTGAAGTAATTTTACATCGCTACCCATCCAAAATTAGGGCAACATCTCACTCACAAAATATCTTTCCTCACAAAAGCATTTGGCTTTAAGAACTAGTGAGATAAATAGAAAATGAAAACTTAAAGAGAGAGAAAGAGTGT
Source organism: Vicia faba (assembly GCA_948472305.1). Lineage (NCBI taxonomy): Eukaryota > Viridiplantae > Streptophyta > Magnoliopsida > Fabales > Fabaceae > Vicia > Vicia faba. The sequence goes on from OX451741.1 coordinate 169,142,600, forward strand.
CAATACATATTCCGATTTATGGATGCTTTAAACCGAGAAATGAGACCTCTATTTATAGGGTTCAAAACCTCCAAAAGAGGAAACATCATTAAATAAAAAAAGATTGTTGTTAATCGATTAAGCCAATCAATTAGTTCATTTAAAAATAACAGTTGTGAGTTCCAAAATAGGTAAGAAGTGATATGTAGTTGTTGCTAATCGTCTAGATACATTTAAATTTCCTTTATCTTTAGAAGCGCACCAATCTAACTGATTGACACCTTGTCTTAATCGATTAGATTTAGTTAAAAATATTTTTCTGTCTTTTTGAATGTTCTCATGACTTTCTAAGCAACTTCTATATATTTCTTCAAAACACTTTCTTTTTAGAAACATTTTATAAAAAGGTTTTAAGTATGTTTGTGTGCGTGTGTGTTTATAGCCAACTACTTCTATAAAGAAAGAACTCTTGATTTTACACGAGTTTCACTCACTTACAAAATTAGGATAACTTTCCTAAGCATGTGTCAGATGTTTTCATTGGGTTGACACTTTGCTTGAAATCTCCTTTTGATGCTTTTGATGTAATCTATGTTTGTTTTCCTATGTCTGAGATTTTATTGGTGGAGCTTTGTCTATGTCTGAAATATTGTCAATCCTTATCAAACTCATGTTTACATCTTTAACCACTTGAGTATATTGGTTGACTTTCTAAATGGTTGCATCTTTATTATGCTAAATGTCATCTGTTATGTTCTTTTAAAGTTGTTGTAAGATTGCATCTTTTATCATGTTGGATGTCTTCTTCTGTTCTTCACATTTGTCATCATCAAAACAATAACTATTATTTATAAAACAAGGTTCCACATTCTCCCTCCTTTTGATGATCACAATGCATCTCTCAGGAGAGTGGTAAAGAAGAAAAACAATATTTTAGATGTGATAATACTCCACCTGAGTTAGATATAATGTATATCCCCTTCTGAAAGTATACTTCTCCCTAATTTTCGAAATAAAAAAGGCGGGTAAAGAGATGAAAATATGAAATTATGTTCTATCAATCTATAACACAAGATATCATGGTAAATCAGTGTAGTAATTCATGGCATAAATAATTTTATTACAAAATGGATAGGTCATGCTTTTAAAAAATAACATCATAAGTATTTGAGCTATGCAAGAGCAAATAGTGATGAGATATATTTATGTATGGCAAAGATTCTATCATGTCATATAACGAAACATGTTTATAGAAGAAATTACTTTAGATGAGAAATAAAAGATGTTTGAGTTAAATTTTCCTAAAATGTGTTTAGACATGGCATAAGGTCATTTTCATATGCAAACAATTTTTTTAATATACTTATAAACATGGATGTGATCTATCTTTTCATTTAAAGCAAGGGTTTTTATCATGGTAACATGAGGAAAGTATTACACTTATTGGAAAGCAATCATAATTATCCTAAAAAAAGTTTTCTAATGTAAGATATATTAAGTTATAGTGATAATATGACATAGTGAAGACGTAAGCATGTGTAGTATGGCAAATATATATCTAGATGGGGCATATATAAGATTCCCTAAAATATGTATATGCTTTTCATCCTAAGGTGTTCCTACCGAGAGCATTTAAATCATGGCATACGAAATGTCAATCTTGGTGGAAGATACTTAGATGTGTGACACAAGATTTTTTTGCAAGATATCTTTCAAGGCAAAACAAGGTTGCATAATTTTTTTAAGCATGGTAATTATATATTTTTTGTATCATAAATATATGTAGGAAAAGGTAACATAGTCAACATAACAAAAAACACAATTAAATTGTTTTAATGGAAAATGCATTACCCGAATCATTAAATGTCGGAAAGAGAAATTATAGAAAGCATTAAGACAAATTACTCTAAGTCATATTCATCCTATTTTTTCCTTTATTTCTTCTACTTCTTCAGCTATATTCTAAATTGTTTTAGATTAATATTTTCTCTATCTTCTTCCTCGTCTCTCTCATCTATCCAATCATCTCTAAATTTAGAAGACTTATATTAACTTTCAATTCTTTGAGGTTGGGAAAGAGTTGATTATATTTTTGCATGATATTGACTTTTCTCATAGGAGGTCAACTTTGAAGACTCTTAGGATGAACGTGACCAGTGCTCCATATGGTAGATTTGTTGATGATTCTTCTCTTGTTTTGATCATGTGAGAGAACACTACTTCTACCCAATTTTTTGATATGTTTTGTGTTACCATCCATAGGGGAATAATGTCATCTTTGGTGACATAAACATTATTGGTGTTTGCTGGAAACAAGTTTTTTTTAGAAGGTAATGAAGGACTCCGACTTTAGGTTTCAAAAGAAATGTTTTCAATGAAGTTTTTCTTTCCTCCATGGGTTTTGATACTAGAGAGTTTAAGGATGTATTCCTTTTGAAATTTTTGAGCCTAGAGGGTTTGTTTGATCTGTAAGAGGCTCCTAGAAAAGGTATATAAAATATTCTCCTGAATTGTTCTTTGTGAATTATTATCTTCACATGTTTGACATATGACGTTAAGGTTTTTCCTAGGATGTGTAGGTTGATGTAAAAATATCTTGAAAGATATGGATATACTCTATCAGAGGTTTTAGTGAAGAAACCTCTAAAGGATTCTTGACAGAAGTGGGAATAGGGTTTGTATCCTCTCATGAAGGTCTCTTCCATGTACCATGCTCTCTTTCTTTTGTTGGGGGTATTTTAGGTCTTTGGTTTGGAGGCCTCGTGATAGTAGGGATATAAAAGGATAATATTTTAGAAAGAAGTGGCATACTCTAAATTTACCCGCCATTTATTTCTACAGTTAAAAGTATTTTCAACATTGGTTTTTATAATATTCTTTGGTTCAATTTTATTAACATTTTAACAATAATTTATTTCACTCATTTAAAAATGTATAATTGTTTATTTCAAATTATTTGTATTTTAAATATCAAATACTTGTTCACTTTCATATACTTTCAATTGGGTTTTTTATTTCAAATGATTAACATTGCACAGTTGGTAAGAAATAAAGCTTTCAAGTATGAGGTTGTGGGTTTGAATCTCTTGTGTTGCACTTTTAATATTTTATTTTACTATTTTTTGTTACTAATTTTCTTTCCTTTTTAGAGATCGGATTTTGGTCTTTTTAGTGTTTTGGATAACTTAATTTCCAAGTTTTTTTAACCTAATTTTAACTCTATAAATAGGACTATTGTCCATCATATTTTTTCATCCATAATTTCACAATCTCAATCTTTCTCTTATTTTTAGTTTATTCCAGGGTTTCTGAACAGAAACTCTGAGAAATAGATTCAAAAATTTCCAACAATCCTTCGACTCTTCCGATCCAACACCCTCCACGCACAAGCCGATCATCGCCATTCCGTCCGTCGAGATCCGCCACCATCATTCACCTCTCGTCATTGTCGGTAGTGTAATCTTTAATCCAATCTCTATTAATTCCTTGATTGTGAGTTTGTGTTTTGTTTTCATACCCATGTTTGCTTGTGAGTTTTTCTTATAAAAAAGAGTGGAAATAATGTAGAGAGAAGAAGGAAAACATGATAAGAGATGGGGGGGGGGGGGGGGGGGGGGGGGGGGTGGGGAATTTTTTTGGATATAAAGCTACTATATCGCGTTTTGCTTTTGGCTTAATTTGGTTTTTTTTAATCTCACACTTCATGTCATTAAATTATTGGTTGCCTTCAAGTTTTGAAAAGTCAATAATTTTTATTATTTATTTTGGCTACTAATTAGTAATTATCATTAACATTAGAATTATTGTCTATGTCAAAAGTTAGCATCCATGTAGTATTACTTGAAAAAATCGGATTGTTGTGTTCTTCCCTACACATTTACGATGTTGTTTTATGTTACCACATCTTTACTATTTTTTTTCTTCCATTTTTGTATAATTATTATTATTTTGGTATATTTAGTTTTTATTATTAGTTGTATTAGATTTACATTTATTTGTAAATAATCTATTTTTCCATGAAATTAATTTAATTAACTTAGATTAATTGATTTAGTTCTTTAGTAATTATAAAGATGCATAAAAACAATTTCGTGTAAATAAATCAAATTAATTCAAGTATATTACAAATAATAGAATTGGTGGATATACATTAGTCATATTTTTTTATTGGCTCAACACCTTATCAATTGACTGTTCAACATTAAAATATCAAAACCCATGCAACACACCAAATGCTCCTTCCGCATCCTCCATAACGAGCGACATGTGGCCAATATCTGACCAGATGATGAGGAGACTTTATCAGGCTCCCACCACTCTACGTTCTACCATACTCTTTATCGACCAATCAAATATTAAAATAGCTAACCAACGATCAAACCATTTCCATACAAGCATAATTGTTGTACCCCAAAATTTACCCTCTCATTTATCAAGTAATTTCTCACAAGATCTCCTTTGGTTCAAGACTGCACTGAGATTGATCAGCTCAAGATACCTCCTCAAGCTTTGATGACTGAAACTAGGGTTTGAAATTGCACAAGGATATTTGAACTTTTAATGCCTCATATGACTTTCATGGATCACTATGGACCCTCAAGATTGCTCATGTCAAGTTTCAATTCTTGGATCACATTTTTGCTCAGTCAATTGATCAGTTGACCTACAAATCAACTATATTGAGGAAAAAGTCAACTATGGCCAATTTACAGTCAAACTTCATAATTTTTTATCCATATAAACATTGTGAACTTATATATGTAATTTGATCAAGTTTGGACCATAGTTCCTCAAGAGATTTGATCAGATCATCAAAAGGGCAAAATGGTCAAAATTAGGGTTTTGACTGAGAAAGGGCAATTTTTGATTTTTGACCTAGCAAATGGTTAATTGTTTTGAAACATGATCTCAAGGATTCAATAGAATCATTTTTACCTAATGGCATGACTCAAAACATTGCTCAAGGTCATTTGATTGATAGTTGATTTTCAGTCAACTGATCAAAAGTCAATTATACACTGAAAAGTCAAACTTTGACTTTTTGGTCAAAATCAAGTGTCAAATATCACAACTCATCAAAACATATCAGAATATGAAACTTGTTCATAAAGAAATCAAAAAGTCAAGATTTCATTTTGAAAAGTCAAAGTTTCAAAACTTCGAAATTTTTCTAAGTGTTGAAAACTTCATATTTTTTCACAACTTTGAGCCAATTTTTCACCATGATGCAAGATGATTCAAAAGAAACTTTCAACATGAAAGTTGTAGATCTCAATAATATCTAAAACATTTCTTTACACAACTTCTCCTAGAAATGCATGGATTTCAAGTTATGATTTTATGAATACATGTTCATGAAACTTGGAAACTTAGTGAAATTTTGCCCTATTTTAGGCAGGATTTTGACCTAACTTCATGACAATTTTCACATAGTTCCAAGGGGAATTTTCAAAAGTGATTCAAATAGGGGTTGTAGAGCACATTATAAGCTTTCCAAAATGTCATATAACTCCTTGAGATCATGTTTGATCAAGGAGAATCGGAGGCATGAAGTTGGCATTTCATTCTTGAATTATAGGTCAATTTCATGATGAACAAGAATGCAAATCCATGCTAGGCTTCACAATCTTTGCTTTGCAGGCCTAAAAATTGTTTGGCACTCCATAATTAAATGTTTTTACAATTGTTACAGGCTTCAACTCAAGCATTCAATGCATAGCCCATGCTTAATGTCATTTTGGGAAGAAAGTGCACATTGCCATTTTGGAAAAGTAGCTTTTATGCACAAAATCAGTTCTTGAGCTTTGCAATTATTTTCTTCTGATCACACATAACCTATAACCCAAAAGAAACTTGTCTAAAGTCTCAAAACAACTCAACCCATGCTTGTACTTTGTCTTGAAACTACATTTTTACTTTTCTTCAAAAACAAGCAAAATCCTAAAACTTGTACTGCTCTGATTCTGACCCTCTCAAGTGCTAGAACCTTTTCCTTACTTATGCACAAGTTGTTTGCATCAAAACACACGAAAACACAAGCTCCAAAACACACAAAAACTCAGAACTGCATCTCATACTTCCATTGTTGCATATTCTGGCCAAAAATCCCAAAATCAAAAACTACTTGTGCGTTTCTTAGCCTTTTGCTTCCAAAAGATTCCAAGCATCATACATAAGCCATCCCTATCCTTGTTACACGATTATAATACCATCTTCACCCATTTCTAATTTCAAAAACAGAGCATCACAGTTGGACTTCTCCAGACCATTCCAGCCACCTTCAGCTCAAGCCAGCCATTGCATTAGCTTCCTAGAGGTCCAAGGAAGCTAACCTAATCATCACCATCACTTGAAACAAGCTCAAACTCATTTCACGATTTCCAGTTTTGAGGTATTTTTCTTGAACTTCTATCTCATTATTTAGGCATTGTTAGGCTTGCATTTGTGAAGATAGAATATAGATATCATTGCCCTGAAACTATACATGTCCATAAATTTCATTTATGTTGCTTAAGCATGGAGAATTTTGAGTTTGAACTTGCTGAAACATTTAGGTCAGAATTTGGTACTTTCATTAATTTATCCTTATCTTTGAATGTTAGCTTAAACTAGTTACTTGGTTGGATTCGTGGTAAAAAAATACACAAGTTTCATGTTTACATTTTATGAAAATGGTTGAAGAATGAGCAAGTTACAGATCTTTTGGCTGGAGGTTGAAGATGAAGTACAGTCAGGGCAAGTTTTATGTTATGTATTTATTTTTGTGCTAATGTTAACGGATGTATAGCCATCCCAGTGTTAAGGCAGTGTGCTGGTAACCAAGAGGGTGTGGTGTGGGTTCAACACCCGGTGCGCTACCTTTTTTTCCATTTCTTCACATTTTCATACTTTTTGTCACAAAAACACACGCTTGGGCCTTAATACAGTGGGCCTTGGTATTTTGCTAGTTTCTAACCCCTGGCCTTGCTTCAGCACCCCCCTGGTCATTTATTTCTTTATTTTATTTTATTTTTATCTTTTAGTTTATTTCACTTTCATATTTTCATTTTATTATTTTTGTTATTAATATTATCACTATTATTAATAAAAAATCTAAAAATATTTATTTTATTATTTTTACACTCATTTATATTTTATTTCTCTTTATAAAAATTAAAAAGAACAAAAACAATTTTTTTAGCAAATTAATTTCTCCTTTTTTTATGAATTAATATCTAGGCTTAGGATTAATTACTACATTATTTCTTTTCTTAATTAAAATTAATTTAGAACTTAGGTATTTTAATTATTTAATTTTCCTATTATTTTTATTATTCAAAGCCTTTTCATGAAAAAACCCTAAAAAATCATTTTTAACTTATTATTCTTTGTTGATTAATTTAGGTTTTAATTTTAGTTAATTTCCATTAATTATATTCTTAATTAGGTCAAGATTAAAACCCTTTCATAAAAATCCAAACAAAATCATTTCTTTTCTCATTTACATTCTTGCATTTTCATTTTCAATTTTGTACAATATTCAATATGGGTATGATAGTTAATTAGATTTAATTTTCTTGCAATTTTCTCATTTGTAAATTTGTACACCCCTTCCCCTAATGATGTAATAGCTTAAATTTTTGTATTTTCCGCAATTTAATGCTTTATATATAAATGCTAGTAATTAGGGTTTGTATGGGAAGATAAAATTAATGCTTAGAAAACCCTAATACAAGACAAAACAATGCATGTAAATCAACACACTTGCACACTTACCCCCTTAGGGTAAACCCACTTTGTTGCCTTACAAAAATGGTCATGTTATGCATGTGAGGTATCTTAGCAAAGACAAATCAAAATACAAGATCATAGTCCCGCGATGACGCTATCAATGTTGCCTTTCAAAATGATCTTAGTCCCTAAAGAAAATGCTAAGATATCTCACAACATTGCTATCATGACTATACGATGACCCATGTTCGTCCCTTTTACATCTAAAGATAGGGTTTCTTACCAAATCAATGGTAAGATAACAATGTCAAAGGAAAGAGGAAATAAACAAGAAAGACTTTTGAGTAGGTAGAATGTTCCTAGTTGCTTGCTCATTTTCAAACTAAAACATCCTTGTTATTTTCAAAACAAACACCAACACTTTCAAAACATCTTTCAAAACATCTTTCAAACTTGAAACATTTTCAAAACACAAACACTTTGTACGCGTTCGTATAGAAACGAGAGCCATTATAAAGAAGACACCTTTTCAAAATAACTTTCAAAAACACAAACACATCTTTGAACTATTTTCGAAACAAAAACTTTGTACGCGTTTTTATAGAAACGAGAACAATTACAAAGACATTTTCAAAATACTTTCAAAACCTACACCACAAGCACATTCAAACAAAAGCAAGTGATCTAGCAAGAAACTAAGAGCCTGCAGATAACTACGGATGAAAAGGATGCTAATACCTTCCGTTTTCATAATCTACCCCCCGAACTCAAGAAAACATCTCTAAAGGTCTTTCCTGTTCTTTTCAACCTTTCCTTTTGGATAAAAGAAAAGTCGGTGGAGACTCTCTCTATCTGCAATAATTGCGATCAAACACAAAAACAACCAAGTCAGTTCTCTCACCGCATTACAGAACTGGCGACTCTACTGGGGAAATTTTAAAAGTGGGGTTACCTTAGCGCTATATCACATTTACTTGCTTTCATTTGTTTGATTTGTTTGCCTTACATTTTGGTTCTTTGTTTGGGTTTAAATCCTTTACCTAGATTTGGGATACCTTATAGGTAAGTAGCAATACATTGTGGAAACTGTGTGGGGTATACCGACATGGTCTAAGAAATAGCTACGTTAGTGCGACATATTTGTGGGTACCAGTAACCCTTGAGTAGTCAAGGAGAATACGGGGCCGCTGAGTGATATCATGAAGCACTAACTGACTTCTAGAACCTTTACTTGACCAACTTGGCCATTAGGACGTAGTGAGATGATCGGCTTTGGTGCAGTCCGAAGTTGGTAGATACTCGATACTACACTCATTGAGGTTTGGTTTTTTGGGATATTTCGGTCGCCATTAAAGAGGCTTGCGCTGAAACAATTCCCGAGGAAACAAGCCAGTGATATTGAGCTCCCTTAGAACCTGATTACTATTGCTAGGACAGGTTTGAGCCAACTAAACTTCAAGAGGGTACTTACCTATGAGACTTCATGCAAGCCTAAACATAAGGTGTTATTTGTTTTGTTTGTATATATATACTTGTACATAACATCATAAACATCATAACATTATACTCATGCTCACTAACCATTTCAATGATTTTTGGGATTTATCTTTGTTCTATTTTGTAGGACATGGATTCTATTCGCAGGAAAACCATTCAAGTCAATCTCGTAAGGATCCCTCCTCAAATTAAAGATTTAGCATCAAGGGTTCTTGAGAATTCTCCATTTATCGAAAGAAATGGTCGCATCCTAAACTTGGTTACCTCTAACACTGATGAGGATATGATGAAGGTGCTCTTCCAATTCTTTGTTCCTCTACACCATTGCTTCATATTTCCCGATTATCAACTTGTGCCAACTTTGGAAGAATTCTCCCAACTCTTGAGGATTCCCATTCTCAATCAACTCTCCTTCAACGGTATGGAAAGAGATCCAAAACCAGAAGAGATTGCTCAAGCCCTACACTTGCAACAATATGATGTCACAACTAATTGGGAAACAAGGAGTGGTGTCATAGGTTTCTTAGCCAAGTTCTTGTTTGAGAAAGCTCAAGACTGTTGGAACTCCTTGGACTTACAAGCTTTTGAGGAAATTTTGGCCCTTCTCATCTATGGGATGGTTTTGTTTCCAAATCCTTACCAACTCATAGATGTAAACTCCGTCAAAATCTTCATGTCTCGTAACCCGGTGCCCACTTTGTTAGGAGACATCCTACATTCTTTTCCCTCTCGCACTATGAGGAAAAGGGGTATTTTCATGTGTTGTACTCCTATTTTGGCAATATGGTTTATTTCGCATCTTCCCCGATCTATATTGAAGAACGAGCAAGGTTTAAGGTGGTCCCATAGGTTGATGATGCTCAGACATTCAGATATTAATTGGTGTTCCCGATCTGTGGAGAATGTTACTATCATCGACCGATATGGAGAATTCCCTAATGTCCCCCTACTTGGCATTAGAGGAGGTATCACTTACAACCCCTGCTTGGCCTTACGACAGTTTTGTTACGCCCTAAGGGATGGTCCACATGAGATGCTTATTCAAGGTTTGGTATTTGATTACGAGAATGACGATCAAGGTTACCGCCAGAGGTTTATCCGAGCTTGGAGGATGTTTAACAAGGTAGATAGCAAGACACCGGGGCACAAGAATTTCATTCCTCTTGAGCCTTATCTCAAATGGGTACGAGCTCATGCTCAAAGTCTCATGATGCCTTACCCTTCTATTCTCCCAGTTATCATAGAGCCTGTTGTGGAAGGAGAGGTCTCATACACCATCCATCATCCTGACATGCCCACATCTCTTGAAGACTTGCAAAGGGATTGGATACAGCTTAAGGGGGAGCGAGACTCTTTCGAGGCCCAATTCTACGCCAGCGAGAAGAAAGTTCTGGAACTTACCAAGCAGCTTCATGAGGAGCGAAGTCTGAACGACTACATCGCACCAAAGAGGATGCGTTCAACTTTTAATCTTAGAGTTTTGTATTTCTTTGTAAGCCCAAAGAGGCATGATGTACTCAAACTTTGATTTATTAATATAATGTGTGTTCCTTTTTTGTCTAAAGCAAATTTAAATCTTTAATTTCCTTGAAATCATGTGCATATGCATCATATCATGACTGGTTTCTCCCATACAAGCCTCCTTATCTTCCTACTATTTATTTCAGTAGAGATGGCCCTAGAAAAAACTATCAAGGACATCCAGGCTCAAAACGCTCAACTTCAAGAGATGTTCTTGAACCTATCCAAGGGACAAGAAGAGGTGAAGGCGCTCCTCACAAGGGGCATGGTCATGGGAAATCCTGGCGACGACGGAGATGAACAGTTGGAGCGGTTACAAACCGAGATAGACGTAATGAAAGTCCAAATGATGGGACAACTGGTGGGCCAGATGGCTCTTATCCAAAATCTGGCTCAAGGACAAGAAGAGCTGAAAGTTCTTATCAACCAGCTTCGTCAAGACGGTTACAATCGTATGGGGAAAACAGCCAGAATTGGAGATCAAGTTACTGCTCATCCTCCCATGCGGCATAAAGCCGATTTAGTGGAGAGTAGACCATTCCAAATTGCTGCCATGTCTCAAGTCCAACAACAACCTCGCCAACAACAACAACAAAGGAATCAGCGCAAGAAGGTTGCACCTAAGAGACAATTTACCAGGATTGGCATGTCGCTAGCTCAGGTGCTACAACACTTGTTAAAGAAAGAGCTAATTACATTAAAGGATCCTGCCGAGAATCCTAACACTGCTGCTCCTAGTTACCGTCCCAAAGAGAGGTGTGCTTACCATTCTGACGGTCCCGGGCATGCCACGATCAATTGTTGGGCTCTGAAGAACGGGATTCAAGACCTAATTGACGAAGGAGTGTTGGAGTTTACACAAGACGATCAATTAGAACTCTTCTACCACCCCTCAAGGGCATCCACATGAAGCGACGATCGGGGAGAGGAAAATTTCTTTTCATTTGAATTTTCAAGTTGTAATATCTTTGTTATTTAAACAATTATCTATTAATGTCAAACTTCGTTTCATTAATGCATTGCACATGTTTGTCCTGAATTCATCCATTCGTTTTCACTATATTTAAACTATGCTTTTTGCTCTCTTTATGAAATTCAACTCTTGCTAAAAGTTACAAGCCTTTAGAGGGAGGATAACAAAAACAATGCCATAATCTCATACAATATGCTTTTGAACAGACCTTGCTGATGATGTACAGGTGTTATTTCAATTCCTAAACACTGGAGTTATAAGGAGGATAATCCCTAGTCAACCCCTTCGAGCCAAAGAAGTAGAAGTTTTCTTTTTTTTTACACAAATTGAAACCTTTAATCAAAACCTGGGGCAGGGTAGTCTCTCAGTTAATTCAAATGCGCGTTCACTTCGTATACAACGAGTGATATCAAAAACATTCCTCTATAATCAAAAGGCGGTGATGGTTCTCTATCACATAGGCAGTCATTATCTCTCAAAAAAAGAAAAGCCCACTAAGTAAAAAAACTACAAAGGAGACTTAAGAAAAACTGGGGCATCCCGCTGACTGTAATCTCAAAACAAGAACAGTTAGGAAAAAATTAGGGATAAAAAATCAAAAGAAAGAGGTCACTACAAATCCTCAACAACATGAAAAAAAAATGTTGAAAAAATGACTGCCTTCCGACAAACTTAACTTGTCTGAACCATCACCAAAACGTTATTCCAGACTCAATTGGAGTTCAAACGTGTAATTAGATGAGTTTATGACTAAGAACATCACGAAGAGCGGGTGGGTACAAACACACTTTGAGCCTTTATCCTTTGTTTCTTAAACCGTGAACCAAGCCACGCTACAACCCTTCAAAAGTCCTAATTGAAGTAAGGGTTAGTTCGAAAGCATACTGTTACAAAAGGTATCCTGACTCCTGTAAGGCTTTACCCTAAATCCTGAGTTTGATTTTTCTTAGAAAACTCCTTTACTTGCTAAAGAGAGTTTTCAAAATTTCAAGATAAACATAAGCTTTGCATTACTTGAATATCATTGTTTGCATATGGCTATTTGTTTGGCAACAGAGAAATTCACACAGCGAATATCCGATGAACGAAAGCTCTCTTAGTGAACAAAATCACTTCAAGTGGGATGACACTTCCAATGACAAATCTCCTATCAACAAAGGGGCATGACATGTCACTATCCAACACACCTGGGGCAGTCCAGTCAAGATTCCAAGAAATCTCTCAAGAAATGCTGAATTACCAGGAGCAAATCTCCATATGTATCACTCAAGGGGTAATGTCATGTTGATCAGGGGTTTGAATAATATCCACTATGAAGACTTCCGGTACCACCAATTTCTTGTCTGTACCAACAATATTAGATGGTGTCAATATCAGATGGTGTCAGTATCATGTCTTCGGATCCTCCCATGATAATTCTTAGAAAATTCTGAGACTTAACCAAAGATCTTGGGTACCACCAATTGCTTGTCTATACCAACAGTATCAGATGGTGTCAGTATCATGTCTTCGGTTCCTCCCATGACAGTTCTTAGAAAATTCTGAGACCTGATCAAAGATCTTGGGTACCACCAATTTGTTCGTTTGTGCCAGTAGTATCAGATGGTGTCAGTATCAAGTCTTCGGTTTCTTCCATAACAGTCTTAGAAAATATCTCTAGGGATTTCAGGCTATCGGAAATGTGATCAAGATCTCAAGCGTCAAGGTGCACCAAATTAACTCTGAGAGAAAACAGGCTCCCACATAAAGGGTCATGTGCGACCAAGCAAACATTTTCTGGCATTACTACAAGACTTACTACTAGGGGAAGTGACAAATCTTCCCAAGATCCTTCTCATAGGATGACTCCTAGCTAGAGTTTCAATCTCTGAAAACTTCTCACCAACTGAGTCGACCTCAAGAACCCTCGAGGATTTCCCCCTGTTTGAGTTTGCCTCTCTAACTACTACAAATCGGAGGACCACAACTCCTTTTCCCCAGTAGACTACTCTATAATCCCCAGCAAGTTACTGTAAAGCCTGGACCTGACCAGATATCAGTTTAACTTCATTCATCAAGAGATAACTCCCGGTAGAGCAATGGACAACCGATACTCCTAATCTCTTTTCCCCAAGCAGGAATCAACACTCTCCAACAGAGTATTCTTAAACAAAGTCAATATTCCCCAGCGGAGTTCTCCTCAACAAAACAGGAATCCGCAGTGGATACATTCTAGGCAAAGTTTGAAGACATACCTACTCTTCAACAGCAATCCGGGATTTAATAGCTCCCCAATACTTGTCAAGGATTTATTTTCCAAGACAAAATTACATTTCAATAACATCCATAGCACATGTATACAAAATACATATAACACAAGTCTCATTTATTTTGAGAATATCATTATGCAATGCATGCATTATGACATTGCATACAACTAATTCTTTACCTTTTAGGGAAAAGATCACATCAACAAGCTACGTCTAACGAAGGGCTATCCCGGGATTTTCCACAGAAAGATGCCCTTGCAAGATTTTCTCTGGATCAGCCAGATCGACACTAAGATCTCTCTGATTACTATGCCAATCAAAGTTATTTCGAGACCTTTCTCTGGTCCAGACGAATCAATACTAAGATCTCTATTCTAGTTAATGAAGCTATAAAGTCCGGAAACTGACTGGATATTAGTCAATCAACAATTTATAACACTGTGAAGCCTAGATTTTGACCAGATAACAGTATAAGGTGTTGCGAAGCATGGAATCCGACCAGATAGTAGTTCACCTCTTCAAAGACACTGTGAAGCCTGGATTTCAACCAGATAACAGTATAAGGTACTGCGAAGCCTGGAATCCGACCAGATAGTAGTTCACCTCTTCAAAAACACTATAAAGCCTGGATTTCGACCAGATAACAGTATAAGGTGCTGCGAAGCCTGGAATCCGACCAGATAGTAGTTCACTTCTTCAAAGACACTATGAAGCCTAGATTTCGACCAAATAGCGGTATAAGGTACTGCGAAGCCTGGAATCTGACCAAATAGTAGTTCACTTCTTCAAAAACACGGTGAAGCCTGGATTTTGACCAGATAACAGTATAAAGTGTCGTGAAGCCTGGAATCTGACCAGATAGTAGTTCACCTCTTTAAAGACACTGTGAAGCCTGGATTTCGACCAGATAACAATATAAAGCACTGCGAAGCTTGGAATTCGACCAGATAGCAGTTTACTATGTCATTTACTATGAAGCCTAGACTCGACCAGATAGTAATATACCTCATATTCAAGTTGAAGCTTGGACTCGACCAAATAACAACTTAATCACCGAAGCCCAGATGCGATCCAGATACGGATGTCGTTCTGAGCTCATTCAGTACATCTTTCAGATACGAGTCATATAGAATTCATTTATGGATATTATTCTGATACTCATCCCAAGACCTCTAGTGGTTCAGTTTAAAATCTCTCAATGGTTTATCCTGATTCTTCTTGGTATACATTTCCTCTAGTTCAAATAAATTGCTCCAAGATTTATTCTGATTCTTTTCCAGTTGAAGTCAGGTTTAGACTTAGTCCAATTTTTGTCAATAATCACCTCTGGATGGCATCTATAATCCCATCTCCAACAACTATCCATCATTTCTCCAAATGGCATCTATAAGCCCATTCACAATTCATCTTCGAGTGTAAATTTCTGGGCACTCTAGTGTTCAATCATCTTCCACCTTCAAGTCACGAATGGAGGATCCACCAATCTAACTCTTCAGGTTTAAGAAGATTGAACAGGACAATTGTTGTACCCCAAAATTTTCCCTCTCATTTATCAAGTAATTTCTCACAAGATCTCCTTTGCTTCAAGACTGCACTGAGATTGATCAGCTCAAGACACCTCTTCAAGCTCTGATGACTAAAATTAGGGTTTGAAATTGCACAAGAATATTTGAACTTTTAATGCCTCATATGACTTTCATGGATCACTATGGACCCTCAAGATTTCTCATGTCAAGTTTCAATTCTTGGATCACATTTTTGCTCAGTCAATTGATCAGTTGACCTAAAATTTAACGGTATTGGGGAAAAAGTCAACTATGGCCAATTTACAATCAAACTTCATAATTTTTTATCCATATAAACATTATGAACTTATATATGTCATTTGATCAAGTTTGTACCATAATTCCTCAAGAAATTTGATCAGATCATCAAAAGGGCAATTTTTGACTGAGAAAGGGCAATTTTTTATTTTTGACCTAACAAGTGGTTAATTGGTTTGAAACATGATCCCAAGGATTCAATTGCATCATTTTTACCTAATGGAATGATTCAAAACATTTTTCAAGGTCATTTGATTGATAGTTGGTTTTCAGTCAACTGATCAAAAGTCAATTGTATACTGAAAAGTCAAACTTTAACTTTTTGGTCAAAATCAAATGTCAAAGATCACAATTCATCAAAACATGTCAAAATAAGAAACTTGTTCATCAAGAAGTCAAAAAGTCAAGATTTCATTTTGAAAAGTCAAAGTTTCCAAACTTAGAAATTTTTCTAAGTGTTGAAAACTTCATATTTTTTCACAACTTTGAGCCAATTTTTCACCATGATGCAAGATGATTCAAAAGAAACTTTCAACATGAAAGTTGTAGATCACAATGAGATCTAAAACATTTCTTTACACAACTTCTCCGATAAATGCATGGATTTCAAGTTATGATTTTGTGAATACATGTTCATGAAACTTAGAAACTTAGTGAAATTTTGCCCTAGTTTAGCAGGATTTTGACCTAACTTCATGGCAATTTTTCACATAGTTTCAAGGGGAATTTTCAAAAGTGATTCAAAGAGGGGTTGTATAGAACATTAAAAGCTTTCCAAAATGTCCAAGAAATCCTTGATATCATGTTTGAGCAAGGAGAATTGAAGGCATGAAGTTGGAATTTCATTCTTGAATTATAGGTCAATTTCATGATGAACAAGAATGCAAATCCATGCTAGGCTGCACAATATTTGCTTTGCAGACCTCAAACTTGTTTGGCAATCCATAATTAAATGTTTTCACAGTTGTTAGAGGCTTCAACTCAAGCATTCAATGCATTGCCCATGCTTAATGCCATTATGGGAAGAAAGTGCACATTGCTATTTTGGAAAAGTAGCTTTTATGCACAAAATCAGTTCTTGAGCTTTGCAATTGTTTTCTTCTGATCACACACAACCTATAACCCAAAAGAAACTTGTCTAAAGTCCCAAAACAACTCAGCCCATGCTTTTACTTTGTCTTGAAACTACATTTTCACTTTTCTTCAAAAACAAGGAAAATCCTAAAACTTGTACTGGTGTGATTCTAACCCTCTCAAGTGCTAGAACCTTTTCCTTACTTATGCACAAGTTGTTTGCATCAAAACACACGAAGACACAAGCTCAAAAACACACAAAACTCAACTGCATCTCATACTTCCATTGTTGCCTATTCTGTCCAAAAATCCCAAAATTAAAAACTACTCGTGCGTTTCTTTGCCTTTTTCTTCCAAAAGCTTCCAAGCATCATACATAAGCCATCCTTGTCCTTGTTACACGACTGTAACACTATCTTCACCCATTTCCAAGTTCAAAAACAAAGCATCACAATTGGAATTCTCCATACCATTCTATCCACCTTCAGCTCAAGCCAGCCATTGCATTAGCTTCCTAGAGGTCCAAGGAAGCTAACCTGATCATCACCATCACTTGAAACAAGCTCAAACTCATTTCACGATTTCCAATTTTGAGGTATTTTTCTCGAACTTATATCTCATTATTTAGGCATTGTTAGGCTTGCATTTGTGAAGATAGAATGTAGATATCATTGCCATGAAACTATACATGTCCATAAATTTCATTTATGTTGCTTAAGCATGGAGAATTTTGAGTTTGAACTTGCTAAAACATTTAGGTCAGAATTTGGTACTTTCATAAATTCATCCTTATCTTTGAATGTTAGCTTAAACTAGTTATATGGTTGGATTCGTGGTGAAAAAATACACAAGTTTCATGTTTACATTTTTGAAAATGGTTGAAGAATGAGCAAGTTACAGATCCTTTGGCTGGAGGTTGAAGATGAAGTACAGTCAGGGCAAGTTTTATGTTATGTATTTATTTTTGTGCTAATGTTAACAGATTTATAGTCACCCCAGTGGTAAGGCAGCACGCTGGTAACCAAGAGGGTGTGGGTTCAACACCTAGCGCGCTACCTTTTTTCCATTTCTTCACATTTTCATACTTTTGTCACAAAAACACACGTCTGGGCCTCAATACAATGGGCCTTGGTATTTTGCTGGTTTCTAACCCCTGGCCTTGCTTCAGCACCCCCTGGTCATTTATTTATTTCTTTATTTTATTTTATTTTTATCTTTTAGTTTATTGCACTTTCATATTTTCATTTTATTATTTTTATTATTAATATTATCACTATTATTAATAAAAAAATCGAAAAATATTTATTTTATTATTTTTACACTCATTTATATTTTATTTCTCTTTATAAAAATTAAAAAGAACAAAAACAATTTTTTTAGCAAATTAATTTCTCCTTTTTTTATGAATTAATATCTAGGCTTAGGATTAATGACTACATTATTTTCTTTTCTTAATTAAAATTAATTTAGAACTTAGGTATTTTAATCATTTAATTTTCCTATTATTTTTATTATTCAAAGCCTTTTTATGAAAAACCCTAAAAAATCATTTTTAACTTATTATTTTTTGTTGATTAATTTAGGTTTTAATTTTAGTTAATTTCCATTAATTATTTTCTTAATTAGGTCAAGATTAAAACTCTTTCATAAAAATCCAAACAAAATCATTTCTTTTCCCATTTATATTCTTGTATTTTTATTTTCAATTTTGTACAATATTCAATATGGTTGTAATAGTTAATTAGATTTAATTTTCTTGCAATTTCCCCATTTGTAAATTTGTACACCCCCTCCCTTAATGATGTAATAGCTTAGTATTTTTTTATTTTCTACAATTTAATGCTTTATATATAAATGCTAGTAATTAGGGTTTATATGGGAAGATAAAATTAATGCTTAGAAAACCCTAATACAAGACAAAACAATACATGTAAATCAACACACTTGCGAACTTACACCCTTAGGGTAAGCCCACTTTGTTGCCTTACAAAAATGACCATGTTATGCATGTGGGGTATCTTAGAAAATACAAATCAAAATACAAGATCATATTCCCTCGATGACGCTATCAATGTTGCCTTTCAAAATGATCTTAGTCCCTAAAGAAAATGCTAAGATATCTTACAACATTGTTATCATGGTTATACGATGACCCATGCCCGTCCCTTTTACATCCAAAGATAGGGTTTCTTACCAAATTAATGGTAAGATAACAATTTCAAAGGAAATAGGAAATAAACAAGAAAGACTTTTGAGTAGGTAGAATGTTTGTAGTTGCTTGCTCATTTTCAAGCTAAAACATCTTTGCTATTTTCAAAACAAACACCAACACTTTCAAACTTAAAACATTTTCAAAAGATTAACACTTTGTATGCGTTCTTATAGAAACGAGAGCCATTACAAAGAAGACACCTTTTCAAAATCACTTTCAAAAACACAAACACCTCTTTGAACTATTTTCGAAACAGACACTTTGTACGCGTTCTTATAGAAACGAGAACCATTACAAAGACATTTTCAAAATACTTTCAAAACCCACACCACAAGCACATTCAAACAAAAGAAAGTGATCTAGAAAGCAACTAAGAGCCCATAGGTAACTACGGATGAAAAGGGTGCTAATACCTTCCCTTTTCATAATCTACCCCCCGAACTCAAGAAAACATCTCTAAAGGTCTTTCCTATTCTTTTTAACCTTTCCTTTTGGATAAAAGAAAAGTCGGTGGCGACTCTTGCTATCCGCAACAATTGCGATCAAACGCAAAAATAACCAAGTCAGTTCTCCCACCCTGTTACAATAATAAAACTTAACACGTTGATTTTTATACTTGGAAATAATTATAAATATAAACTTTCAAAATGACCTATAATGTCTAGCAAAGTTAAATGACCTTCCACTCAAAATTAGCTCTTGATTCTTGAAGATGAAATATGGTAAACTCTTCAAATTGAATTGTAGAATTGAGATAACTCAAAAATCATGAAAATTGAAAGAGTTGTGATCTTTGGAATATGATGAAATTTCCTTGGGAAATCCACAAATGACCTATAATGTTTCCACCAATTACATAACTTTCACCACTCTTTTTGATCTTGATCCTTGAATCGAAGTTGTAATATACATCCTCAAGTTTATTGTGAAAAAATGAGCTCAAGGAGACAAAAATTGATCAAGTTGTGATCTTTTGAAACCAAGTTTAAGATTTCAATAGTTTCCTCAAAGGACTTGAAATCTTCTTCAAACTTAAATGACTTTTCCACTTAAAATTGGACTTAGATCCTTGAAGAGAAGTTGTTAATGACTCTTTAAAGAGAATCGCGTCTTTGAAATCACATCAAAATCTCATAAAAGGGAAAGTTATGGTATTGAAAAGTCAATAAAGCCTTACTTAAACCTTGAAAAAGTGACTTGCAACATTCTTCAACCTTTGATGATTTTCCTTTTACAATTGAATCTTATCATACAAAGAGAAGTTGCTTGGCAAGGAATATATGTGTAAAATTATAATAACCAAACTCATAAACTTCTAGTTCTTGGTATAAAAAAACTATAAAGAAACTTCTTAGGTGAAAAAAGAAATAAAAATTACAAATTGATTCCTCTAATTGGAATAAAACTTTCCTTATAAATTACTACTGGACTTAAATTCCATCCTTTAATTCCAAGCTCCCTAATCATTTGTGTTCTTAAATCAAATCAAATCAATTCATCGTCTTTTTTTTCTAAAGAATATAACACCTTCTTTGCCTACTCCAATAGGATGATCAATACCAGACAATGATCCAATAATAAAGAGTTTTATCCATGATTCTGTGACACCGAGTTCACTCAATACTGATATATGAAAAGTAGTGGAATCATGATAATGTGAGATTATAGCAATTGATCCATTTAATACTACTAAATGTATGCAAAAATAATTATTCGTAAATTTAACATCCTTGGGTATGGGTGTTGTAATGAATATCTCATCACTTAAGTCAAAAGACACCAAGCATACATTAGGATATGTATCATTTGAACCTATCCAATGACACATTTTATGTATGTATATTCATTCTCCATATCCAGAAAAACGAATTCTAGAATAACTAAAAGGCATGTCTATATGAAGTGTTCTCCAAGAATTACTTCTTAAGCTATAAATTTCCCACATGTATTTATCATATAAATCTTCATGTGAATCATCTCTAGATTAATTTGGTGGAACAAAATATAATTGACGAATTATTTTATAGTCATCTCTAATATAGTCATAACCAAATCCTTGAATACTAATTAAATTATAATCTTGTGGTGCAAATTCAACCGGACTACGAGGAATTACATTTAACTCTTTAGTAGTTGGATTCCACAATACATTTCTGAAAACTAAACCCTTGTGATTGTACATGCAAAGAGTTCCATTAACACTACCAGAATCCAAAATATAGAAAAACAAATCCTCCTCGTGGAAGGGATTTGGCCATTCTAATTTGACTTTATTTATAAAACTATCACCACATAGTGAATACAATGAGTTATAACAATCTTCAAGACCACCCGAGTTTAAATCAATTATCATTTGTAGTAAGAGAAGACATATATCATCGTAATATGAATGATGATTTGATATAAAATTATTTAAGAAAATACTCAAGAAATTAGGATTCTCAAACAAAAGACCCTATACTTTGCATATACATCCAAATCGTTTTAACAATTTTAAAGGTAAATTTGAGAGAATTAAAATTTCAAGGTCAAGGGGTATGTTATTTCTTACCTTTTTACCTATAAATTTTTTCATATTCTCTCCCACTTATAAATGAACAAACAATGAGAGATTATGAAATATGTTGTTTAAAATTTAAAATGATTCATTAAACAAATTAAAAGAGACTCGTATATTTAAAAAATGAATGATGTAACGAATAATAAGAAAACTTATGGATATGAATCAACTATTGATTTATTATTTATATTTTCTAAAATAAATAAATTAATATTATAAGTTTCTATATTTTACAAATTTGAATCTAGACATAATATTTGAGTAAAGTTTTCTTAATTCATAAGTATTCTAAAATGACTTAATTTAGAAGAAATCAGTAAAGATAGTTATTTTCTAAATAAATTAACATAAAATGTTTTTAATCAAATATTCCTTTTAATTGGAAAACTTAAAATAAAAAATTCAATAATTGAATTTTTAATTTTTCCATAAATCTAATTAACTTTTATTAAATTATTAAATTCTAATTATTTTTTCATTTTAAGTAAAACAATTTTGTTACCTTCAATCTTATTTTGAAGGCATATATATATATATATATATATATATTTATATATATATATATATATATATATATATATATATATATATATATATATATATATATATATAATATATATATATATATATATATATATATATTATATATATATATATATATATATATATATATATATCAAAATAAAAAACTTATTTATTTATTGATTTTAGAATAGTTAATTTTGATAGAATTTGTAAAATCTTAGTATTATATTATAAAGGAGAAAACTTATATACCATTCTTTAAATATAATTTTTATTATTTTTTAATAAAAATATGATAAGTGTGAATTTTCACTTACACATATACAATTTTCTCCTATTTTTATTCTTTAAAGATATTTAAAAATACTTATCATATTTTTATTAAAATATAATAAAAACAACACTTAAAAAATTATATCTTGATTTTTTCATTTTATAGATAGGGATCTAAATAATATTTTATACTCACACTTTTTACTTTTTTTTTTCTTTCGATTTTATCACTTTATGTTTTCTAGAAGACCAACACATATAATTCACTTCCCGTAATATGAAAAAGGAAGATTTAAATGAATATTAATAATGTTTTAATGATCCTATTTAAATTTAAAGGGAATATCTCTGCTTTTTCTCAATGCACACACATTCTCTCTTTTTATTACCTTCATTTTTTTATTTATAATAAAACCATTTTGGAAAAATCGATGCGTAGCAAATTATATATTGTTTGAAAATACTAATGAATTTGTAAGATTATTTTTCTTGTTATACTTAAACTAGTAAAAAAAATTGTGCTATCGCACGGGTCCTGTCTGCGTTCATATTACACGTCTATCAGACTATCATTTATAAAGTTTATCTTTGTTTATTCAGTTAGTTAACATTTACATAATTTTAAATATAGGCTAATAATATGCATTAACTTTTAAGCATTGATGCGTACTTATAATAAACGGTACAATTGATTCTATAAATACAATTATATAAAATAGCAGCAAAAGAAAGATTTCAAAGATGGACATTAAAATTAACAGTCTACATCTGGTATCTCATAGATACGTTCACATCTACCCGTGAATCAACACCTAGAAGGATCTTCATTAGAATGAGAAATGTACCTGTGATCGGTGGGAATGAGAACTGACTGTTTTGGAATGCTGGTTCGCGTTTGCGTTTGTTTTCGCAAAATGTCGCAGTAAGCAAGAGTCGCCACCGTCTTTTATTTTATCCAACAAGGAAATGACAAAAGCACAGAAAAATTCCTTTTCGAGATGTTTCTCGGGTTCGGGAGGTAGATTATAGAAAGGGAATGTGTTAGCACCCTTTCTATCCGTGGTTATCCACGGGCTCTTAGGTACTTGCTCACTATGTTTTTAAAAGTTTTATTTTCTTTGTGATTGTGGGTTTGAAAAGAGTTTTGTTTGAAAACTTCGATTTAACTCTTGTTTCTGTCCTCAAGAGTGTATGAAGTGTTGTTGAAAACTTTGTTTGAAAAGTGTAAGTGCGAAAAATTTGTTTGGTTTTGAAGGAGCAAGTACCTAAGAACCTCTACCTACTCAAAAGGAATTAAACTGTGTAAATGTCCTTTAGACAATGCTATCCCACTATGAAGGAGTAGGTAGCATCGTCGTTGGAGTTTTCGGGTTAATTCGATTAAGGGACACGTGGTCACTAAAGCAATGTTAGGACGCCTTAGCGGTAACCATAATGTCTTAGATCATTTTATCCGAGGCAACTGTTTTGAGGCAACTTATGATCTTTGGACAAGAGGGCGACCTCTAAAACATCCTATACTTAATGACCACGTTCGAGGAAACCAAGTGAGGCGTACCCTAGGAGTGGCATGTGCGAGTGTGTGAATTTTCAGTTATGTTATCTTTGTACGTATTATGGTGAGCTACGGTTGATTTTAAGTTAAGATAGATCTTGTCATGCATAGCCTATTATTCATACATCTAGCAGTTAATGGTTGCGGAAAATAAAACTAAGCTATTACAAGGCGTCGGGTATTTACATCGCCAAAAACAAACCCTTGAAATTAAAATGCGGAAAGTAAAATAAAAGCGATAAAAGATCCTAAGTTAAAGCTATTACATCCTCGGAGCAGTTACAATATTGAGATATGAATAAAAAAAAACAATACGCGCGAGAAAAATTAAATCGGCGAGCTTTAGGGTTTTGACCTTTTTTAAGAAAGAAAGAGATTTTTGTTATTTTGAATTAAGCGGAAATTAAGTCTAAGTTAATTAATTAATAAAATAAAAACAGATATTTTTTGGGTTTTTGAATGTTTAAGGAAATAAAAAAAATAAAATGATTAAATATATTAAAAACCTAATTCTATACCAATTTTAATTTATTGCAAAAATATTAATATTATGCCTAATTAAAACTTAATAAATTATGTTAATATTTATTTACAAAATAAACTAATTAAATTTAATAAATAAAAATATTATATTTTTTATGTTTTCTGAATTTTTTTATAAAAAAGGGGTTAATTTGTTAATTGGTTAATTAAAATAATAATAAAAATAGAAATAGGAGAAAATAATGAAAAGAAAATAAAAAATAGAACCAACTCAGGGGGGGTGCTGGGCCCAAATTGGTGGTGAATCTGGAAATTCTTGGCCCACTTTCATTTAGCCTCGTTTGACTTTCTGAATTTCCCACATGCTTGTTGACTGGAGACCATGGTGAGGACCCCATTCTGGCCATTGGATTTGGATCTGAGACCACTTGGCATATTGATAATAGAGGCGCATGGTGGTCTGCATTCTAGGCGCTACATGGGAACACCTGAAAACAAAATTGAATAATGTTTTGGGGGACCTGGGATTCGAACCCAGGTCCCAATGCTTCCAGGCCAACTCGTTTACCACCCAACCAAGCTGCTCCAATTGTTAATGTAATGGACAAATTATATTATATAAAAAAAGCAAGCAATATACTGGAAAACAAAAAAAAATGCGTGAAATTCAAACACACGAACCAGATGACAACACGTCATCATCTTCAACCTTGGTCTTGCATAAATAGAGTCAGATAGCGGGGGGTTTTAACCTCCACTATCTCCTGCACGAAAAATAGCGAATAGACACAGAGCAAAAAGAAATATTTCGCGAGGTATGTGTTGGAATCGTCTTGGTCTCACGAATTCAACCATATATCCCATTGGTTCCAATTTTTCCTGGTTTGGAAAGCCCTATTTGAAAGCTTGAAAACCCTAGAAACTCAACCACGACATCTCTCGGTTTAGGGAACTATAGTTCAATTAATTCATTCCATTAGCTTTGTATAATCTCTAGCAACGCAAATTAATCACAAAAACATGTCAAATGCATATGAATTAAGAGATACAGTTTTGAATTAGAAGTGTAAGCCGTGAGATGGTATTTCGTGATTCCTTGAGCTTTGGTGCTTGAATTTGATTGCAAATCACTCCTGGTACCTCCTGCAATGTGTTTGGATGGACAAGGCACCTTGAATTGGCCTAGATTGCAAGAACAAGTTTTGATTTTTCTTGAAATTTCTTGAAATTGGTATGGCCGTTTCTGCAGTCCTTCAGTCGTGAATTTGGTTATGCTTGGCTTGCTTGCATATAAGGGAATCAGTTTAGGTCAAAATTTGGACCCATATCCATGCATTGAAGATTGAATATTTGATTGACAAATCAAATATTCTTGATTTTTCATGATTAAACAAGTTGCCAAAATTGGATATTTTTGTATCTTTTAGCTTGTGCACGAATTGGCATTGCTTGGTCAGCATATTTGGATCACATTTTGGTTCACAAATAAATTTAAGAATCAAATCTTTTATTTTCTTTATAATTTAAATTAATTAAATGAATTAATATGTATTAAAAATCCATTTAATCAATAAATTTAAGAAAATAAATCCAATTTAACTTGGTGGGTCGTGCATAGGTCATGGATGAAGTTTCAAAAAGAGATTTGAGGCCCATTAGCAAAAAGAAGGTGTTTTGAGCAAAGTTGACTTTTGCAAATTCATGAAAATTGCCCAACTTCTCCAATGCATAATTTGCTCAATTTTGATCATATAACCATGTTCTTGAACAATTTGGAAAGCCCTTGAAGTCCTCTAACCAATGCTTTTGGTCCCATGTCATTTGGATTTACCAATCTCCCTTTGACTCAAAGTGTACTTTTGTTGACTTTTGAAATGACCTATAATGTAAAAATTTGTAACTTTTTGTGAGAGCATTTCTTGATCTTGGAGTGTGAAGATGGATTGTAGGAAATTGCATCCTCTTCAAAATGAGCTTTGGATGTAATTTTTCTGATAAACCATGAAAGAGTTATGCCCTGGTCAAAGTACAGTTGACTTTTCTACTGTCCAAAAATAGTAACCTTTTGCACCTTGATGATTTTTGAGCTATTCTTGTGGGATCATGATCAAGACTTGATCAAATAATGATTGTGAACTAAAAAATAAGATATTGACCAAGAATTCTGACTTTTGACTGCAAAATGACCATTTTGCCCTTGTAGTTGACTGTAGATCAAATGGAGCTTTTGACTGTGCAAACTGGCACTGTGAGTCTTGAAGCTTGGCATGTAGGTGCTTGAGAATATATATAGGCCTATGAGACTTGATTGAACCATTGAGAACCCCAAATTCCATGAAAGAACCAAAACCCTAATTTCAGCTGTCTACTGCCTAGGAGATGGTTCCTCCTTTGTGGAGCCATCTGAAACATGGTTATTCGCGTAATTTTTTCCGAAACCCGGTTATTTGCGAAATATTTTTTTAATACATGGTTATTAATAAAAAAAATTCAAAAAATGAATGATGTAACGAATAATAAGAAAACATATGGATATGAATCAACTAGTGATTTATTATTTATATTTTCTAAAATAAATTAATTAATATTATAAGTTTCATATTTTACAAAACTGAATCTGGACATAATATTTGACTAAATTTTCTTAATTCGTAAGTATTCTAAAATGATTAAATTAAGAAGAAATCAGTAAAGATAGTTATTTTCTAAATAAATTAACATAAAATATTTTTAATCAAATATTACTTTTAATTGGAAAACTTAAATAAATAAAAATTCAAATAATTGAATTTTTTATTTTTCCATAAATCTAATTAACTTTCATTGAATTATTAAATTCATTTTAAGTAAAATGTTTTTGTTACTGTCAATCTTATTTTGAGGCATTATATATATATATATATATATATATATATATATATATATATATATATATATATATATATATATATATATATATATATATATATATATATATATATATATATATATATATATATATATATATATATATATATATATATATATATATATATATATATATATATATATATATATATATATATATATATATATATATATATAATATATATATATATATATATATATATATATATATATATATATATATATATATATATATATATATATATATATATATATATATATATATATATATATATATATATATATATATATATATATATATATATATATATATATATATATATATATATATATATATATATATATATATATATATATTATATATATATATATATATATATATATATATATATATATATATATATATATATATATATATATATATATATATATATATATATATATATATATATATATATATATATATATATATATATATATATATATATATATATATATAATTTATTTATTTATTGATTTTAGAAAATTATATCTTGGTTTTCTCATTTTATAAATAGGGATCTAAATAACATTTTATACTCACACTTTCTATTTTTTTTTCTTTCGATTTTATCACTTTATATTTTCTTGAAGACCAACACATAAAATCCAATTCCCGTAATAATAATAAAAAATTAAAATTTAAATGAATATTAATAATTTTTTAATGATCCTAATTAAATTTAAAGGGAATATCTCTGCTTTTTCTCAATGCATACACCTTCTCTCTTTTTATTACCTTTATTATATTTATTTAAAATAAAACCATTTTGGAAAAATCAATGCATAGCAAATTATATATTGTTTGAAAATACTAATAAATTTGTAAAATTATTTTTCTTGTTATACTTAAATATTCATTATCCTTCTTTTCTTATTATTTGAATTTATCTTTAATATACCAATTGTTGTGTATTAATTCAAACAATGAATAATAGCTTAACTAGCATAACTAAAAAAAGGCGAATTAATTACAAACTTTGATTAAGACTTCATTATTTAAACCATAAATAAT
Organism: Vicia faba; assembly: GCA_948472305.1. NCBI lineage: Eukaryota > Viridiplantae > Streptophyta > Magnoliopsida > Fabales > Fabaceae > Vicia > Vicia faba. The sequence goes on from OX451741.1 coordinate 169,170,995, forward strand.
GTTATTATACACACTATTATATATAATAGATAAAATTTCGATCAACCTCGCTATCTCTATTCTCTGCAATCTCTTCTTTTTACAACTCAATCACATAGATCATTAATATTTGATAACACTCACCATATCAGTAGACTCTAGTTCGACCTTAGGAAAATAATAATGATTGAAACAATGGTTGGTGTAGGAAAGAACAACTTCATTGTAAATCTTCTAATTATTGATGACGAAATTATTGAGAAATCAATACTACAAAAAGTACATTTCGTAATAATTTATTATTACGTAAATTTAACCATTTGAAGTAATATACATTCATTTAACGCTTTTCATTTTTTAAAGGTTTATATAGTTTGTTGGTCCATATAAGTTGGTCTATTTATTATTTTCATTCATGTATCATTTTTTCCTGTGATAAAGTCTTTAAATGTTTAATTTAATTTAGTGTTAGACCCTAAAACAAAAATTCTCACGAAAATATTCATATTTCCTATGGATTTTAATTTTATGGACTAAAATCAAAATAATTTTAACATTCAATGATCATTTTCAAGAAAAAATATAGAGGAACGAAAATAAAAAACACACTAATTTATAGAGACAAAAAAACTATTTAAGCCTTTTATAAATCACCAATAACCATATTTCAACTAAACAACTCTTGGGATATGTGAAGGAGTGACATGTTTCGAATCCCAACATTAGCAATTTTGTGTTTTTTCATTACAAAATGGGTGTATTCCGTTCATTTCTATTTTTATTCATGAACCTAATGGTATGTGTATCAATATTGATAATCTTCAATCTTTGAATAAACAAGGCTTTCAAAGAGCCTTAAAGGAAGTTCATCAATATTAACTATCTTCAACCTAATCAATCATGAGAACTAATCACACAATCCTCAACCAAAATTTTAATAGGTTTAGCTTCGAACCATATATTTTATCCCTAAAATAGATTGTGTTTATCCAAAGTTCATAAACAACAACCTTGAATTACTTTTACATTGTTACCCATCCAAAATTAGAACAACATCTCACTCACAAAATATATTTCCTCACAAAAGTATTAGGCTTTAAGAACTAGTGAGATAAAGAGAAAACGAAAACTTAAAGAGAGAGAAAGAGTGTCAATACACATTTCGATTTCTGGATGCTTTAAACTGAGGAATGAGACCTCTATTTATAGGGTTCAAATCTCCTAAAGAGGAAAATCTTTAAATAAAAAAAGATTGTTGTTAATCGATTAAGCCAATTGATTAGTTCATCTAAAAATAACAACTATGAGTTCCAAAAAAGGTAAGAAGTGATATGTAGTTGTTGCTAATCGTTTGGATACATTTAAATTGCCTTTATCTTAGATAGTGAGTCATGTTCTGGTCATGTAACATGGGGATTATTTGAACTCATGTTGTTATTTTGAGAGATGCCTGTGATACTCAATTTTATTTTGTATTGTATTTTGAGATTATATGATGATGTGGCTTTAGTGCCTAAGCCTTAATACACGGTTCATTTTATGAGATGACATGATTTGTATCAATTGAGAAAAGAATTATCCTGATGTGATATGCATATGAAATATGAAGTTTAAATAAGGGTTATGATTATGACCAGGTGTATATTTTGTTGTTTTTGAAAATAAATGTGACACCCTTTAAATTATGAAATTGAGATAACTCAAAAATCATGAAAATTGAAAGAGTTATGGTCTTTGAAAGATGATGAAATTTCCTTGGAAAATCCACAAATGACCTATATTATTTCATTCAATTACATAACTTTCACCACTCTTTTTGATCTTGATCCTCGAATCAAAGTTGTAATATACATCCTCAATTTTATTGTGAAAAATATGAGCTCAAGGAGACAAAAATTGATCAAGTTATGATCTTTTGAAGCCAAGTTTAAGATTTCAATGGTTTTCTCAAAGGACTTGCAATCTTCTTCAAACTGAAACAACTTTCCACTCAAAATTGGACTTAGATCCTTGAAGAGAAGTTGTTAATGACTCTTTGAAGAGAATCATGTCTTTGGAATCACATCAAAATCTCAAAAAAGGGCAAGTTATGGTACTGAAAAGTCAATAAGCCCTTACTCAAACCTTGCAAAAGTGACTTGTAACATTCTTCAACATTTGATGATTTTCCTTTTACAATTGAATATTATCATATAAAGAGAAGTTGTTTGACAATGATGATAAAAGTCCATGACAACTAATATATAGTCTACACCAGATAATTAGTATTATCATAAATAAGCATCTTTTAGTTAAAATTATAGGTTTTATACCAAGGACAAATATTAATCTAATAATTTAAGTAAAAACAAATTTTGTTTGTAAAAGAAAACATGGAAATCATTAAAATATAATTGATAAAACAATACTAATATTATAAAATGACTTTTTGGATTTTCATAAATTTAATTATACATATATGATGTGTAATTATTTCAAAGCCAAAGAATATATATGTAAAATTTTAATAACCAAAATCATTAACTTCTAGGTCTTGGTATAAAAAAACTATAAAGAAACTTCTTAGGTGAAAAAAAGGAATAAAAATTACAAATTGATTCCTCTAATTGGAATAAAGCTTTCCTTATAAATTACTACTAGACTTAAATTCCATCCTTTAATTCCAAGCTCCCTAATCACTTGATTTCTTAAATCAAATAAAATCAATTCATCGTCTTTTTTTCTAAAGAATATATCACCTTCTTTGCCTACCCCAATAGGATGATCAACACTAGACAATGGTCCAATAATAAAGAGTTTTATCCATGATTTTGTGACACCGAGTTCACCCAATATTGATATGTGAAAAGTAGTGGAATCATGATAATGTGAGATTATAGCAATTGATCCATTTAATACTACTAAATATGTATAAAAATAGTCATCCGTAAATTTAACATCCTTGGGTATGGGTGTTGTAATGAATATCTCATCACTTAAGTCAAAAGACACCAAGCATGCATTAGGATATGTATCACTTGAATCTAACCAATGACACATTTTATGTATGTATATTTGTTCGCCATATCCAGAAAAACGAATTCCAGAATAACTAAAAGGCATGTCTATATGAAGTATTCTCCAAGAATTACTTTTTATGCTATAAATTTCCCACATGCATTTATTATATATATCTTCATGTGAATTATCTCTAGAGTAATTTGGTGGAGCTAAATATAATTGAAGAATTATTTTATAGTCATCTCTAATATAGTCATAACCAAATCCTTGAATACTAATTAAATTATAATGTTGTGGTGCAAGTTCAACCGGACTACGAGGAATTACATTTAACTCTTTGGTAGTTGGATTCCACTATACAATCTTGAAAACTAAACCCTTGTGGTTGTACAAGCAAAGAGTTCCATTAACACTACCAGAATCCAAAATATAGAAAAACAAATCCTCCTCGTGAAAAGGATTTGGCCATTCTAATTTGACTTTATATATAAAACTATCACCACATAGTGAATATAATGAGTTATACTGATCGTCAAGACCACCCAAGTTTTAATCAATTATCATTTGTAGTAAGAGAAGAGATATATCATCATAATACGAATGATGATTTGATATAAAATTATTTAAGAAAATACTCAAGAAATTAGGATTCTCAAACAAAAGACCCCATACTTTGCATACACATCCAAATCGTTTTAACGATTTTAAAGGTAAATTTGAGAGAATTAAAATTTCAAGATCAAGGGGTATGTTATTTCTTACCTTTTTACCTATACATTTTTTCATATCCTCTTCCACTTACAAATGAACAAACAATGTGAGATTGTGAAATATGTTGTTTAAAATTTAAAACAATGCATTAAACAAATTAAAAGAGACTAGTATATTGAAAAAATGAATAATGTAACTAATAATAAGAAAACATATGGATATGAATCAACTAGTGATTTATTATTTATATTTTATAATATAAATTAATTAATATTATAAGTTTCCATATTTTACAAAACTGAATCTAGACATAATATTTGACTAAAGTTTTCTTAATTCATAATCTATTATTATCTATCTATTAAAAGTAAAGTACCTGGAAATTCCAAGTCTAACCTTTTGATTAGATGTTATAACTTTTCTTATTCCAAGGGTATAATAGACTAATCAACACTATGTTGTTACCATATTCATTTGACATTTAATTTTGCTGACATGTCAATCTATCATAATTTTACACTATTTTTTATTTATTTGGTTTATTAATTTATTTTATTTATATTTGAATTTTATTTATATTTGAATTCCAATTCCAATGTTTCATTCACGGTTAATTTATTTATATTTGAATTCCAATGTTTTTTTTGACAGAATTTGAATTCTAATATTTGACTCACGGTTAATGAGGAAGGAATTGGAATGGCCAAATTAGATCTATTATAATTAAATGAAATATTATTCATTGCATGATTTAAAAATACCCACTATTTATCATTACACTACAAGATTGAGATATCACAACTTACCATGCATTCTAAACCCTATATATAGCCATTCTAAACCCTTACTCTTTCACTCCCCAATCTTCTTCATTCTCCATTATTTTCAAAATGTTACGTATTATTTTCCAATTCTTCTTCATTCCCATATTTTGATTCTATGTGTCCATTTTAATACAGATTTTGTAACCGGTCTAAATAGTAACATCAATGGCGCGACCGATTGAAGCTGTGAAAGACATCAACGACTCAAACATTTAATTTTGCTGACATGTCAATCTATCATAATTTTACACTATTTTTTATTTATTTGATTTATTAATTTATTTTATTTATATTTGAATTTTATTTATATTTGAATTCCAATTCCAATGTTTCATTCACCGTTAATTTATTATGTTTGACTCACGGTTAATGAGGAAGGAATTGGAATGGCCAAATTAGATCTATTATAATTAAATGGAATATTATTCATTGCATGATTTAAAAATACTCACTATTTATCATTACACAAGGAATATCAATGGAATATAATTAAATGGAATATTATTCATTGCATGATTTAAAAATACCGGCTTTCATTGGCAGGTACTGATTATATACTAATTGTATTTTCTGATAGCAAATGCAAATGTCTCATTGCAATGTTTGGAGGAACTGTTTTTTTTGGAAGAGGAACGAGACTTTGATGAACATGAGGATAGTCAAAGGGATGAGACTCTTATTCACCAGAGTTCTAAAGTAATATGTTTTTAAGGGTTCAAGAGTAGCGGGTGTTGCTGAAGTTCACTACCAATTTCAGAAGAACCATAAGCAAGGCAATAATTATCTAAGATGTATAAGATGATAAAACCAACGTTGATATGCCATCATTAATATATGTATATTATTATTACTTTCATATTTTGTATGTCATATCAACATTGGTTTTGGCATAATATATTTTTCTACTGCAAATTATGTTGGCCTATGTTTTAATGGAATTTATTTTACACCAAATTCTAAGTTCTTTTGAATGTAGCATTGCCTCTAGCAAACACACTACTCTAAGTTTCGTTCAATTAACATATTTACAATCTTTTTTAAATAGAATTTCTCTTCTCTTAAAGAGAAGATAATAACCTACAAGTTGGTGTTGATGTGCCTTCAAAATTCTAATTTATTTTGAATCGAAATTATAATTCTCATTTGTCGTGAAATTTGAATAAAATTTTTATTTTCTATTGATATTTTTTTATTTTTAATTGCTATAATTTTAGAAACAAATATTACAATTTTTAATAAAATATTTATGATTTATTTTTTTAAAGTACGACTAATTAATATTTTTTTATACAATATTAAAAACAAATATTACAATTTTTTAATCAAATATTGGAGTACCATTTAATTCGATACTTTACCAATATATCTTTTGAATGGAGACATTATTATCATTTATTTTTATTATACTTATATGGAAATTATTTTGAATGGTGACATAAATATATTTAATTTTTATATATGATTTGATTCCATAAAATATTATGATCAATAAAATTTGAATAAATTTGAATTCTCTTTTAATATTATAGGTTTGATACTGTTTCATATTATAGGAATATTATATACATTAGAATATATAAAGATATGAAAAAAATTAAATCAAAACTTTACAAATATATCTTTTGAATGGAGGTATTAATATTATTTATTTTTATTATATATAGAAAATATTTTTGAATGGTCACATTAATACATTTTATTTTTATGCATGATTTGATTTCAAAAATTTATGATCAATAAATTTTGAATGAAATTATAATTTAACCAATAAAATTTTCTACCGACTTCTAAATATATTTGTGTATATTTTTTGAAAGGTTACATTTATATTCTTGAAAAAAATAACGTAGTTTAAAGGATGTATTGTTAACTATAAATATATTGTTAATAAAATTAACAAAAAAAGTATATTATAAATATATAAAAGATAAAGTAAATAAGAACTCTAATGTTTATCTTAAATATTTAATTTATCATTCTATAAATGTAAGAATAAATATTATTTTGTAATTATTTATATCCTTATTTGACCTAAAATAAATTATTTCAATTTCTATAAAAAGGTTAATAAAACAAAACAAAATCAATTGAGATTTGATAATTTTTTTAAGTTTATGAAATAACTAAAATATATCATAATCTTTTAAAATTAATTTTATAATTGAAATCATGATAAAAAAATATTAAATGGTAATCATGAAAATTTAATGATAAATGATAATCATAAAAATTTATGATAAAATAAAAAGTTATTGATACAATCATTTTAATAAATTAAATAATTTATAATTAATTTTATAAAGGTGAATAAATTACAAATAATTTTATAAATGTAATAAATTAAACTATTTATAAAATTATTTATATCAATAATAGTAAATTACATATATTTTAATAATGGACACACGAATTCAACATGCTTATAAACCGGAAAAAAGTTACAATAATTTTATAAACAGGAATAAGTTAATATCATTTTATATAAATTAATGGTATAATATAATGTATTAAATATTTATATAACACTTTATTAAATAAATTTATTTCATGAAATTAATTTTATATAATATCATTAATATTTAATTATTGAAAATTCGCAATAAACTGAAAAATATTTATTACAAATCGAATATAATAAAACATAAGAAATAAATACATAATTTTGAAATGTTATATATGATTCATTGTAATAATAAATGTTAAATTATTATTTAATATTATAATAAATTTTCCGATATTCTTAGATTTAATTTATTCTTTTTCCCGTATATAATAATAATATTATATTATTATTTAATATTATAATTTTTGATTGACAATAATAAATTCATTTTAATTAGTTAGACATTAAGATAATAAATTTAATATATATCACTAATACACGATATTTATTTATAAATGTAATTAATTAAGAGACACATATTTATCACTGTTGAATAAATAAATTTAAGATGATATGGTAAATATTTATTTTTACAATTATTTTTATAAACTTAAATAACTTACAAATATTTTTATAAACGAACAAAATTCAAATATTAATGTAATTGTTTTTAACATGAATAAGTTAAAATGTTTTTATAAATTGTCACACGGGTTAAAGACACTTATAAACGAGAAAAAGTCTACATATTAATATAATTAATTTTACAAACTAAAAATAAATTATAATAATTTTTATAAACATGAATAAATTATAAATATTTTTATAAACCGGAAAAATTCAAGTATTGATACAATTATATTTATAAAAGAGTATAAGTTTCATATATTTTTATAAATAGACACACGCGTTCATTTTTATAAACGAGAATAATTTAAAATTATTTTTATAAATGAGAAATTCAAATTTGATAAATGATTATATATTGTAATTATATTATTATTAACCAACTGAGTACATGAAATAAATTCACGGGTAGAATAAATGTATCTATGACATACCAGATAATTGAAGTTAAAGAATTGAATGTACTATTTTAAATGACAATTAAGTTATATTTTTAAATACAAATTAGAAAATAAATTCATCTAAAATAAATTATATTCATTAAATAAATATAGAAAATAATATACAATAGTTTTATCTAGAAATTTTATTTATTTTTTATGTTCTTTTTAAAAATAATTGTAATTTAACGGGAAATTGTTATACATTATAGGTTGTAAAAAAATATGTAAATATGATATAATATAAAAGTTTTAAAACTGAAATTTGACGGGAGATGTCATACATTTTTAATTTGAAAAAATGGATTAATATATAAAATATGTTTAATAAATTTTTAAAATTAATTCATTTGGATTCAACTGAAGTTCGTTAACTCACGTAGATGTGAGCACATATAATATAAAAGTATAAATTTGACGGGATTGTCATATATTTTAGGTTTGGAAAAATGAGTTGATATCTAAAATAGATTTAATAAATTTTTAGAACTAATTCATTTGGATTCAACTGGGTTTGTTAAATCATCTTAATTCACGGGTAGATGAGAACGCATCTATGAGATACTGACTATAGATTGTTAATTTTAATATTCATCTTTTAAATCTTATATAATTGAAGTTAGTGAATAGTCTGTATCATTTATTATAAATACATATTAATGCTTAAAAAACAAGTGCATATTATTAGTCTATATTTATTAGTCATGTCTGTAAAGAACATAGATAACATCTTTTACATCCCTCGAATGTCTATGTCATATTTTGAGTCAACGTGACCATTTAAGTTGATTAGGAGAAAATTCCCAATTATTGTCTCTAACGCAATGACAATTAATAAATACCAAGGCCAATCACTTGATACCATTGGATTGTATTTTCCTACTCCTGTTTTTAGTAATGGACAATTGTTAGTAATGGACAATTGTGTGTAGCCATTTCAAGAGTTACAAGCAAAAGTTGTCTTAAAATCTTAATACATGATAATGAGAATGTATCATCTTCTATCACTACAAATGTTGTATACAATGAAGTTTTTCAATTGCTTTGTTAATGGGTAAGTACACGACAACACAAATGTTTTTGTTTATAAATTATTTGCATATTTGGTGTCTGATTTTTGCACAAATTATCATGCAGACTAATGAGTTGAAAACATCAATGGAAAGCAGGTTGCTTCATATCTAAAGTTCAAATACGATATTGTTATCATTAATGTTATCGATGGAAAGCAAATTAATTTGATACACTAATTTTTTTTCTAATTGATTGAACTTTGGTTAAATCATTTTAATATTTTAAATTTGAATAATATATACGAATGATCTATTACAATTCAAAGTTAGTTCTATATTATATGAAATTCAGACAGGACCCATATGATACCACCGATTTTTTAATAGTTGTATATCTAAAATCAAAACCATTGAACGAGCCCGCTCTTCTTAAAACAAAATTACAAAAACGTCTAAGGACATATGAAAACAAAACCACTGCTCTTATTCCATCTGAGTTGTGCACAGACTCGCCGCCATCTTACACGTACTCCAATCCTCCGCTTTGCGTGCAGATCCGCGGCGACGCCGCCACGCTCATTGCAATTGTTTGAGTTAAGAAGGTATTCACAATGTATATCGTAGGTTCTCGATGGTACTGTACTAATTCCTTATGCTTTACACACAGATCCGCAGCCACCTTATATGGACTCCAATCCTTCCGCTTTGCCTGCAGATCCGCGGCGACGCCGCCATGCTCACTGCATTTGTTTGAGTTAAGAAGGTATTCACAATGTATATCGTAAGTTCTCGATGGTACTGTACTAATTCATTCTGCTTTACGCACAGATCCGTAGCCATCTTACACGAACTCTAATCCTTGCGCTTTGCATGCAGATCCGCGGTGACACCGCCAGGCTCACCGCATTTGTTTGAGTTAAGAAGGTATTCACAATGTATATTGTAAGTTCTCGATGGTACTATACTAATTCCTTCTGCTTTACGCACAGATCCGCAGCCACCTTATATGGACTCCAATCCTTCCGCTTTGTGTGCAGATCCGCCATGACGCCGCTAAAATCGCTGCTCTTGATTTGTCAAGCGTTGGATTGTATTTGCCTACTCCTGTGTTTAGTCATGGTCAATTATATGTTGCAATTTCAAGAGTTAAGAGCAAAAGTGGACTAAAAATCCTAATTCATGACAAGGAGAATGTACCGTGTTCTACTACTACTAATGTTGTGTACAAGGAAGTCTTTCAAGCACTTTGATAGTTGGTAAACTTTATATCTTATACTTTACGATTCAAATTAAAAATCTATTTTGAATTAAAATATATAGTATGTACATTTTCCATGTATTTCAAGAAGTATATAATTTTTCCTATTTGTTCATGCAAACGTGATTTGTTGATAGGACCGACGCTTGCTACAAATATGGAGTTAAATGCCAACATGGTTTACATGAGACATATACTCAACTGAAAACATGGTAACATACTTAATAATTTAATAATCTATAAATGTAATATGAATCCAGACGAGACCCGTGCGATAGCACGGGTTTGTTACTAGTTATTCTAAAATGATTTAATTAAGAAGAAATCAGTAAAGATAGTTATTTTCTAAATAAATTAATATAAAATATTTTTAATCAAATATTCCTTTTAATTGGAAAACTTAAATTAATAAAAATATGATAAGTGTGAATTTTCGCCTACACATATGCAATTTTCTCTTATTTTTACTCCTTAAAATATACTTATCATATTTTTATTAAAAAATAATAAAAACAATACTTTAAAAATTATATCTTGGTTTTCTCATTTTATAAATAGGGTTCTAAATAATATTTTATACTCACACTTTCTACTTTTTTTTTCTTCGATTTTATCACTTTATATTTTCTAGAAGACCAACACATAATATCCACTTCCCGTAATATGAAAAATAAAGATTTAAATGAATATTAATAATATTTTAATGATCCTAATTAAATTTAAAGGGAATATCTCTGCTTTTTCTCAATGCACACACCTTCTCTCTTTTTATTACCTTTATTTTATTTATTTAAAATAAAACCATTTTTGAAAAATCAATGCCTAGCAAATTATATATTGTTTGAAAATACTAATGAATTTGTAAAATTATTTTTCTTGTTATATTTAAATATTCATTATCCTTCTTTTCTTATTATTTAAATTTATCTTTAATATACCTATTGTTGTGTATTAATTCAAACTATGAGTAATAGCTTAACTAGCATAACTAAAAAGAGGCGAATTAATTATAAACTTTGATTAAGACTGCATTATTTAAACTATAAATAATGTTATTTTACATACTATTATATATAATAGATAAAATTCTGATCAACCTCGCTTACTCTATTCTCAGCAATCTTTTCTTTTTACAACTCAATCACATAGATCATTAACATTTGATAACACTCACCATACTAGTAGTCTCTAGTTCGACCTTAGGAAAATAATAATGATTGAAACACTGGTTGGTGTAGGAAAGAACAACTTCGTTGTAAATCTTCTAATTATTGATGACAAAATTAGTGAGAAATCAATACTACAAAAAGTACATTTCGTAATAATTTATTATTACGTCAATTTAACCAATTGAAGTAATAATTTAACGCTTTTCATTTTGTAAAAGTTTATATAGTCTTTTGGTCCATGTAAGTTGACGTATTTATTATTTTCATTCATGTATCATTTTTTTCTGTGATAAAGTCTTTAAATGTTTAATTTCATTTAGTGTTAGACCCTAAAACAAAAATTCTCATGAAAATATTCATATTTCCTACAGATGTTAATTTTATTGACTAAAATCAAAATGATTTTAACATTCAATGATAATTTTCAAGAAATAATATACAGGAACGAAAATAAAAAACACACTAATTTATAGAGACCAAAAAACTATTTAAGTCTTTTCTAAATCACCAATAACCATTTTCCAACTAAACAACTCTTGGGATATGTGAAGGAGTGACATGTTTCGAATCCCAACATTAACAATTTTGTGTTTTTTCATTACAAAATGGGTGTATTCCCTTCATTTCTATTTTTATTCATGAACCTAATGGTATGTTTATCAATATTGACAATCTTCAATCTTTGAATAAACAAGGCTTTCAAAGAGCCTTAAGGGAAGTTCATCAATATTAACTATCTTCAACCTAATCAATCATGAAAACTAATCACACAATCCTCAACCAATATTTTAATAGGTTTAGCATCGAAACACAATATTTTATCCCTAATATAGATTGTGTTTATCCAAAGTGAATAAACAACAACCTTGAAGTAATTTTACATTGCTACCCATCCAAGATTAGAACAACATCTCACTCACAAAATATCTTTCCTCACAAAAACATTTGGCTTTAAGAACTAGTGAGATAAAGAGAAAACGAAAACTTAAAGAGAGAGAAAGAGTGTCAATACACATTTCAATTTCTGGATGCTTTAAACTGAGGAATAAGACCTCTATTTATAGGGTTCAAATCCTCCAAAAGAGGAAAATAATTAAATAAAAAAAGAATGTTGTTAATCGATTAAGCCAACTGATTAGTTCATCTAAAAATAACAACTATGAGTTTCAAAATAGGTAAGAAGTGATATGTAGTTGTTGTTAATCATTTGGATACATTTAAATTGCCTTTATCTTAGGTAGTGAGTCATATTCTGGTCAAGTAACACGGAGATTATTTAAACTCATGTTGTTATATTAAGAGATACTTGTGATATTCTCTTTCATTTTGTATTGTATTTTGAGATTACATGATGATGTGGCTTTAGTGCCTATTCCTTGATACACGGTTCATTTTATGAGATGAAATGATTTGTATCAATTGAGAAAAGAGTTATTCCGATGTGATATACATATGAAACATGAAGTTTAAATAAGGGTTATGATTATGGCCAGGTGTACGTTTTGTTGTTTTTGAAAAAAAAATGTGACACCCTTTAAATTATGGAATTGAGATAACTCAAAAATCATGAAAATTGAAAGAGTTGTGGTCTTTGGAAGATGATGAAATTTACTTGGAAAATCCACAAATGACCTATAATGTTTCGACCAATTACATAACTTTCACCACACTTTTTGATCTTGATCCTTGAATCAAAGTTGTAATATACATACTCAATTTTATTATGAAAACTATGAGCTCAAAGAGACAAAAATTGATCAAGTTATGATCTTTTGAAGCCAAGTTTAAGATTTCAATGGTTTTCTCAAAGGTCTTGCAATCTTCTTCAAACTTAAACAATTTTCCACTCAAAATTGGAATTAGATCCTTGAAGTGAAGTTGTTAATGACTCTTTGAAGAGAATCATGTCTTTGGAATAACATCAAAACTCAAAAAGGGCAAGTTATGGTACTGAAAAGTCAATAAACCCTTACTCAAACCTTGTAAAAGTGACTTGTAATATTCTTCAACCTTTGATGATTTTTCTTTTACAATTGAATATTATCATATAAAGAAAAGTTGGTTGACAATGATGATAAGAGTCCAGCACAACTAATATATAGTCTACACCAGGTAATTAGTATTATCATAAATAAGCATCTTTTAGTTAAAATTATAGGTTTTATACCAAGGACAAATATTAATCTAATAATATAAGTAAAAACAAAATTTGTTTGTAAAAGGAAACATGGAAATCATTGAAATATAATTGATAAAACAATACTAATATTATAAAATGACGTTTTGGATTTTCATAAATTTAATTATACATATATGATTTGTAATTATTTCCAAGCTAAAGAATATATATATATGTAAAATTCTAATGACTAAAATCACGAACTTCTAGGTCTTGGTATAAAAAAACTATAAAGAAACTTCTTAGGTGAAAAAAAGAAATAAAAATTACAAATTAATTCCTCTAATTGGAATAAAGCTTTTCTTATAAATTACTAATAAACTTAAATTCCATCCTTTAATTCCAAGCTCCCTAATCATTTGAGTTCTTAAATCAAATAAAATTAATTCGTGGTCTATTTTTTTAAAGAATATATCACCTTCTTTGCCTACCCCAATAGGATGATCAACACCAGACAATGGTCCAATAATAAAGAGTTTTATCTATGATTCTGTGACACCGAGTTCACCCAATACTGATACATGAAAAGTAGTGGAATCATGATAATGTGAGATTATAGCAATTGATCCATTTAATACTACTAAATGTGTACAAAATAGTCATCCGTAAATTTAACATTCTTGGGTATGGATGTTGTAATGAATATCTCATCACTTTAGTCAAAAGATACCAAGCATGCATTAGGATATGTATCACTTGAACCTAACCAATGACACATTTTATGTATGTATATCCGTTCGCCATATCCAGAAAAATGAATTTCATAATAACTAAAATGCATGTCTATATGAAGTATTCTCCAAGAATTACTTTTTAAGCTATAAATTTTCCACATGCATTTATCATATATATCTTCATGTGAATCATCTGTAGAGTAATTTGGTGGAGCTAAATATAATTGACGAATTATTTTATAATCATCTCTAATATAGTCATAACCAAATCCTTGAATACTAATTAAATTATAATCTTGTGGTGCAAGTTCAACCGGACTACGAGGAATTACATTTAACTCTTTGGTAGTTGGATTCCACAATACAATTTTGAAAAGTAAACCCTTGTGATTGTACAAGCAAATAGTTCCATTAACACTACCAGAATCTAAAATATAGAAAAAAAATCCTCCTTGTGGAAAGGATTTGACCATTCTAATTTGACTTTATTTATAAAACTATCACCACATAGTGAATATAATGAGTTATAACAATCTTCAGGACCACCCGAGTTTAAATCAATTATCATTTTTAGTAAGAGAAGAGATATATCATCATAATACGAATTATGATTTGATATAAAATTATTTAAGAAAATACTCAAGAAATTAGGATTCTCAAACAAAAGACCCCATACTTTGCATACACATCCAAATCGTTTTAACGGTTTTAAAGGTAAATTTGAGAGAATTAAAATTTCAAGATCAAGGGGTATGTTATTTCTTACCTTTTTACCTATAAATTTTTTCATATCCTCTTCCACTTACAAATGAACAAACAATGAGAGATTTTGAAATATGTCGTTTAAAATTTAAAATGATTCATCAAATAAATTAAAAGAGACTAGTATATTGAAAAAATGAATGATGTAACGAATAATAAGAAAACATATGGATATGAATCAACTTGTAATTTATTATTTTTATTTTATAAAATAAATTAATTAATATTATAAGTTTCTATATTTTACAAAACTGAATCTAGACATAATATTTTACTAAAGTTTTCTTAATTCATAAGTATTCTAAAATGATTTTATTTAGAAGATATTAGTAAAGATAGTTATTTTCTAAACAAATTAATATAAAATATTTTTAATCAAATATTCCTTTTAATTGGAAAACTTAAATAAATAAAAAATTCAAATAATTGAATTTTATATTTTTCCATAAATCTAATTAACTTTTATTAAATTATTAAATTCTAATTAGTTTTTCATTTTAAGCAAAATGTTTTTGTTACAGTCAATCTTATATATATATATATATATATATATATATATATATATATATATATATATATATATATATATATATATATATATATATATATATATATATATATATATATATATATATATATATATATATATATATATATATATATATATATATATATATATATATATATATATATATATATCAAAATGAATAAGTTATTTATTTATTGATTTTAGAATATTTAATTTTAATAGAATTAGTAAAATCTTAGTATTATATTATAAAGTAGAAAACTTATATACGATTTTTTAAATATGATTTTTATTAGTTTTTTAATAAAAATATGATTAATGTGAATTTTCGCTTACACATATGCAATTTTCTCTTATTTTTACTCCTTAAAAGATATTTAAATATACTTATCATATTTTTATTAAAAAATAATAAAAACAATACTTAAAAAATTATCTCTTGGTTTTCTCATTTTATAAATAGGGATCTAAATAATATTTTATACTCACACTTTCTTTTTTTTTTCCTTTCGATTTTATCACTTTATATTTTCTAGAAGACCAACACATAAAATCCACTTCCCATAATATGAAATATAAAGATTTAAATGAATATTAATAATGTTTTAATGATCCTAATTAAATTTAAAGGGAATATCTCTGCTTTTTCTCAATGCACACACCTTCTCTCTTTTTATTACCTTCATTTTATTTATTTAAAATAAAACCATTTTTGAAAAATCAATGCCTAGCAAATTATATATTGTTTGAAAATACTAATGAATTTGTAAATTTATTTTTCTTGTTATATTTAAATATTCATTATCCTTCTTTTCTTATTATTTGAATTTATCTTTAATATATCAATTGTTGTATATTAATTCAAACTATGAGTAATAGCTTAACTGGCATAACTAAAAAGAGGCAAATTAATTACAAACTTTGATTAAGACTGCACTATTTAATCTATAAATAATGTTATTATACACACTATTATATATAATAGATAAAATTCTGATCAACCTCACTTACTCTATTCTCTGCAATCTCTTCTTTTTACAACTCAATCACATAGATCATTAACATTTGATAACACTCACCATATCAATAGTCTCTAGTTCGACCTTAGGAAAATAATAATGATTGAAACAATGGTTGGTGTAGGAAATAACAACTTCATTGTAAATCTTCTAATTATTGATGATGTAATTAGTGAGAAATCAATACTACAAAAAGTATATTTCGTAATAATTTATTATTACGTCGATTTAACCAATTGAAGTAATATATATTCATTTAACGCTTTTCATTTTTTAAAGGTTTATATAGTCTTTTGTTCCATTTAAGTTGACGTATTTATTATTTTCATTCATGTATCATTTTTTTCTGGGACAAAGTCTTTAAATGTTTAATTTCATTTAGTGTTAGACCCTAAAACAAAAATTCTCATGAAAATATTCATATTTCCTACGGATTTTAATTTTATGGACTAAAATCAAAATAATTTTAATATTCAATGATCATTTTCAAGAAAAAATATACAGGAACGAAAATAAAAAATACACTAATTTATAGAGACTAAAAAACTATTTAAGCCTTTTCTAAATCACCAATAACAATTTTTCAACTAAACAACTCTTGGGATATGTGAAGGAGTGACATGTTTCGAATCCCAACATTAGCAATTTTGTGTTTTTTCATTACAAAATGGGTGTATTCCCTTTATTTCTATTTTTATTCATGAACCTAATGGTATGTTTATCAATATTGATAATCTTCAATATTTGAATAAACAAGGCTTTTAAAGAGCCTTAAGGGAAGTTCATCAATAGTAACTATCTTCAACCTAATCAATCATGAGAACTAATCACACAATCCTCAACCAATATTTTAATAGGTTTACCTTCGAACCACAATATTTTATCCCTAATATAGATTGTGTTTATCCAAAGTGCATAAACAACAACCTTGAAGTAATTTTACATTGCTACCCATCCAAAATTAGAATAACATCTCACTCACAAAATATCTTTTCTCACAAAAGCATTTGGCTTTAAGAACTAGTGAGATAAAGAGAAAACGAAAACTTAAAGAGAGAGAAAGAGTGTCAATACACATTTTGATTTTTGGATGCTTTAAACCGAGGAATGAGACCTCTATTTATAGGGTTCAAATCCTCCTAAAGAGGAAAATAATTAAATAAAAAAATAATGTTGTTAATCGATTAAGCCAACCGATTAGTTCATCTAAAAACAACAACTATGAGTTTCAAAATAGGTAAGAAGTGATATGTAGTTGTTACTAATCATTTGGATACATTTAAATTGCCTTTATCTTAGATAGTGAGTCATATTCTGATCATGTAACACGGGGATTATTTGAACTCATGTTGTTATTTTAAGAGATACTTTTGATACTCTCTTTCATTTTGTATTGTATTTTGAGATTACATGATGATGTGTCTTTAGTGCCTATGCCTTGATACACGGTTCATTTTATGAGATGAAATGATTTATATTAATTGAGAAAAGAGTTATTCCGATGTGATATACATATGAAACATGAAGTTTAAATAAGGGTTATGATTATGACCAGGTGTACGTTTTATTGTTTTTGAAAATAATTGTGACACCCTTTAAATTTTGGAATTGAGATAACTCAAAAATCATGAAAATTGAAAGAGTTGTGGTCTTTGGAAGATGATGAAATTTACTTGGAAAATCCACAAATGACCTATAATGTTTCGACCAATTACATAACTTTCACACTCTTTTTTATCTTGATCCTTGAATCAAAGTTGTAATATACATCCTCAATTTTATTGTGAAAAATATGAGCTCAAGAGACAAAAATTGATCAGGTTATGATCTTTTGAAGCCAAGTTTAAGATTTCAATGGTTTTCTCAAAGGACTTGCAATCTTCTTCAAACTTAAACAACTTTCCACTCAAAATTGGACTTAGATCCTTGAGGAGAAGTTGTTAATGACTTTTTGAAGAAAATCGTGTCTTTGGAATCACATCAAAATCTCAAAAAAGGGCAAGTTATGGTACTGAAAAGTCAATAAACCCTTACTCAAACCTTGCAAAAGTGACTTGTAACATTCTTCAACCTTTGATGATTTTCCTTTTACAATTGAATATTATCATATAAAAAGAAGTTGTTTGACAATGATGATAAGAGTCCATGACAACTAATATATAGTCTACACCAGGTAATTAGTATTATCATAAATAAGCATCTTTTAGTTAAAATTATAGGTTTTATACCAAGGACAAATATTAATCTAATAATTTAAGTAAAAACAAAATTTGTTTGTAAAAGGAAACATGGAAATCATTGAAATATAATTGATAAAACAATACTAATATTATAAAATGACTTTTTGGATTTTCATAAATTTAATTATACATATATGATCTGTAATTATTTCCAAGCCAAATAATATATATGTAAAATTCTAATAACTAAAATCATGAACTTCTAGGTCTTGGTATAAAAAAACTATAAAGAAACTTCTTAGGTGAAAAAAAGAAATAAAAATTACAAATTATTTCCTCTAATTGGAATAAAGCTTTTCTTATAAATTACTACTAGACTTAAATTCCATCCTTTAATTCCAAGCTCCCTAATCATTTGAGTTCTTAAATCAAATAAAATTAATTCGTTGTCTTTTTTTCTAAAGAATATATCACCTTCTTTGCCTACCCCAATAGGATGATCAACACCAGACAATGGTCCAATAATAAAGAGTTTTATCCATGATTCTGTGACACCGAGTTCACCCAATACTGATACGTGAAAAGTAGTGGAATCATGGTAATGTGAGATTATAGCAATTAATCCATTTAATACTACTAAATGTGTACAAAAATAGTCATCCGTAAATTTAACATCCTTGGGTATGGGTGTTATAATGAATATCTCATCACTTAAGTCAAAAGACACCAAGCATGCATTAGGATATGTATCACTTGAACCTAACCAATGACACATTTTATGTATGTATATCCGTTCGCCATATCCAGAAAAACGAATTCCAGAATAACTAAAAGGCATGTCTATATGAAGTATTCTCCAAGAATTACTTTTTAAGCTATAAATTTCCCACATGCATTTATCATATATATCTTCATGTGAATCATCTCTAGAGTAATTTGGTGGAGCTAAATATAATTGACGAATTATTTTATAATCATCTCTAATATAGTCATAACCAAATCCTTGAATACTAATTAAATTATAATCTTGTGGTGCAAGTTCAACCGGACTACGAGGAATTATATTTAACTCTTTGGTAGTTGGATTCCACAATACAATTTTGAAAACTAAACCCTCGTGATTGTACAAACAAAGAGTTCCATTAACACTACCAGAATCCAAAATATAGAAAAACAAATCCTCCTCGTGAAAAGGATTTGGCCATTCTAATTTGACTTTATTTATAAAACTATCACCACATAGTGAATATAATGAGTTATAACGAACCTCCGGAACACCCGAGTTTAAATCAATTATCATTTGTAATAAGAGAAGAGATATATCATCATAATACGAATGATGATTTGATATAAAATTATTTAAGAAAATACTCAAGAAATTAGGATTCTCAAACAAAAGACCCCATACTTTGCATACACATCCAAATCGTTTTAACGGTTTTAAAGGTAAATTTGAGAGAATTAAAATTTCAAGATCAAGAGGTATGTTATTTCTTACCTTTTTATCTATAAATTTTTTCATATCCTCTTCCACTTACAAATGAACAAACAATGAGAGATTTTGAAATATGTTGTTTAAAATTTAAAATGATTCATCAAACAAATTAAAAGAGACTAGTATATTGAAAAAATGAATGATGTAACGAATAATAAGAAAACATATGGATATGAATCAACTAGTGATTTATTATTTATATTTTATAAAATTAATTAATTAATATTATAAGTTTCCATATTTTACAAAACTGAATCTAGACAAAATATTTGACTAAAGTTTTCTTAATTCATAAGTATTCTAAAATGATTTAATTAAGAAGAAATCAGTAAAGATAGTTATTTTCTAAATAAATTAATATAAAATGTTTTTAATCAAATATTCCTTTTAATTGGAAAACTTAAATAAATAAAAATTCAAATAATTGAATTTTTTATTTTTCCATAAATCTAATTAACTTTTATTAAATTATTAAATTCTAATTAGTTTTTCATTTTAAGTAAAATGTTTTTGTTACCGTCAATCTTTGAGGCATTATATATATATATATATATATATATATATATATATATATATATATATATATATATATATATATATATATATATATATATATATATATATATATATATATATATATATATATATATATATATATATATATATATATATATATATATATATATATATATATATATATATATATATATATATATATATATATATATATATATATATATATATATATATATATATATACTTATTTATTTATTGATTTTAGAATAGTTAATTTTGATAGAATTTGTAAAATCTTAGTATTATATTATAAAGGAAAAAACTTATATATGATTCTTTAAATATAATTTTTATTATTTTTTAATAAAAATATGATAAGAGTGAATTTTCACTTACACATATACAATTTTATCCTATTTTTACTCCTTAAAAGATATTTAAAAATACTTATAATATTTTTATTAAAATATAATAAAAACAACACTTAAAAAATTATATCTTGGTTTTTTCATTTTATAGATAGGGATCTAAATAATATTTTATACTCACACTTTCTACTTTTTTTTTCTTTCGATTTTATCACTTTATATTTTCTAGAAGACCAACACATAAAATCCACTTCCCGTAATATGAAAAATAAAGATTTAAATGAATATTAATAATGTTTTAATGATCCTAATTAAATTTAAAGGGAATATCTCTGCTTTTTCTCAATGCACACACCTTCTCTCTTTTTATTACCTTTGTTTTATTTATTTAAAATGAAACCATTTTTGAAAAATCAATGCCTAGCAAATTATATATTGTTTGAAAATACTAATGAATTTGTAAAATTATTTTTCTTGTTATATTTAAATATTCATTATCCTTCTTTTCTTAATATTTGAATTTATCTTTAATATACCAATTGTTGTGTATTAATTCAAACTATGAGTAATAGCTTAACTAGCATAACTAAAAAGAGGAGAATTAATTACAAACTTTGATTAAGACTGCACTATTTAAACTATAAATAATGTTATTATACACACTATTATATATAATAGATAAAATTCTGATCAACCTCGCTTACTCTATTCTCTGCAATCTCTTCTTTTTACAACTCAATCACATAGATCATTAACATTTGATAACACTCACCATATCAGTAGTCTCTAGTTCGACCTTAGGAAAATAATAATGATTGAAACAATGGTTGGTGTAGGAAATAACAACTTCGTTGTAAATCTTCTAATTATTGATGACGAGATTAGTGAGAAATCAATACTACAAAAAGTACA
Organism: Vicia faba; assembly: GCA_948472305.1. Taxonomy (NCBI): domain Eukaryota; kingdom Viridiplantae; phylum Streptophyta; class Magnoliopsida; order Fabales; family Fabaceae; genus Vicia; species Vicia faba. The sequence continues at coordinate 169,193,033 of OX451741.1, forward strand.
TTTCGTAATAATTTATTATTACGTCGATTTAACCAATTGAAGTAATATATATTCATTTAACGCTTTTCATTTTTTAAAGCTTTATATAGTCTTTTGGTCCATGTAAGTTGACATATTTATTACTTTCATTCATGTATCATTTTTTTCTGTGATAAAGTCTTAAATGTTTAATTTCATTTAGTGGTAGACCCTAAAAAAAAAATTCTCACGAAAATATTCATATTTCCTATGGATTTTAATTTTATGGACTAAAATCAAAATAATTTTAACATTCAATGATCATTTTCAAGAAAAAATATACAGAAACGAAAATAAAAAACACACTAATTTATAGAGACCAAAAAACTATTTAAGCCTTTTCTAAATCACCAATAACCATTTTCCAACTAAACAACTCTTGGAATATGTGAAGGAGTGACATGTTTCGAATCCCAACATTAGCAATTTTGTGTTTTTTCATTACAAAATGGGTGTATTCCCTTCATTTCTATTTTTATTCATGAACCTAATGGTATGTTTATCAATATTGATAATCTTCAATCTTTGAATAAACAAGGCTTTCAAAGAGCCTTAAGAGAAGCTCATCAATATTAACTATCTTCAACCTAATCAATCATGAGAACTAATCACACAATCTTCAACCAATATTTTAATAAGTTTAGCTTCAAACCACATATTTTATTCCTAATATAGATTGTGTTTATCCAAAGTGCATAAACAACAACCTTGGAATAATTTTACATTGCTACCCATTCAAAATTAGAACAACATCTCATTCACAAAATATCTTTCCTCATAAAAGCATTTGGCTTTAAGAACTAGTGAGATAAAGAGAAAACAAAAACTTAAAGAGAGAGAAAGAGTGTCAATACACATTTCGATTTCTGGATGCTTTAAACCGAGGAACGAGACCTCTATTTATAGGGTTCAAATCATCCAAAAGAGGAAAATAATTAAATAAAAAAAGATTGTTGTTAATCGATTAAGCCAACCGATTAGTTCATCTAAAAATAACAACTATGAGTTCCAAAATAGGTAAGAAGTGATATGTGATGGGGTAAGAAAACAATTAGAAGGGGGGGGGGGGTTGAATAAGTGACTCTTTTTCTTTTCAAAACAAGGCTCAACAATTATGGAAAGACAAGGTTATTTTTATCCTAGTTCGTTTGAGCTCAAACTACTCCAGTCCATCCGTCAAGGTGATTTCTCCTTTCTCAACAAGGACTTAATCCACTATAATCAACTGATTACAAACACACAACAACTGTTGTGACTAACAATGCACAAGTAATCTTACAAGTGACTAACACCACTAAGACTTAAATCTAGTCCTAGTTTGCTTGAGAAATCTGACCAAACTTGGTCTCTCAAGGAACACTTACAAGAGTTTAATCTTACAGATAGTGAAATAAAATTTTGCTTCTAATCAAGCTATATCACAACTGTGATTTTTAACTTAGAATAAATTGCACAAAGTGTATGAACAAAGAGTTTGTGAGCCCAGAATTTTTCACGTAGTTTCTTGCTTCTATTTTGAAATTGATTCCTTAGTAGGCTTGCAATAAATGTCCTTCTATATATAGTAGGAATAAAAAGACCGTTGCTGCCTTCAAAAAAGTGTAGAGCATTAAATGCTTGCGTGTTTTCTTGCACTATTCCATTTTCCAAGAAACTAGCTTAGACACTTGAGTGCTTGCAGCCGTCTTTGCATTAATGAGTGTGATACGGTGGGAAGAACTGACTGTTTTTGGAATGCTGGTTTGCGTTTTGCGTTTGTATTCGCAAAATGTCGCGGTAAGCAAGAGTCCCCACCGACTTTTATTTTATCCAAGAAGGAAAGGAAAAAAGCACAGAAAAATTCCTTTTTCGAGATATTTCTGAGTACGGGGGGTAGATTATAGAAAGGGAAGGTATTAACACCCTTTCTATCTGTAGTTATCTGCGGGCTCTTAGGTACTTGCTCATCATTTTCAAAATTGTTTTCTTTGTGTTTGTGGGCTTTGAAAGGTTTTTGTTTTAACTTCGATTTAACTCTTGCTTCTGTCTTCAAGAGTGTAATAAAGTATTTTTGAAAACTTTGTTTGTAAATGGGTGTAAGTGTGAAAAATTCTTATTTTGAATGAGCAAGTATCTAAGAACTAATCTACCTACTCGAAAAAGGAATCATTCTATGTTATTTTCCTTTAGACAATGATATCCCACTATTAGTGAGTAGGTAGCACCGTCGTTGGAGTTTGAGAGTCAATTCGAAAGAGGGACATACGATCACTAAAGCAATGTTAGGACGCCTTAGCGGTAACCCTAATGTCTTAGATTATTTGTTTGAGGCAACGATATCTGAGGCAACCACTTTGAGGCAATTATGATCTTTTAGACAAGAGGACGACCTCTAAAATAACCTATACTCAATGACCGTTTACAAAGGCAACCAAGTGGGGTGTACCCTAGAAGTGCGCATGTGCGAGTGTGTTGATTTCAATTATTTTTATCTTTGCACATGTTTAGGGTGATCTAATTGATTTTAGATTAAACATTCATTCTTGTCATGCAAACCCTATTATCAAACATCTAGCAGTTGTATAATTTGCGGAATTAAAATGCGGAATTTAAAACTAAATTATTACAAGGCGTCGGGTATTTACATCGCCAAAAACAACCCTTTGAAAATAAAAAGTAGAAAAATAAATAAATGTCCTATTAAAACTATTACAATTCGGGAGCAGATACATCAATAATTGAATAAGGAAAAATAAATCGCGCGAGTGAATTGGATCGAATGTGAAATTAGGGTTTTGACCCTTTTAATTAAAGAAAATGTTTTTTGTTGTTTTCATTTTTAAGAAAAGAAATTAATTCCTAAATGCTAAATTAGTTATTAAATAAATTAATTAATGAAAAATAATTAAATGACATATTTTTGGAGTTTTTTTTTATTTTAGGAAAGAAAATAAAATAATTAAATTAGTAGTTAAAACCTATTAATTCTAATTTTAATTTTAAATATTTACAAAATAAATGAAAGTTATCTAAAATTAATGTCCTAATTAATTAATTAATATTTATTAATAAAAAATAAGATTCTGAATTTTGATTGGGTAAAAACATTTTTTATGATTTTTTGATAAAAGAGGAATTAATTTGGTTAGTAATAAAAATAAATAAAATAAAATAACTAAATTAAATAAAACAAGCAAAATATAAGAGAAAGAGAGAACGGACCTGCTTTTTTTGGTGTGAATAGAAATTTTGTTGGCCCAATAATGCTGGTCCATTTGACCTTTTCCAATCCAGTGCATGTGCGTTGACCTGCCTATGGTGTGCCTTCAATGTCTGGCCACCAGATCTGGCCATCTGGCCATCTGGCACGTTGATTGGTGAGTGTTCATGATGGGTCTCCTGGCTTGAGCATGTACATGATCATCTGAAATAAATTAGAAAAATAACAAATGCTGGAGGCAGGGATCGAACCCCTGACCTCCAGCCTCTAATGCCCTGGAATCAGGCGTGGCAACCACTAGGCCAAGTGGTTCTTATTGTTAAAGAAATACCAAACAATTATAATATAAAAAAAAGTCAGTGGATGATATAATAAAAAAAATAATGCGCCAAATTTGAATGGACAAATGGGGAAGCGACACGCCTTCGTCCCCTTCCTCCATCTGTTGCTAAAAGTCTGTAACGCCTATACCTATGGACGCTGGCCGTCACTACAGGTCATGTCCATTCCAAAACCTTGTACATGCCATGTAAATGGATTCTAAGACCATGGTTAGATTCATCATCTTCTGCTGATCACAACCATGCCCATTATTAGGGCTAATTGTTCCTGAAACGAAAAACCCCAAAAACAAAAACGAAACCCTAACAATGGTGGATCTCGTTACAAGTCATGTAAATGCAATTAGATAATACCAAAAGCTTGCAAATGATTTGTAGATTCAGAATATGCTATCAATTCATGCTAACTATGACTAAATTTAAAAATACTAAATCAAGAAAAGGGTGAGTTCCTGAGTGACTTACAGTGCTCTGGAGGGCTTGGAAACACGTGGTTTTGATTGTTTTCGCTTGTGGAGATTGCCAGGAAGAGATTGAGATCAACACCAAGCCTTGAAACTGCCTCTAGACTTGATTTCAATCTCACACTTTTTTGGTGTTTTTGCAAATTTTGTTCTTGCTCTCCAACTGATCTCCAACCCTTATTTTGGTCTGCACACGACCCTTATGTATTGCACAATGTATTAGGGTAAAAAACTATGTCCAAATATCTCTCTTTCAATGCTTGGATATTCGGTTTGATTCTTCTTTTAAAGCTTTCCAAAATTGGCTTGATTTGAATCTTTTTGTACACAATTGCCTTGATACGAGTTTGGAAGGGTGCTAGTTGTGTAACAAGACCTGAAATGATCACAAGATCTTTAGTTTTCAATGTTTTTGATTTTATTTGATTTAATTTGATTTAAAATGAATTAATTCAAATAAAAACCAAATTAAATAATAAAAATATGATATGGACAAATGGACAAGGCTAGAGCACGTGGGAAATAATGCCAACCCAAAACAACTGAAAAAGAATGGGCCCATTTGGCAAAATTTGAAGTTTTGGGGATAGTTGACTTTTGGCAATTTTGCAAAAAAGGTCAACTTCAACAATGCATAACTTCCTCAATTTTGAACCTTTGGAGGTGTTCTTGGACTTTTTAGAAAGCTTGAGATGTCCTCTAACCAACCCTTTTGGTCTTATCTCAATTTTATATTTTATGCCTAAGTTTGAAGCTTTGACAAAAAAGGTGTTTTTGTTGACTTTTCAAAATGACCTATAATGTCCAAATTCATAACTTCTTGTGAGTGCATATTGTGATCTTGGGGTATGAAGATGTATTGTAGGTAATTTCATCCTCTTAAAAATGATCTTTGGATGGGTCATTTCTCATAAAGTATGAGAAAGTTATGCTTGGTCAAAGTTGGGTTGACTTTTCCTACAAAACCCTAATTTAGCAACTTTGAATCTTGATGAATTTTGAGCAATCCCTCATGAATCATGATCAACCCTTGATAAAATGATTAAATATACTTCAAAATGAGAATGTTGACAAAAAATCTTGAAGTTTGACTGTATGGGGGTCACAGTTGACTTTGCCCTAACATAGTCAATTTTTGGACCTTTGAGCAATTGACTGAGCAAAATTCCTCTACAAGGCTTGAAACTTGACATGGATGATCTTGAGATCATATTAGGACAATGTTGAGCATTTGGGGTCACTTGGACTCAAGTATCCTGATGCAACATAAAACCCTAATTTGGGGTAGACTGTCTTAGGAGAGAGCTTGTCTGACCAACCCTTGGACTATCTTGAGCAACTTGGAGATTTTTCTTGATCTATTTTGAGAAATATGAGAGGGAAAATTTTGGGGTACAACAGCTGCCCCTATTCAATCTTCTTAAACCTGAGGATATAGATTGGCTTTCGTGCCTTTCATGATCTGAAGATGGAAGTGGATTGATGTTAGCTGGCTATTTCGAATAAGGAAGAAACGACTATCAAAATAATATTTCGAATAAAGTACCTAAGGAGATTAATCTCAATATTGGATATTGGTGGGAGATATGGAGTCACTATGTTGAAGGATTATTCAATTTCCAGCAGATTTTGATTTGGACTTGTTTTAGTGTTCGAATTATAAAAGAGCTCATTTATGTCAGGGTGCCAGAAATTGGAAATGGTCCAGGTAATTGGGTTATTTCGAAAGCAACGAAGAAACAAGATGCTTCGATTGGTACATATTTCGAATTTCAAATAAAGAGCGCCATTCTAGAAGACGCGTGGAAGTCAGCAAACATAGGAAGCCTGCATGCTTCGAACGTGGCGTGATTTTAGAATAGGACCGTTAGGGTCAAGACACTATAAATAGGTGTTCTTATGTTAGATTTAGGATGTTCATTTTTATGTACTAAAAGATCTCAAAATACTCAAACTTCAGTGAATTAAGGAAAACGAGTCAGAAGATACAATGTACGTATTGAACATCATTACTTTTTTACAATTTCAATACAAGTCTTGTTATATTTAGTTCGCCTTTACAGTATTTCTGCCCTTAAATCCTTCGATTTCCTTGCATTTCCTTGTTTTACTTGCCTTTAAGTACAGTCTAATTCGAACTGCCCTTTAAATCCTTCGATTTCCTTGCATTCCCTTGTTTTACTTGCCTTTAAACACAATCACTTCGTTAGAAACTTTACTTATACTTTATCCTTTTAGTCAAACACTTATCTTTACATTCAAGCCCAAGTCTAATTCGAAGCCTTTCCTGCCTACATTCTGTTAGTTTATTCCTATAGACCATTTTAGAAATCTTTCCTAAGAATCTCATATTCGAACTTAACATACAATATAAGTCTATCAAGATAATAGATATGAACATGGAAATGAGTTATGACACATGTGTTCTAGGATAAATCTAGTCGATCCTGCAAGTAACCAATAATAATTAGTAAATTGGAAGACTAGCGGTTGTTTACTAGAAATCACTGTAAACAATTGAACACTAGAGTGCCCAGAAATTTGCACTCGCATGAAATGATAATTGTCTTGTGATGTCAGGAATGGGCTTACAGATACCATTTGGAGGAGTGTTGATCGCCTAAGAGATTCCTTAGCGAGAGCTTGTATACCCGTTGTTGAGGAAGATTCCGCCGGGGAAGTCTGATCTTTAGTGGAGAGAGATAGAGATTTAGGAGCTTCGTCGTCTGCCATTCTGCTGGTGAGTCGTCTCTGTTGATATTTAGGAACTTCAATCGTCCGTACTCAACTGAGGGAACATCTTTTGCTGAGATTTAGGAGCTCGTCCGTAATTCAACTAAGAAAACATATTTGCTGAGATTTAGGAGCTCGTCCGTAATTCAACTAAGAAAACATCTTTGCTGAGATTTAGGAGCTAGTCCGTAATTCAACTGACTTTGTTGAGATTTAGGAGCTTGTCCATAATTCAACTGATTTTGTCGAGATTTAGGAGCTCATCCGTAATTCAACTGGTTTTGTCGAGATTTAGGAGCTCGTCCGTAATTCAACTGGTTTTGTCGAGATTTAGGAGCTCGTCTGTAATTCAACTGGTTTTGTCGAGATTTAGGAGTTGTCCGTAATTCAACTGGGGAAATCTTTATGCTGAGATTTAGGAGCTCGTCCGTAATTCAACTAAGAAAACATCTTTGCTGAGATTTAGGAGCTCGTCCGTAATTCAACTAAGAAATATCTGTCGAGATTTAGGAGCTCGTCCGTAATTCAACAACTTTGCTGAGATTTAGGAACTTGTCCGTAATTCAACTGAGAAAACATCTCTGATGAGATTTAGGAGCTCGTCCGTAATTCAACTGAGGAAATATCTGTCGAGATTTAGGAGCTCGTCCGTAATTCAACAACTTTGCTGAGATTTAGGAACTTGTCCATAATTCAACTGAGAAAACATCTCTGATGAGATTTAGGAACTCGTCTGTAATTCAACTGATGAAATAACTATCGAGATTTAGGAACTCGTCCGTAATTCGACTGCTTTGTTGAGATTTAGGAGCTCGTCTGTAATTCAACTGATGAAATAACTGTCGAGATTTAGGAACTCGTCCGTAATTCGACTGCTTTGCTGAGATTTAGGAACTCGTCCGTAATACAACTGCTTTACTGAGATTTAGGAACTCGTCCGTAATTCAACTGATGAAATAACTGTCGAGATTTAGGAACTCGTCTGTAATTCGACTGCTTTGCTGAGATTTACGAACTCATTCGTAATTCAATTGATGAAATAACTGTCGAGATTTAGGAACTCGTCCGTAATTCGACCGCTTTGCTGAGATTTAGGAGCTCGTCCGTAATTCAACTGATGAAATAACTGTCGAGATTTAGGAACTCGTCCGTAATTCGACTGCTTTGCTGAGATTTAGGAGCTTGTCCGTAATTCAACCTGAGAACAACTTTGTTGAGATTTAGGAACTCGTCCGTAATTTAACAACTTCGCTGAGATTTAGGAGCATCGTCCATAATTCAACTGATGTAAAAGCTTCATAGCTTTGAATTTTGTGAAAATCTTTCCTGGAAGGTAAAGGTTAGCTGTGTGTAATGCATGATATGTATCAAGCAATGATGTTCTCAAAATAAATGAGATTGTGTTGTATGATGCGTATGGATGTCATGATGTATGAAAATGTGATGTTTTTAGTTGGGGAAAATAAATCCCGGATAGCTGTTGGAGAAAAGAGTTGAATTCTTTGTTTCTGCCGGAGATAGTAGACGATGATGAATGTGAGAATAAACCTGCAGGAGAAGATAACTCCGCTGGGGAATAAACTGATGAGAGAATGACTCTGTGGGGAAGAGATGCTATGCCGGAGGATTCCGTTGATAAATTCAAATGGGGATGAATTACCGTTGTTGGTGATAATGAAACCTGTTGGGGATTGGATTCCTGTTTTTTGAAAAGAAAGAACTTCGTTGGGGATTATTTTCCAGTTGCGACTTTATTGGGGATGATCTTTTAGACTCTACTGGGGATAATCTTCCAGAGTCTACTGGGGACAATTCTTCAAAATCCACTGGGGATATTTTTATACTCCGCTGGGGATGATAAGACTTTTCAGTGCTGATGGTAGATAAACTCTACTTGGGGAGAATATTATCGATCCATTCACAGTTGCGAGTGTCAGCTGGGGAGAGTTTTAACACCACTAACTTTCTCTTACTCTGCAGGGAATGAATGTTCTTTCAATCGTTTCCTCCAGCTAGGTCTATCCCTATACCGGGTGGACAGAGCAACTGTACGGTTTGGACATTTCTCATTTGCCCCTTGTTCCTGATATTACGAGTGATCGTCTTTTGTTTTGTATGTAAATATTCATGAGCAGCAATTAATGTCAAATGCATATATAAAAAACCGAACATTGGACGTTCTCGCAAAATAAAACAGAAAAAGGAAAACAATTTGAAATTTATTTGTGAAAATGACTTGTATTGATTTTGAAGTTAGCCTGTAAATAGGTGTTTATGCACAAGAGGCTGACGTCCTAGTAAGAGAACGCCGCCGAACAAATAGAATTTATACAATTTGTGAAAAACAAAGAAAAACATCTATGTGAACAATCCCACTGGGTTCCAACTCTGCTATTGCCTTTATGTCCCCGAGCATCTCATCACTTTGCTACTTGGTTGAAGGTAGATCCAATTGATTAGCACCTTCCGAACTTGATAGTCGATACCGAAGTCTAGTTGCAAGGTGATCCAATGAGACATAGTGTTACGCTTTAATCCCTAATTTTTTCCTAGACCGCCCTTTCGGGTTTTCAGTCCACCGGGATACCCTTTTTTGCCCAAGCCGCCTTTTTAGGTTTTCGACTTGCCGGGTGTACAGATTGTTTTTATTTTCATCCCTTATTTTTACCCGAACCCTTTTGGTTCACTGGGAGGCCCTTATTTTTTCCTAGGCCAGTCGACCTAGCGGGTCTTTGATTATGCGTAGTATCTTTTCACTATGTCTGCATTGACGGGGTGAGGAAGGTCGTCACCATCCATGGTGGTTAGAATCATAGCTCCTCCCGAGAAAATATTCTTAACCACAAATGGCCCTTCGTAGGCAGGGGTCTATTTTCCCCTAGGATCACCTTGTGGCAGTATGATGCGCTTGATAACCAGGTCCCCAACTTGATACTCTTGTCTTCTGACTTTCTTGTTAAATGCCTTAATCATCCGCTTCTGATACGTCTGACCATGACAAATAGCCGTAAGTCTCTTTTTGTCGATTAAATTCAGCTGATCAAGCTGGGTCTGAATCCAGTCCTCTTCGCTCAAACCTGCATCCTTCATAATCTGAAGAGAGGGTATCTGAACTTCAATGGGCAAGACGGCCTCCATGCCATAAACAAAGGAATAGAGTGTTGCCCCTGTTGATGTCCGTGCTGAGGTACGATACCCATGAAGAGCAAAAGGTAACATCTCGTGCCAATCTTTATACGTCACCTCCATCTTCTGCACAATCTTCTTAATGTTCTTATTAGCCGCTTCTACATCCCCATTCATCTTCGGCCGGTAAGGAGAAGAGTTGTGATGCTGTATCTTGAACTGCTTGCAGAGCTTGGTGATCATCTTATTATTGAGATTTGTACCATTGTCCGTAATGATCCTCTCTGGTACACCATATCGACAAATCAGATTGTGCCGAATGAACCGTGCCACGATGTTCTTGGTTACAGTAGCAAAGGAAGCTGCTTCAACCCACTTCGTAAAGTAATCAATAGCTACCAAGATGAAACGATGCCCGTTGGATGCCGTAGGTCTGATCTTTCCGATCATATCGATGCCCCATATTGCAAAAGGCCAAGGAGCTGTCAAGATGTTCAGAGGTACTGGAGGTATGTGCACCTTATTAGCATAAACTTGGCACTTGTGATAGGTCTGAGAATGCTGATAACAGTCGGCTTCCATTGTGGACCAATAATATCTTGCCCGAAGGATTTTCTTTGCCATGGTGTATCCACTGGAATGAGTCCCGAAAGTACCTTCATGTAACTCTACCATGATCCTTTCTACTTCGTTCTTATCCACACAACGCAGTAAGGTTGAGTCATGGTTACGTTTGTAAAGAATGCCATTGTTGATGAAGAGTTTCATCGCGAACCTCCTCATAAACTTCTTATCATTAACCGATGCACCCTCGGGTTATTCCTGAGCCTCAAGATGCTTCTTTACCTCATGAAACCAGGGTTTATTTGTTACCTCTTCAGTCTCAATATCACAACAATGTGCAGGTTCGTCCAACCTCTCAATGGTAATCTGGAGAGCTTCATTGTCCCATCTGACCTTGAACATAGAAGACATTGTAGCTAGCGCGTCCGCCAACTGATTCTCCTCTCTAGGGAAGTGTTCAAAGGTTATCTCCTCGAAGTGCGGAAGCAACGTCAGTACATACTCCTTGTAAGGAATAAGATTAGGGTGTTTCGTATCCCACTCGCCTTTGATTTGACTGATCACGAGAGAGGAATCTCCGAAAACACTTAGAAACTTAATCCTTAGGTCAATAGCTGCTCGAAGACCCATAATGCACGCTTCATACTCCGCCATGTTGTTGGTGCAGTTGAAACATAGTCGGGCGGTGAACGGAGTATGATAGCCTTCAGGAGATATGATCACGGCGCTAATGCCATTACCCAAAGCGTTTGAAGCTCCATGAAAGTACATAGACCATCGGGATCCCTCCTCAGGTCCTTCATCCGGTCCAGGTGTCTCACAGTCAGTCACCAACATGATATTCTCATCCGGGAATTTAAATTTCATAGACTGGTAATCGTCCACTGCCTGATGTGCCAAATGATCTGCCAACACACTTCCTTTAATTGCCTTTTGGGTCGTATATTGGATGTCATACTCAATCAAGATCATCTGCCATCTTGCTATTCTTCCGGATAAGGCAGGCTTCTCGAAGATATACTTGATTGGCTCCATCTTTGATATTAATAGAGTAGTGTGAGTTAGCATATACTATCTCAGCCGAAGAGTAGCCCATGCCAAAGCGCAGCAAGTTTTCTCAAGCAACGAGTATCGGGTCTCGTAGTTGGTACACTTTTTGCTAAGGTAATAAATAGCATGCTCTTTTCGGCCAGACTCATCATGCTGACCCATCACACACCCCATCGAATTGTCGAGTACTGTCAAGTATAAGATTAAAGGTCTCTCTTCAACTGGAGGCATCCGAATAGGTGGCTATTGGAGATATTCTTTGATCCTTTCGAAGGAGGCTTGACATTCATCGTTCCATATTACCACTTGATCTTTCTTCAGTAACTTGAAGATTGGCTCACAAGTAGCAGTCAGGTGCAAGATGAATCAGGCAATATAGTTCAAACGTCCCAGAAAGCCTTTGACTTTTTTTTCTGTTCGGGGAGCTGGCATTTCCTGTATAGCCTTCACATTTGCAGGATCCACTTGAATACCTTTATCACTCACGATGAAACCCAACAGCTTACCAGACCTTACTCTGAAAGTGAACTTGTTCGGGTTTAACCTCAGCTTGTACAACTTCAACCTGTCAGATAGCTTCTGAAGATGGTCAAGATGTTCCTCTTCAGTTTGAGATCTTGCAATCATATCGTCAATGTATACCTCAATCTCATGATGGATCATGTCGTGGAACAAAGTGACCATGGTGCGCTGATACGTTGCCCCAACATTCTTTAATCCAAATGGCATGACCTTGTAGCAAAAGGTACCTCATTGAGTAACAAAGGTTGTTTTCTCCATATCCTCGGGAGCCATCTTAATCTGATTATAACCGGAAAAACCGTCCATAAAGGAGAAGACCTTATGCTGTGCGGTGTTGTCAACAAGAACGTCGATATGAGGCAGAGGGAAATCATCCTTGTGGCTCGCCCTGTTCAAATCCTTATAGTCGACACACATTCAAACCTTACCATCCTTCTTCGGAACCGGAACCATGTTGGCGACCCACTACGGGTAAGAAGTAACTGCTAGAAAACCGGCATCAAACTGTTTCATAACTTCAACCTTGATTTTCTCGGACATCTCTGGGCGCATTCGGCGAAATTTCTGTTTCACTAGAGGACAGTCTTCCTTGGTAGGCAGGCGATGAACCACGATAATGGTATCCAACCCATGCATATCTTTATAAGACCAGGCAAAGATATCAACATAGTCACGCAGCATCTGAATCAACCGTTGCTTGACACTAGGCTCCAGATTTGCACCGATCTTGACCTATTTCTTGTCTACCTCTGTACCCAGATTTACTATTTCCACTGGCTTTTCATGCGGCTGTATGACCCTCTCTTCCTGAAGTAATAGTCTAGCAAGTTCCCCAGGCACTTCACAACCATCCTCACCTTCATCCTCGACTTGGTTGATCGGACTTTCGAAGTCATAACTGGAAGTAGCAGAGTCGTTATCAGTGGGATCCAGAGTGGATGTAGACCTGTATATGTGAGTGTGTGTAAAATAGTTGTTTTGCAAGATAAAAAAGAAAAACAAGGAGCACAAAAATTGAAATGCAAGAAAACGTCTATGATTGGTGGGAATAGAACTGACTGTTTTGGATATGCTGGTTCGTGTTTGCGTTTCACAAAATGTCGCGATAAGCAAGAGTCGCCACCGTCTTTTATTTTATCCAACAAGGAAAGGACAAAAGCACATAAAAATTCCTTTTTGAGATATTTCTTGGGTTCGGGAGGTAGATTATAGAAAGGGAAGGTGTTAGCACCCTTTCTATCCATGGTTATCCACAGGCTCTTAGGTACTTGCTCATTATGTTTTCAAAAGTTTGCTTTTCTTTGTGTTTGTGGATTTGAGAAGAGTTTTTGTTTTGAAAGGGGTGTAAGTGCGAAAAGTTTTGTTTTTGTTTTAAAAGGAGCAAATACTTAAGAACCATCTACCTACTAAAAAAGGAATTAAATTGTGCAAATGTCCTTTAGACAATGCTATCTCACTATTGATAAGTAGGTAGCACCATCGTTGGAGTTTTCGGGTCAATTCGATTAAGGGACGTGTGATCACTAAAGCAATATTAGGATGCCTTAGCGGTAACCCTAATGTCTTAGATCATTTTATCCGAGGCAACCGTTTCGAGGCAACTTAAGATCTTTGGACAAAAGGGCGGCCTCTAAAACTTCCTATACTCAATGACCACGCTCGAGGCAACCAAGTGAGGTGTACCCTAAGAGTGCGCATGTGCAAGTGTATTGTTTTTCGGTTATTTATCTTTGTACATGTTAATGGTGAGCTACTATTGATTTTAAATTAAAAATTGATCTTGTCATGCATTGCCTATTATTCAAACATCTAACAGTTAATGGTTGCGGAAATTAAATTGCGGAAAATAAATCTAAGCTATTACAAGGCGTCGGGTATTTACATCGCCAAAGACAAACCCTTTTAAAATTAAATTGCGAAAAGTAAATAAAAGCGATAAATAAATAAATAAAGTCCTAAGTTAAAAACTATTACATTCTCGAAACAGTTATAATATTGAAATATGGATCAAAATAATACGCGTGCGAGAAAATTAAATCGGAGTGTCCTAGGGTTTTGACCCTTTTTATTAAATAAAGCATATTTTTTTGTTATTTTTGAATTAAAAATTAGTCTAAGTTAATAATTGAATTAATTAATTAAACGAAAATATTTTTGGGTTTTTATTTTAATTAAGGAAATAAAATAAGAATGATTAAAAGGTTAATAAAAATCCTAATTCTAAATTGATTTTAATTTATTGCAAAATATATTATTATTAAACCTATTTAAACTAAATAAATTAATTAATTGTTTATTTACAAAAATAAATAATAAAATTAATGGAATTAATAAAAATATTATTTTTGTGGTTTCTGATTTTTTTATGAAAAAGTTAATTGGTTAATTAATTAATTTTTAATAATAATAATAATAATAAAATAAATAAATAAGAAAAAAAGAAATAAAATGTAAAGGAATACTCAGGGGGGTGTGGGCCTGATCTGGGAGCATGGTTAGCAATTTTTGAGGCCCATTAGTGTCCAGCCTGTTTGACCTTTGTGGTTTGTTATGCGTGCGTTGACCTGAGACCATGGTGATCCCTCATCCATGACCACCAGATTTGGCCTGAAGGCCATCTAGCACGTTGATTCTTGAGGCGCATGGTGGTCCTCATGCTTGGAGATTCATTGGAATAGTTGCAAGAAAATAGTAATAAGCATTTTGGGGGACCTGGGATTCGAACCCAGGTCCCAAGGGGTTTTGCAATAGCACGCTCACCAACTCATCTACGCTGCATCTTTGTTAGTGGAATAAGAAATAAATATAATATATGAAACAATGCACTAAGCCTGAAATAATAAAAAAAGAGCGCCACTGATTTGAATGGACCAATAGCAAAGGGACACACTATCGTCTTCTTCAAATAACCCTGGTTATTTACCTGCGGATTTTTATCCGCAAGAAGTTTCGTAGGGTATCTCAAAAATCTTCTTCAGGCCATGTAAATGAAACCTAAGAGTACCAATGCACTCGTCTCTTCCTCCTGGTCATCCCTGTAACCATTATTTGGCCCAATTTCCCTGTAATTCAAACACCTAAAAACAACACAATAAAACCCTAGGTTCGGGTATATGATTATAGGCCATGAAAACGAAATTAAATGATGCAGACTTGTTAGAAATTTGATAAGGATCAAGATTATGTCAATAGTTTATCAAAAGGATGCAAGAATGAATGGTTTCGATTTCATGTTCATAGCCGTTTTCAAGAACACTTACAGTGCTTTTCAGATAGCTTCAGGCCTTGGCTTTGGTTGCTATAGCTTCAGGAGGTTGCTGGCAAGAGAGCTACGTTGTGATTTTTGATTGAATTGGCCTCCAATGTTGATTTCAATCTTCACTTTTTCAAGCTTTTTCTCAAACTTCTTCTGGCCGTTTCAGCAGTGCTTTGTGCGTCTCTCTGGTCTGCCTCTCTTGTGTGCATATAATAGAATGTGTTTAGGTCAAAATTTGGGCATTAAACCATATGCATTGAAGAATCAAGATTTTCTTTTGATCACCATAATCAAGTTGCCATATTTGCATCAAATCTGAGATTTTGTGCTTGTTTTGACTTGGCACGAGTTTGATTGAGTATCACATGATATTTGCAAGCTGTAATGATCACAAGAATCCCCTTACACCAATTTTTTAGATTTTATTTGATTTAATATTGATTTAATATGAATTAAATCAATAAAAATTAAATAAAATAGAAAAATAAATGAATGGACATGAAATCAAATATGGGACACGTGTGTGTCATGACAAAACCATATCAAGTGGAAAAAAGTGGACCCTTTTGTCAAAAATTGGAGTTTTGAGGATAGTTGACTTTTGGCAAATTTGGAAAAATGCCCAACTTCAACAATGCATAACTTCTTCAATTTTGAACTTTTGGATGTGTTCTTGGACTTTTTAGAAACCTTGGGATGTCCTATAATCAACCCTTTTGGTCTCATCTCATTTTGATGTTCCATTCTCAAGCTATAAGATTTGGAAAAAAAGGTGTTTTTGTTCACTTTCAAAAATGACCTATAATGTCCAAATTTGTAACTTTTTGTGAGTGCATTTCTTGATCTTGGGGTGTGAAGATGGATTGTAGGAAATTGCATCCTATTCAAAATTATCTTTGTATGTGTCATTTCTCATAAAGTATGAGAAAGTTATGCTTGTTCAAAGTTGAGTTAACTTTTCCTGCAAAACCCTAATTTAGCAACTTTTGAATCTTGATGAATTTTGAGCAATCCTTGATGAATCATGATCAACCCTTGATAAAATGATGAATTATCCTTCAAAATGAGAATGTTGACAAAAAATCTTGAGGTTTGACTGTCTGTAGGTCACAGTTGACTTTTGCCCTAACACGGTCGATTTTTGGACCTCTTGAGCAATTGACTGACCAAACTTCCTCTGCAAGGATTGAAATTTGACATGGATGAACTTGAGAACATATTAGGAAATTGGGGATCACTTGAGGTCATTTGGATGTGAGGGCCTTTATGCAACACAAAACCCTAATTTTGACTTGACTGCCTTAGGAGGTGATTTGATTGTCCAACCCTTGAGCCAACTTGAGCAACTTGGAGATTATTCTTGACATGTCTTGAGAAATATGGGAGGGCAAATTTTGGGGTACAACAACGTAGAATGCTTTTATTAATGATATATGGAAATGACACACATAAAGCCCTCACAAACAAAGCCACGGTGTCTCGGGTAAGGCACCGGGCCATAAAGCTTAAAAATTGTCTGTTACAAATTCGAAACAAAAGTCTCATTACTGGTTAATAAAAGAAACGGGCATGGAATCCGTTGCTGTCCAATTTCTCAATCCGCCATCAGTAGTCGGGTAAATCCAGCTTTCGAAATCTGACTCTTCATCATCATCCCCAATAGCATTCACTCCTGCGTCATGTTTTGGCATATGAGCCGTTATGACATTAGGTTTTTCTAGCGCTTCAAACTCAATTTCCTTAACATCGATCAGATCCTGCACTTTACTCTTCAAAGCCCAGAAGTTATTGGTATCATGCCCCGGGCTATCAGAGTGATAAGCATAGCGAGCATTTGGATTGTATAGCAGTGAGGTGGTGTTGGGATTCTTTGGAGCTTCCCTCGGAATTACCAAGTTAGTCTTCATCAAATGAGGTAGAATTTGAGATAAAGTCATGCTGAGCCGAGTAAACTGTCTTTGAGGCCTCTGTGCCCTTGGCTGAGTGTTGCGTTGTGTGACAATAGTTGGTCTTGAAATAACCACTGCATTAACTGCTTGGTGGCGCTCAGGTTGATTTTGTCTCTTTGAACTGTAAACTGCACTGGACTCCTTCTTAAAAGGCTTCTTCTCCGTACTTGACGAAGCACCTTTCTGTATCTTGCCGCTCTTGATACCGACTTCAACCCTTTCCCCAGTCATTATCAACTCGGTGAAACCAGACGATGAACTCCCGATCAAATGGTTGAAATATGGACCAGACAAGGTCCCCAGAAACATATCTACTAACTCCCTATCTGCCAGAGGGGGTTGGACTCTACCAGCAAGGTCTCTCCACTTCTGAGCATAATCTTTAAAACCTTCGCTCACACCCATAGACATACCCCAAAGTTGGGTATGCGTAGGAGAAATGTCGATATTATATTGGTACTGCTTGTAAAAAGCAGCAGCAAGGTCTTCCCAATTACGGACACTAGCTCCTTCTAGCTGATAAAACCACTCAAGTTGAGTCCATGAAAGACTATCTTGAAAGAAATGGATCCAGAGGTTCCTGTCAGCGGTATATGGCTGAATCTTTCTAACATACGGACAGAGGTGCAGCTTTGGGCAGGAGACCCCGTCATACTTAGAAAAGACTGGTGCTTTAAACTTGTGGGGAATCACCACCCCAGATGCCAAACCCAACTCTCTAAAATCCATCCCAGGTATCTTCTGGATCTCCATCACGCTTAACCGGTCTTCAAGCTGTTTGTACCTGTCTTCGGCAGGAGGATACTGGTCTTCATCAAAGTTAGTCTCATTGTCAGAAACCACAGGGCTAGGAGCCCTCCTTTCTTCCTGATTCTCTCCCCCTATAGATGAGTGAGACAAATCAACTTCCTCTCACACCCTGTTTCCAAACCTATGACCCATGTTCAGGAGGACTGTCTTCTTCTTCTTCTTCTTATCCTTCAAAATAAGAGTCTTCAGATCTTTCTGCCCCTTGGCCAGGTTCATGAACATTTCCTGGAACTGAGCGTTCTGAGCTTGTAGAGCCTTAATAGCTTTATCAGTGGATGTTTCAGCAGACATGATGCTGAAATAAATAGCGAAGAAGATAAGAAACCTATAATGGGTACCTGTAATGAGGTGCATGGAATGAAATGCGTATGATTTCAAAGACGTTGAGAGATTCAAATTCGTAAACCAAAATGAAACACACTTTTATTAGATAAACTTGAAATAATGTTTGACAAATGCCTTTAAGGCGTTACAAAAAGAAATACTGAAAAGTAAATCAAAACTAGAAAATAGCAAAATACATCAGCGCTTCCATGGTCGTTTTCCTCCTGTGCTGACATAGTCATTGAGGACCTTCTCATTCTCTAGCTGTCTTGTAAGCTTTAGAATCTTCCGCTCCTGCTCATGATACTTTTCTCTGTAAGTATCCCGCTCTTCTCTCAACTGCATCCAAGACCTCTTTAATGCCCCAATGTTAGTAGGCATGTGTGGGTGGAAGATGGTAGGTGAAACCCCTTCTTCATCAGCACTCTCAACAATTACTAGTAAGACAACTTCGTACGGTATTCCCAGCTTTTGGGCACAGATTCGAACCCATCGGAGATATGGTTCCATCGGAAGAGAGGTCTTCATCCCTAACTCATGCGGATCAGACCTGTGTACCCTGTTCCAAGCTCGTATGAACCTGCGGCGATGCTCCTCACTATCCCCTTGAAAGTCAAAGACAATGCTCGGAATCAACAACTCATGAGAACCATCCTTTCTAGCTTGGCCAAACTGTCGCAAGGCCAGACAAGGATTATAGGTGATCCCTCCTCTAATCCCAAGTAGTGGAACATTGGGGTATTCCCCATAGCGATCAATAACAGCTACTTCTTCCATGTCTTTAATGCTCCAAATGATGTCCGTGTGAGCAAGGGACATAATCCTGTAGGCCCAACCTATACCTTCCTTGTTCTTCAAAACAGATTTGGGGAGGTGAGAAATAAACCACCTCGCCAGCAATGATGCACAACACATAAGGGTTCCCCGTTTCCGAGCAGTACAGGCATAAAGAGCATGCAAAATGTCACCTAAGAGAGTGGGTATCAGATTACGGGACATGAATATCTTTACTGCATTCACGTCGACGAAAGAATCTGAGTTAGGAAACAACACCAAACCATAAATGAGAAGAGCCAGGATATCCTCGAGTGCTTGAAAATCCAAACTGTCCCAAAGCTGATTAGCCCGATCAACCAAGAATTTAGCCAAGAAGCCCTTTGTCCCACTCTGAGTTTCCCAGTTAGACATTACCTCAGCCTTTGTCAGATGTAGGGCTGTAGAAACATATTCTGGCCTAAGAGCTTTCTCCCAACCTGTAAATGGAGTCTGCTCTAGAATAGAAATACCAACTAAATCAGAGAACTCCTCCAAAGTAGGGACCAACTGATAGTCCGGGAAGGTGAAGCAGTGGTGCAATGGGTCAAAGAACTGGAACAAGACACTCAACATCTGCTCATCCATATTGGAAGTGACCAAACCAAGAAGGTGACCATGTCTTCTGACAAAGGAGGAAGTATCAGGGACCTTTGCAACCAAATCTCTAAGCTGAGTAGGAATCTGTACAAAGCTAATCCGAATAGTGTTTCTACGCATAGAGGCCATGACCTACAAAACAGAACAAAGATGAATCCCTTCTGTCTTTGAAATGGGTTAGTTTGATGCAAGATGCATGCAATGTCATGATGTCATGATGTCATGATGTCATGATAGAAACACACCATAAATATTCACAAATAGAAAACATGGTAAGGGCACACAAGTCACACAATAGCCCTTAAATTTCAGGCTGGCATGGAGTTTAGTTATTACCCTATTTCAGTTTAGTTGGTTCAACCTGCCCTAGTAATAGTAACCGGGTTCTAGAGGATCTCAATATCACTGACCACCCTCGATCAGTCATAATTCCAGTTTGACAACCTTTTCTTGCGGCCGGAATCATCGCGAGAGTTTAGTCTCAATGAGTGTAGCATACTGCTACTTTTCTATGGCCAAGTTGGACAATTATAGGTTATAAGGTTAGTTGGTGCTTAATGACCCCTTAGAAGACCCATATTCTCCTTGTTCCACCACAAGGGATATCGGTACAAACTAAAGTGTCACACCAACGTAGGTACTACTTCAACCGTATCGGTCTACGCCGTACAGTTCCCTCACAGTCTATTGCTACTTACCTAAAAGGTATCCCCAGATCCGGGTTAGGATCTATAGTAACTCTGATTCAAACCCACAAAGATAAAGCATACAAATCAAGCAATTGAAAACAATATGAACTAATCCTAAGGTACACCCCACTTATTAGATCCCCAGCAGAGTCGCCAGTTCTGTGATACGGTGGGAAGAACTGACTGTTTTTGGAATGCTGGTCCGCGTTTTACGTTTGTATTCGCAAAATGTCGCGGTAAGCAAGAGTCGCCACCTACTTTTATTTTATCCAACAAGGAAGGAAGAAATCACAGAAAAAATCCTTTTTTCGAGATATTTCTGAGTACGAGGGGTAGATTATAGAAAGGGAAGGTATTAGCACCCTTTCTATCCGTAGTTATCTACGGGCTCTTAGGTACTTTCTCATCATTTTCAAAATTGTTTTCTTTGTGTTTGTGGGCTTTGAAAAGTTTTTGTTTTAACTTCGATTTAACTCTTGCTTCTGTCTTCAAGAGTGTAATGAAGTATTTTTGAAAACTTTGTTTGTAAAGGGGTGTAAGTGTGAAAAAGTCATGTTTTGAATGAGCGAGTATCTAAGAACTAATCTACCTACTCGAAAAAGGAATCTTTCTATGCTATTTTCCTTTAGACAATGCTATCCCACTATTAGTGAGTAGATAGCACCGTCGTTGGAGTTTGAGAGTCAATTCGAAAGAGGGACATACGGTCATTAAAGCAATGTTAGGACGCCTTAGCGGTAACCCTAATGTCTTAGATCATTTGTTTGAGGCAATGATATTCGAGGCAACCACTTTGAGGTAATTATGATCTTTTAGACAAGAGGACGACCTCTAAAACAACCTATACTCAATGACCGTTTACAAAGGCAACCAAGTGGGGTGTACCCTAGGAGTGCGCATGTGCGAGTGTGTTGATTTCAATTATTTTTATCTTTCCACATGTTTAGGGTGATCTAATTGATTTTAGATTAAACATTCATTCTTGTCATGCAAACCCTATTATCAAACATCTAGTAGTTGTATAATTTGCGGAATTAAAATGCAGAATTTAAAACTAAATTATTATAAGGCGTCAGGTATTTACATCGCCAAAAATAACCCTTTGAAAATAAAAAGCAGAAAAATAAATAAATGTCCTATTAAAACTATTACAAGCCGGGAGCAGATATATCAATAATTGAATAAGGAAAAATAAATTGTGCGAGTGAATTGGATCGAATGTGAAATTAGGGTTTTGACCCTTTTAATTAAAGAAAATGTTTTTTTTTTGTTTTCATTTTTAAGAAAAGAAATTAATTCCTAAATGCTAAATTAATTATTAAATAAATTAATTAATGAAAAATAATTAAATGACATATTTTTGGAGTTTTTGTTATTTTAGGAAAGAAAATAAAATAATTAAATTAGTAGTTAAAACCTATTAATTCTAATTAATTTTAAATATTTACAAAATAAATGAAAGTTATCTAAAATTAATGTCCTAATTAATTAATTAATATTTATTAATAAAAAATAAGATTATGAATTTTGATTGGGTAAAAACATTTTTTGTGATCTTTTGATAAAAGAGGAATTAATTTGGTTAGTAATAAAAATAATTAAAATAAAATAACTAAATTAAATAAAACAAGCAAAATATAAGAGAAAGAGAGAACGAGCCTGCTTTTTTTGGTGTGAATAGCAATTTCGTTGGCCCAATAATGCTGGTCCATTTGACCTTTTTCCAATCCAGTGCATGTGCGTTGACCTGCCTATGGTGTGCCTTCAATGTCTGGCCACCAGATCTGGCCATCTGGCCATTTGGCACGTTGATTGGTGAGTGTTCATGATGGGTCTCCTGGCTTGAGCGTGTACATGCATCTGAAATAAATTAGAAAAATAATAAATGCTGGAGGCAGGGATCGAACCCCTGACCTCTAGCCTCTAATGCCCTAGAATCAAACGTGGCAACCACTAGGCCAAGTGGTTCTTATTGTTAAAGAAATACCAAACAATTATAATATAAAATAAAAAGTCAGTGGATGATATAATAAAAAAAATAACGCACTAGATTTGAATGGACAAATGGGGAAGCGACACGCCTTCGTCCCCTTCCTCCATCAGTTGCTAAAAGTCTGCAATGCCTATACCTACGGACGCTGGCCATCACTACAGGTTATGTCCATTCCAAAACCTTGTACAGGCCATGTAAATGGATTTTAAGACCATGGTTAGATTCGTTATCTTCTGCTGATCACAACCATGCCCATTATTAGGGCTAATTGTTCCTGAAACGAAAAACCCCAAAAACAAAAATGAAACCCTAACAATGGTAGATCTCGTTACAAGTCATGTAAATGCAATTGAATAATACCAAAAGCTTGCAAATGATTTGTAGATTCAGAATATGCTATCAATTCATGCTAACTATGACTAAATTTAAAAATACAAAATCAAGAAAAGGGTGAGTTCATGAGTGACTTACAGTGCTCTGGAGGGCTTGGAAACGCGTGGTTTTGATTGGTTTCGCTTGTGGAGATTGCGAGGAAGAGATTGAGATCAACACCAAGCCTTGAAACTGCCTCTAGACTTGATTTCGATCTCACACTTTTTTGGTGTTTTTGCAAATTTTGTTCTTGCTCTCCAACTGACCTCTAACCCTTATTTTGGTCTGCACACGACCCTTATGTATTGCACAATGTATTAGGGTAAAAAACTCTGTCCAAATCTCTCTCTTTCAATGCTTGGATATTTGATTTGATTCTTCTTTTAAAGTTTTCCAAAATTGGCTTGATTTGAATCTTTTTGTACACAATTGCCTTGATACGAGTTTGAAAGGGTGCTAGCTGTGTAACAAGACCTGAAATGATCACAAGATCTTTAGTTTTCAATGATTTTGATTTGATTTGATTTAATTTGATTTAAAATGAATTAATTCAAATAAAAACCAAATTAAATAATAAAAATATGATATGGACACATGGCCAAGGCTAGAGCACGTGGGCAATAATTCCAACCCAAAACAAGTGAAAAAGAATGGGCTCATTTGGCAAAATTTGAAGTTTGGGTGATAGTTGACTTTTGGCAATTTTGCAAAAAAGGTCAACTTCAACAATGCATAACTTCTTCAATTTTGAACCTTTGGATGTGTTCTTGGAATTTTTAGAAAGCTTGAGATGTCCTCTAACCAACTCTTTTGGTCTCATCTCAATTTGATATTATATTCTCAAGTTTGAAGTTTGACAAAAACGTGTTTTTGTTGACTTTTCAAAATGACCTATAATGT
This sequence comes from Vicia faba, assembly GCA_948472305.1. Lineage (NCBI taxonomy): Eukaryota > Viridiplantae > Streptophyta > Magnoliopsida > Fabales > Fabaceae > Vicia > Vicia faba. The sequence continues at coordinate 169,216,756 of OX451741.1, forward strand.
CCAAATTCATAACTTCTTGTGAGTGAATATTTTGATCTTGGGGTATGAAGATGGATTGTTGGTAATTTCATCCTATTCAAAATTAGATTTGGATTGGTCATTTCTAATAAAGTATGAGAAAGTTATGCTTGGTCAAATTTGGGTTGACTTTTCCTGCAAAACCCTAATTTAGCAACTTTGAATCTTGATGAATTTTGAGAAATCCTTGATGAATCATGATAAACCCTTGATCAAATGATGAAATATACTTCAAAATGATAATTTTGAAAAAAAATCTTGAAGTTTGACTGTATGGGGGGTCACAGTTGACTTTTGCCCTAACATAGTCGATTTTTGGACCTTTGAGCAATTGGCAGAGCAAAATTCCCCTGCAAGGCTTGAAACTTGACATGGATTATCTTGAGAACATATTAGGACAATGTTGAGCATTTGGGGTCACTTGGACTCAAGTATACTGATGCAACATAAAACCCTAATTTGGGGTAGACTATCTTAGGAGAGAGCTTGTCTGGCCAACCCTTGGACTATCTTGAGCAACTTGGAGATTTTTCTTAATCTATTTTGAGAAATATGAGAGGGAAAATTTTGGGGTACAACAATGAGCAAACAGAAACTTGTAAGAACATGTTTCCTACGCTTGACAAGACAAGTTGGCTTTAACATTCTTTCAGAACTTGCTTCAACATCTTGAATTAAGAACATGCTTTACACATCTTCTAAGTAGTGCTTTGCTTGCTAAGAACTTGATCAGCGCTTACTTTCAAATAAATTCTGAACATCACTTGCTTTCAAGTAATATTCTGAGCAAGGAATGTTGCTAAATGTTAGAAGATACATTTAAATAAATTTTCTTACCAAAGTCAGCAGTTGCGCTTAAAACAAAAATGGTTCTTTCATTAAAGAACTTCTTCATAATTTTTAGCTTGGCACTTCAGAATGCTTCTGTCAGAACATTATCTGAAACAGTCAAATACGTTCATCAGAGTATAAATTATCTAAAATATAATTTATTGTTATCATCAAAACTCTGAGATAGATCAGAACTAATCTTGTTCTAACAATCTCCCCCTTTTTGATGATGACAAAAATTATTCAGATATAGAAATAAAATATGATAAGAGATAAGAATCTCCCCCTGAAATGAATATTTCTATATATAAAAGTTCCTGAGATTATTTATCAGAGTATGAAAAATATCTTTTTGGATTTCTTCAGAACTTCTTTATGAAGATAATGTTCAGCTGGAATACTCTTTCAGAGTTAAAGAGCTACCTGCAAAAAAAATCTTTTGCACAGAAAGAAATCTTGTATATTGTTAGAATGTCTGAGACTTAGTCCTATAACTATTAAATAGAGATTAGTTCAAAATACTCATTTCTCCCCCTTTTTGGCATAATCAAAAAGCGTAGAAATAAAATAGTTGAAGAGTTTAAAAAATTTCATAAAATAGAAAAAGAATATCCAGAAGTACAAAACAACAAACAAAAGACAAGAAACAGAAGGACATTAGGATTTCTTAGTAACAAGAGCCATCAGAAGATTCTTTATCTCAGAGGCAGATTCTTCCCGTTTCATCATCCAGCTTCTGATTTCTTGATTTGTCTGGTCTTGCTTATCCAAGCGCTCATGAATGACTTCATTCTCCCTCTTGAGCTCATTCAGAGTGTCCATGATAAGTGAGGTAGGAGCAGAGGATGACGAAGCTTCAGCAGAAACAGGCTTTGGAGCAGCAACCGTTGAGTCAGAATGCACAAAGGTTGAAAGCAGAGTGCCTAGATCCATTACAAGAGTTGGCACAGGTTCATGAGCTACCTTAACAGAAGGTTGATTCAATAGAACAATAGCCAAAGAGTTTGAATCGTCAGAGCAATCTTTAGATTCATCTTCTGATATGTCCATTGTATCAGCTGGTGTATCAAAAATCATTAAAAAAGACTTCTTATTCCAAATGTCAGCAGCTACTGACTTGAAAGCATGCAGATGTTTGGAAAAGTTGTCCAGCACCTGAAAGTGACATAAGTCTTGTAGCTTTAGTGATTCAGGATCCAAAGTTCTTCTGAAAGTCTCCCACAGAAGATCTGTTGCAGCTGGTTTCACGCTTCTGGTACGATCTTCTTTCAGCAGATTCAACCATGCTTGAACATCTGTTAAAAAATTCTGAAACAATGTATTCACATCTGGCTGAACAGGTTTTGGGACAGCCTTCTTGAAAGTTTTGTTTTTCAAAAATTGTAGATATTCATAATCCACTACAGTTCTTAAAAAGTTAGCAGGTTTAGGATTTTTGGTTGGTTCAGAAGGGGCTGAATGATCAGGTTGGTCAACAAAGTTAGGTGGTGTTGATTATTCATAAGGTTCGGATGATTCAAAAGTTTTAGGTGGTTAAACAGATTGGTGTTCTGGAATATGAGGGGGTGAGAGTATCGGTGAGTTTGGTGTAGGATGTTGTGGTGAAGTAGGTGGAGTGATGTCAGGTGAAATGATTATTGTATTTTCAGGAGTGGGAATGGGGTTATGATGTTGTGGTTGGTTCATGGCAAAAATGTTTTCAGATGGTAAGGTGAAAGGTGGTTTTTGTATTGCCAAAGGAACGTTGATTCCTAGAATTCTCCAAGATCCAGCATCATACCATCCAGAGGGTCTGGGTGATAAAGGTCTAGGAGGAGGTCTTGAAAAGTGTTCAGTAGGAATGGGTTGAGAAACAGATGGTTCAGAGGGTTCTAAGTGAGAGGGTTCTGATTGAGAGGGTTCTGATTGGGTTTCAGAGTGTTCATCATAGTTAAAGTCACTCAAGTCTGATAAAACTTGATTTCTCTGAGGGTTGTCAGCAAGAGAGTCAGATGGTAAGGTCAGGTCAATATCAACATCTATATCTCCTAAGGTTTGGGAGGGTTCAACAGATGTAGATACATTGACAGAATCATAAACAATGATAGTTTCACAGGTTTAACTGTCTTCTTTTTATTTTGAGGTCTGGAAGAAGGTCCTTCAACTGCTTTCCTCTTCAAAGATTCCTGGAGAACAACATCTGGAGCAACTTGATTTCTTCCTTGAAGCCAAGCTGGATCAATAGGTGTTCCAGTCTCTTTGCAGATTTCAATGTAGTGCAGGATGATACGTGGATGATCACCTGAGTTGAATAGAGGGAAATCAGCAATAGGTATCCTTCTTCTCTTCACAATAGCTGACACATACGGAGTTGGTTCCACCAGCAGCTTGTCAATTATTTTCCTTTTCAGTAAATTCTTCCCAGTCATAGTTTTACCACAAGTAGGTTCTAGCTCCCCCAGAAGATTGGCTTCATCTAGGTGAGTAATCAGACAATTCTCAGTCAGAATGTCTGATATTAATCTACCCATAGGAATCCAATTCCTTTTGGATTTGGGGTTTTTCATCCTTTCAGCTTCCCTATTCTCTTTTACATGATTCCAGAGATGTTCAAACAGCAAATAAGGAAAATCAATTTTTAGATTTGTTCCAAGGCAGAACAACAAGTATTATGGATCAGCGTTAATGTAATCTGGAGAGCTGGTGTCCTTCCTATGGTGAATACATCCATGGATAATTCTTGCCCAAATCTTGTATTTATCTTTCAAGTCCCTGACTTTTGAAGATCCTTGACCATTTGTGAAAATCTCTGAGTAGACCCTTGACATTTCCATTCTTCCACTTGGCATACCTGTAACTCCAAGTCCTTTAAACCCTAGCAACTTTCTGATTAGGTTTTCACTAATGGATATTTCCTTGCCCATTACGAAAGAGAGGATAACCTTAGGGGTTGCAATAGCATGTATCCATAATTCCTTCACCAGATATGGAAAAACTGGACCAATGAGACGATCAAAAAAGTTTTCCCAACCTTGAAACTTAACAGCAGGAAACAAGTCAAAACCATTTTCTCTTAGATTCTCAAAATCTACCATTAACTCACTTAAAACTTCCAAGTTGTCTACAGGAATGAGAGTAGTTCTCTCAGGCACTATGTATTGCTCAGAGTGGGTAGAAGAAGAAGCCATTAAAATACTTAGAGATGAGAGATGAAGAAAAGGGTTTTAGAGAAAAAGTACAGAAACATTTGAGTTTGAAAGAGACGGTAAAGAATGAAAAGGGTTTTTCAAAAAGTATTTATATGCAACAGTTTCAGAAATAGGTTTAAAAATAAATAAAAAATAATAATTTTTAAAGAATTTAAAACGAATCTCATTATTACGTGCATTTAATGATTTTTCTAAAAATTAGGGGAAAACGTGAGATTATGGCTAATCATTAACAGTTACCTAGAACGTCATCAATAGCTTTTGCACGTGTGACCTTTCAGAAACACACCACGTGTTCATCTCCTGAAGGATGCATGTAACAGCTGTTTATTCTAATGAATTCATGAACTATACTTAGAAATGAAACGTTAGAACATTTCAGAACATTTCATATAGCTTATGATGTAACTTCTCTTCTAACTTCTGAAGCGTTGTTAATCAGAACATTCATTTCAGAATATTCTAAAGTCAAACACAGAAGATAAATATTATTTTATTCAGGTTATAATTTCATACAAATATTTTTCAAAATGAAATTAAAACTATCTTCTGAAAGGGGTTTGGCAAAATGTCAGCCCATTGATGGTCTGTTTTTACAAAAATTAAATTTAAAATTCCCTTCTGAATATAGTCCCTTATAAAATGATATTTAATTTCAATATGTTTGGATTTAGAATGTAAAATTGGATTCTTAGAAAGACAAATAGCAGAAGTATTGTCACAGAAGATAGGAATCTTACTTTCATAAAGATTGAAATCTTCTAGTTGACTTTTCATCCATATCATCTGAGAACTACATCCAGCAGCAGATATATACTCAGCTTCTGTGGTTAAAAGTGTAATTGTTGCTTGCTTCTTGCTGTACCACGAGATAAGATTGTCACCCAGAAACTAGCAGCTTCCAGAGGTGCTCTTTCTTTCAATTCTATCTCCAGCAAAGTAAGCATCACAATAACCTACTAGTCTGTAATCTTGTGATCTTCTGTAACACAAACCCAGATTAGTAGTACCTTTCAGATACCTAATAATTCTCTTAAAAACACTAAGGGAGATTCTCTAGGATCTGATTAGAATCTAGCACATAAACACACGCTGAATAGTATATCAGGTATAGATGCAGTCAGATAGAGAAGGGATCCAATCATACCTCTATAGAGCTTCTGATCTACCTTCATACTTACCTCATCTTTTCCCAGAATGCAGGTTGGATGCATAAGTGTATTGGCATCTTTGCTTTCTGACATATGAAATTTCTTTAGAAGTTCTTTAACATACTTCGTCTGATGTATGTAAGTACCTTCTGGAGTCTGGTTGATTTGAATTCCTAGAAAGAACTTCAATTCTCCCATCATGCTCATTTCAAATTCTGCCTGCATGGTCTCAGCAAATTCTTTTCCAAGGGAGATATTAGAGGTTCCAAAAATTATATCATCAACATAAATTTGACAAATTAAAATATCATTTTTAAATGTCTTTCTGAAAAGAGTTGTGTCCACTTTCCCTCTGGTAAAATCTTTTTCTAAAAGAAAATTACTCAAACGATCATACCAAGCTCTGAGAGCTTGTTTTAAATCGTACAAAGACTTTTTTAATTTAAAAACATGTTCTGGATGTTTTGAATCATTAAATCTAGGAGGTTGATGGACATAACTTTCTTCTTCAATATATCCATTTAAAAATGCACTTTTAACATCCATTTGATATAATGAAATGTTATTTTATACAGCAAAAGAAATTAATAATCTTATAGACTCTAACCTAGCGAATGGGGCAAAGGTTTCATTATAATCAATTCCTTCTTGTTGACTATAACCCTGTGCAACCAGCCGTGCTTTATTTCTGATCACCTCTCCTTGCTCGTTAAGTTTGTTTATGAAAACCCATTTGGTTCCTATAACATTGAATCCTTTGGGTCTTGGAACTAGATTCCATACATCATTTCTGGAGAATTAATTGAGTTCCTCTTGCATTGCTAAGATCCAATCATTATCTTCCAGAGCTTCATCAATGGAAGTTGGCTCAATCAGAGAAACCAAACCAAACAAAGATTCTTCATTGATTCTGAGAGAGGATCTTGTTCTGATGGGATCTTCTTTTCTTCCAATGTTTACATCTTCTTTGTAAGCTGAAGAGATTCTAGGAAACCTTTTCTGAGTGGGTTGATCAGAGATTATGAGGTTGTCTAGAGCATTGTCAAGAGGATGATCTACTGAGTCTTCCTTTTCTTATGAGTTTTCCTTTGCTTCTGAAGTTTCAGAGTTTGAGGGATGATCTTCTATACCTACAGAAAAATCAATTTGCTTTGGCTGTTGCTGGCCAAGCTTATCATCAAACCTGACTTTGATTGATTCTTCAACAATCAGAGTTTTTGTGTTGTATACTCTATAGCCTTTTGAGCATTCAGAATATCCAAGCAGAAAACACTTTTGTGCTTTAGAATTAAACTTGTTCAGAGTTTCTTTAGTGTTCCGAATAAAACAAGTATATCCAAAAGGATAAAAATAAGAAATGTTGGGCTTTCTGTTTTTCCACAATTCATAGGGAGTCTTTTCAAGAATAGGTCTTATAGAGATTCTATTCTGAATGTAACACGCCGTGTTCACAGCTTCTGCCCAAAAGTGCTTAGCCAAATTAGTTTAATTGATCATGGTTTTGTCCATTTCTTATAAAGTTATATTCTTTCTTTCTACAACTCCATTTTTTTGAGGAGTTCTAGGACAAGATAAATTATGAACAATACCATTTTCTTTAAAATATTTTTCAAAATAATGATTTTCAAATTGACCACCATGATCACTTCTGACTTTTATGATTTTAAAATCTTTTTCTTTTTGCACTTGAGTACAGAAGTCAATGAACACAGAATGTGACTCATCCTTGTGTTTTAAAAACTTTACCCATGTCCATCTGCTGAAGTCATCAACAATGACCAATCCATACTTCTTGCCTCTGATGGATGCAGTTTTAATTGGCCCAAACAGATCAATATGAAGTAACTCTAATGGATTAGAGGAAGAGATAACATTTTTGGATTTAAAGGAAGTGTTTTACCCCAAAATTTGCCCTCCCATTTTATCAATATTTCCCCTCACAAGACTCTTTGGACTCCAGACAGGATTAAGGTTTGCTCTGCTCAAGACATCTCCTTGCACTATTGACCTGAAATTAGGGTTTGAGTTTCCACAGGGATTTTTGGACTTCCAATGCTCAATGTGTCTTTCATACTCCATTTTGGACTTATAAGATTTCCCATACCAAGTTTCAAGCTTTGAATCAAATTTTTGCTCAGTCAATTGGACAGTTGACCTAAAAATCAGCTATATTGGGGAAAAAGTCAACTGTGGTCAATTTACAGTCAAAACTCATAATTTTTTATCCACATCAACATTATAGACTCATATGAACCATTTGATCAAGTTTGGACCACAACTCCTCAAGAAATTTGATCAGATCTTCAAAAGGGCAAAATGGTCATTTTTAGGGTTTTGACTACACAAGGGCAATTTCTGATTTTTTACCTAGCCAATGGAAAAATGGGTTCAAACATGGATTCAAGGACTCAATGGCATCATCTTGACCTAATCACAAGGCTCAAAATATCTCAATAGCATTGGATTGACAGATGAATTTTCCAGTCAACTGATCAAAAATCAACTGTACACTGAAAAGTCAAATTTTGACTTTTTGGTCAAAATCAAGTGCCAAGGGTCATTTTTTATCAAGATGTGTCAAAACATGAAACTTCTTCACCAAGAAACCTAATATTGCAAATTAGGGTTTAAAATGGAAAATTTTCATAACTTAGAAATTTTCTAAGTTATGAAAATTTCTTATTTTTTCCTAACTTTGCCCAACTCTTTCACCATGATCCAATTGGATTCAAACAAAACTTCCAACATGAAAGTTGTAGTCCTCCACAAAATATACAACTTGTATTTACAAAGTTTTCCCAAAAGATGCTTGGATCTCAAGTTATGATTTTATGAATAGAGGTCCAAAAACTTTCTAACTTAGTGAAATTTTGCCCGAGTTTAGGCAGGATTTTGACCTATCTTCATGGAAATTTTTCACCTAGTTACAATTGGAATATCAAAATTCATTTCAAAGATGGATTGTAGAGCATGTTACAAGCTTTCCAAAATTTCCAAGAACTCTCCAAAATCATTTGTGGTTAGGGAGAATCGAAGGTTTGAATTTGGGAAAATATCACTTTGATCCATGGCATTTTTCACTATGCTACAAGTTGCAATTTCTGTCCAGCCTTGCTTGTACTTGTTTACAGGTCCTTAAACACTTCCACACTCAAAAATTGAATGCAAACACTTTGGTTAGAGGCATTGTTCTGATCAATGGAAGATTACACAAAGGATTAATCTAAAAATGGCAAAAAGGCAACATTGCCACTTTGATAAAGTTGGCTTTATGTCAAGTTGTTCCTCTTGAGCTGTGAACCCATTATTTTGCAGCAAACCAACTACACAAACTTAGGCAAAGGTACACCAACCTTGTCCAGCTAGGAAGGAGGCCTGTACAGGCTCTTGAGCATTGTAAAAATCACTTTTCTTCAAAACCAAGTCAACTTGCAAAAAGCACATAACTTTGCAATCTGATAAAACCAAGTGTTGTAAACATTTCAAACAAGTTTTGCATATCACACTAAGTCAGAAGCACGAGCTAACCACTTCTCAAACCTTCCAAAACACCAAAATCACATTTTCTTGCAAAACAGGGCAGGTTCTGCATTTTGATTTCCAAATCACAATCCACTCGTGCTTTTTTCCCCAAACCTCTTCCAACACATTCCATACAACCTACCTAAACTATCCCAACCATTCCCAAGTGATTGTAACTCCATTTACACACTACACCATTTTTGAATTCTGACTGTGCAGGTTGACTTCTACAAGCTTATTCAGGCAAGTTCAAAGCTAGCTAGGCATTGGGAAAGCTCAAAGGAACTTCAAGCAAGCTCACAAGCATCTCATGCCTCACTGAAAACCCCTACATTTCCATACTCGAGCTTGACTGAAACAGGTAAAGTTCAAACTTCTATCTCTCTATTTAGGAATCATTAGACTTAGGTTTGTGAATAAAAAATGTAGTACTCATTGCCCTTGAACTGTACATATGCATATATTTCATTTAAGTTAACTGAGTTGGGAGAATTTGAATGATGAACTTTCTGAAAAAACTAGGTTAAAAATTAGGGCCAGAGAAATTCTCTCTGGTCTTTGAGAGTTAGATTAAGTTTTTTACATGGTTAGAATCGTGTGATCATGCTCTATAACTTTCATGTTGCAAGTTTTTATTGTAAAGCACAAACGCAAGTGTTAGCAGTTTGAACCATACGCGCGCGTTTCCTTGTGCTGGAGGACAGGGATGAAGAGTAACCTTGGGCTGGGCTTGGATTGTGTTGCTTTTTGCACCCCCAGGCTTACTATTTGTACCCCTGGCCCATTTCTCTTTTATTTTATATTTTTCTATTTCTATTTACATTTCTGACTTTACTTTATTTTTCTAAATATTAAAAATTACCAAAAATATTTTCATAAATTTTCACATTTTATTTTATTATTTTTATTATTTTTTTGGACATAGAAATAATTACTTTAATAATATACTTTTATTTTCTTAAATAAAAACTTGTAAATATTATAAAAAGTATTATACATTTTTTTTATTATTATTTATATACTTAAATAATATTTTCTCACACATTTTTACTTTTTAATATTTGTATATATTTTATTTATTTTCTTGTACATAAATAAATAATACATAATATATATATTTTCTTAAAACAAATTATGATTTCCACCCTTAATAAAAATAAATCAATAATATTTTTCTTATTTTTGATACATTAAATAATTTATTTTTAAATACATAAAAATAATACAAAAACATTTTTTTGCATATTTTTAATATATTGCATATTCATTTAATTGTCCATTTAAATATTTGCTTATTTGTTATTTGTACAAAGAATTAAATATGGTTGTAATAGTTGAATTAGGGCTTTTTATTTTGTGAAAAATATCCCTTATTCAAACTTGTACCCCCTCTCCCATAATCATGTTGTAATAGTCGTATATTTACTTTTACGCTTTTATTGATTTCAAATATGTCATGATAGAAAGATTAGGGCTTGTATGCAAAAATCCAAAATCAAACAAATAGCTTGACTAAAACAAGACAAAAATGCATGAAAATGACATACTAATACACACAAGCACCCCTAGGGTTTCATCCACTTGTTGCCTTTAAACATGGCCATGGTATGCATGCTAGGTTTCTTGGAAAAACAAAATCAAAACAAAAGATCACAGTCCCTCGATGACGCTATCTTGGTTGCCTATACAAAAAATGATCTAGTCCCTCAAAAACTTGCTAAGATACTTATCATCATTGATATCATGGTCATACGATGACCCGCACCCGTCCCGTTTAACATCCAAACACAAGGTTGTTTACCAAATACAATGGTAAAACAACAATGTCAAAGGGTTAAAATGTGTAGGAAAGATCTTTGAGTAGGGTAGACAACTCCTAGTTACTTGATCAAAACTTGCAAACATCCTTGCTAATTTCAAAAACACAACACAATTTCAAAACATTTCCCAAAACAAACTTTCAAACAATTGAAACATTTTTTAAAGACAAACACCTTTGTATACATTCAAAAAAGAATCATTACAAAGGTTGCCTAAACAAAGGCCTCTTTTAAAAATACTTTCAAAACCACACACAAAAGCACCATTTCAAACAATTGAAAAGCAAAAGCAAGTGATCTAAACAAGTAACTAAGAGCCCATGGAAAACCATGGATGAAAAGGGTGCTAGCACCTTCCCTTTTCATAATCTACCTCCCGAACTCAAGAAACATTCTCAAAGGTCTTTCCTGTGCTTTTTGACCTTTCCTTTGGATAAATAAAAAGTCGGCGGCGACTCTTTCTAAACCGAAACATTTGTGAATACAAAACGCAAAACCTCAAGTCAGTTCTCCCACCGCATCACAGAACTGGCGACTCTGCTGGGGACATACTTAAAATTGGGGTTACCTTAGGGTTTAGATCAACTTTACATGCTTATCTTGTGTGTTTTATATGCTTTACATTTGGTTCTATTGTTTGGGTTTGAAATCCTCTACTCGGATTTGGGAAACATTCATAGGTAAATAACAATACGTTGTGGAAACTCTGCGGGGTATACCGACATGGTTAAAGCAATAACTATATTAGTGCGACATATTTGTGGGTACCGGCAGCCTTTGAGTTAATCAAAGAGAATACGGGGCCGTTGAGTGATGTCATGAAGCACTAATGGACTTTTAGAACCTTTACTTGACCATCTTGGCCTTTTTAGGGGTAGTGAGATGACCGGCTTTGGTGCAGTCCGAAGTTGGTAGATACTCGATACTACACTCATTGAGGGTTGTTTTCTTTGAATATTTCGGTCGCCAGTAAAGTGGCTAAACTGAAACAATGAACACAAAAAATAATCCAGTGATATTGAGCTCCTTAGAACCTGGTTACTATTTATAAGACAGGTTGAGCCATCTAAACTTCAAGAGGGTACTTACCTATAAAACCCCATGCAAGCCTGAAACTAGGATCTTGTGTGATTTGTTTGTACATATATACTTGTGCATAACATCATGGACATCATGAAGCATCATATGCATCCACTAACCATTTCAAGGATTTGGATCTTCATCTTTGTTCCTGTTTTGTAGGTAATGGATTCACTTCACAGGAAAACAATTCAAGTCAACCTAGTAAGAATTCCTCCTCAACTCAAGGAGCTAGCTTCAAGGATTCCTGAGAATTCTCCATTCACCGAGAGGCATGGTCTTCTTCTCAACTTAGTCAACACCAACACTGAGGAAGACATGGTGAAAGTTCTCTTCCAGTTCTTTGACCCCCTACACCACTGCTTCACATTTCCTGATTACTAACTTGTGCCTACTTTGGAGGAATTTTCTCAACTCCCGAGGATTACTATTCTCCATCAACTATCCTACAACGGTACGGAAAGAGATCCAAAGCCTGAAGATGTTGCTCGAGCCTTACACTTGAAACCATCTGATATCATAGGTCATTGGGAAACCAGAAGTGGTGTCAAGGGTTTCTTGGCAAAGTTTCTATTTGAGAAGGCCCAAAGCTGCTGGAATTCTTTGGACCTACAAGCCTTTGAGGAGATTTTAGCTCTTCTCATATATGGGTTGGTCTTGTTCCCAAATCCTGACCAGCTTATAGATGTCAGTGCTGTCAAAATTTTCATGGCTCACAACCCGGTGCCTACATTGCTTGGGGATATCCTCCACTCATTCCACACACGAACAATAAGGAAAAGAGGTGTTCTTATGTGATATACTCCTCTACTAGCAAGGTGGTTTATTTCTCACCTTCCCCAATCAGTCTTGAAGAATGAGCAAGGCTTGAGCTGGTCGCAACGGTTGATGACTCTTACATATTCAGATGTTCATTGGTGTTCTCGATCCAGAGAAAATGTTATCATCATTGATCGTTGTGGGGAATTCCATAATATACCTCTACTTAGCATTAGGGGAGGCATTACCTACAACCCATGCTTGGCTCTGAGACAGTTTGGGTATGCCCGAAGGGATGGCCCACATGACATGTTGATTCCAGACTTGGTTTTTTACTTCGACAACGACGATCAAGGACTTCGACAAAGGTTTATCCGAGCTTGGAGGATGCCTAACATGGTATACAGTAAGACCTTGGGACACAAGAATTCCATCCCCCTTGAGCCTTACCTCAAGTGGGTACGAACCCGCACCCAAAGTCTTATGATGCCTTACCCCCACATCCTTCCTGTGATCAAAGAGCCTATTTTGGAAGGAGAGGTTCCATACACCCTCTTACATCCTGACATGCCAACATCACTTGAAGATTTGCAAAGGAGTTGGATACAGCTCAAGGGAGAACGCGATACTTTTGAAGCCCAATTCTACGCCAGTGAGAAGAAGGTTTTGGAACTTACTCGCCAACTTCACGAAGAGCAGACTCTCAACACATACATTGCACCAAAGAGGATGCACAACGTCTTTTTACATTAGAATTTTGTATTATTTTTCCCATGGGGCATTTATGTACTAACAAATTCTATCTTATTAATACGACGTGTGTTCCTTTTTGTTTCAAACAAATTTGAATTTCTGAGTCCTTGAATGCATTACATGAATAACATATCATTCATCATATGCATAAGCAGGTCTTCACACCAGGTTTCCTTATCTCTCTGTTGTTTATTTCCACAAGATGGATATAGAGAAGACGGTCAAAGACTTACAAGCACAGAATTCACAGTTCCAACAGCTACTCATGACCTTGGCAAAGGGTCAGGAGGAGCTCAAAGGCCTACTGGAAAAGGAAAAGGAGAAAAATAAAAAGAAGAGGGTTGGTGTGGCTACCATGGGAAGAAGATTTGAGAACCAAGCTAGAAGGGTCCTGGATTTCCCCTCAACATCTGATGAAGGGGTAGGAAAAGGAAAGGGAGTTGCAGTGCCCTCCGAGTCTAAAGAAGAAGAAGAAGAAGAGGATGAAGATTATTCTGAGTAGCAGTACCCTCCTGCAGATGACAAGTACAAGAATTTGGAAGAGCGTCTGGCAGCTATGGAGGTACAGAGGGTGCCTGGGCTAGATTTCGAGGAGCTAGGATTGGTTTCTCGGATTGTCATTCCCCCTAAGTTTAAGGTGCCTTTATTTACTAAGTACGATGGGTTGTCTTGCCCAAAGATGAATCTGCGGTCTTACGTCAGAAAAATCCAACTGCATTCTTCTGATAAGGACCTGTGGGTTCATTTCTTCCAGGACAGTCTTTCATGGACGCAGTTGGATTGGTTTTACCAGCTAGAGAGGTCTGACGTGCACAATTAGGAGGATTTGGCGGCTGCCTTCTACAGACAATATCAATATAATACAGACTTAGCACCAACCCGTACTCAATTACAGAGTATGTGCATGGTCTCAAATGAAGGTTTCAAAGAGTATGCCCAGAAATGGAGAGACTTGGCTGGAAGGGTACAACCACCATTATCTGAGAGAGAGCTTGTGGATATGTTTTTGGGGAACCTGTCAGCTCCATTTTTTAATCACTTGATCGGAAGCTCGTCTGCGGGGTTCACCGAGTTAATTCTGACTGGTGAACAAGTTAAAGCCAGAATCAAGAGCGGGAAAATTCAAAAGGATGCATCTGCTTCCGCTGCCATCAAAAAGAATTTTCCAGCAAAGAAAGAAGTCTCAGCTGTCTACTCCCAAAGAGGTTAGGGAAGAGTTGAGCGCCGACCAATGGCGGGGGCCGTAATGATTCAGAAGTCTGCCGTTGATCATCCTAGAAAACAATCAACACAGAACCAACCAAGCAACGGTGGAAAGGCCTGTACGACAATTCACTCAGATAAACATGACTCCCGCTCAGGTTCTTCCCCATCTGTTGAAGTTAAACCTTACCAGTTTGAGAGAGGCCCCGAATAATCCGAATACAACTTCTCCTTACTACCATGCCAACGCCAAATGTGCTTATCATTCAGACAGCCTGGGGCATGACGCCAACCATTGTTGGGCCCTCAAAAATAAGATTCAGGATTTAATAGATGCTAAAGAAGTGGAATTCGACGCCCCTGAAAATCCTAATGTGATATCTTCTCCAATGCCAAAACATGGTCACAATGTCCATGCTATTGAAGAAGACCTTTTTGTTGCTACTGTTGATGATTTGATGACTCCGCTATCGATAATCAAGTTAAATTTGCTGAAGGCTGGGATTTTCTTAGGCTGTGAAGAAAATTGCTATCTTTGTTCATCCTTACCAACCGACTGTTCGTTGTTGAAGATAGGCATCCAGCGCCTAATGGATAATCAAGAAATCCTTTTTGAGAAGACTCCTGTTATACCGACTCCTGTCAATGATGTTTCGATAATTACCATATCCGCCAATCTTTCCAAGGTCTCCAAAAGACCTGTTAAGATTACATGTGATCCGAAGATTGTACCTTTGAAGATAACTATGTCGGGGCCTATCCCGTACAAGTCCAACAAATCAATACCGTGGAACTATGGGGGGGAGATCTTCTACCACAGTGTTAAATAAATTGAATCGACTGAAGAGAGTTCTGATGAAGAGACTTTCGACATTGGAAACATTGTCGGAACGAGTAAAATCACCCGCAGTGGAAGAATGTTCTCTCCGGAGATTGCATCGCCAAAGGCAATCTTCATACCCTCAGTTGCTCCTAAGGTTACTCCTGCGCTGATCAACATATCTACAAGAACTCCAGTTATTGAAGAAGTTGTGACTCCTAAAGTTGTTCCCTCTGATGTTGCTAATGATAGAGGGAAAGGGATCCAAGAAGAGCTCGTCAGGACGAGGGCTCAGCCATTGATCATCCCTGAAACCTCTCAAAAAGAAATGTAGAGATTTTGAAAATAATCAAGAGAAGCGATTATAATGTTGTGGAGCAACTGGGGTAAACCCCCTCAAAAATCTCTATGCTGGCCTTGCTTCTTTATTCAGAAGCTCATGCCAAAGCTTTGATCAAATTCTTGAAGACGGCCCATGTGCCCCAGGAAACCTCCGCGGACCAGTTCCAAGAATGTGTAGCTAGCCTAATAGCAGACAACAGTCTAGGGTTCTCCGACGCTGATCTAACAATCAAAGGGAGAGAACATAATGACGCCCTGCATGTCTCAGTAGAATGCAGAGGGACTACTCTGGCACATGTTCTGGTAGACACTGGTTCATCGTTGAACGTGTTACCAAAGAAATCATTTGATAGGCTAGATTGTGAAGGTTTAACTTTGAAGCCCAACAACATCATTGTCAGAGCCTTCGATGGTTCTAAACGGATGGTCCACAGGGAGGTGGACATCCCAATTAAAGTGGGAACTGAAACCTTCAATTCCATATTCTATGTCATGGACATCCGTCCCTCCTATTCTTGCTTATTGGGAAGACCCTGGATTCATCATGTTGGAGCCGTCACTTCAACCCTGCATCAGAAGCTCAAGTACCCTGTCCAGGGGAAAATTGTGACAGTTCACGGTGAAGAGGAATACATGATAAGCCATCTTAATTCTTTCTGCTATGTGGAATTGGATGGTGAATTCATCAAAACCCCCTTTCAGCATTTTGAAGAGGTAGCTCAGGAGATTGCGGCAGTGCCTTCTGTACCCATGATTACCCGACCTCCGCCTCAGATGTCGTCACTCAAAGATGCAAAGGCTGTGATTGAAGAAGGAGGAAGCACAATCTGGGGGCAACTTCCCGATTTTCCTTTCAAGTATGATAAATTCTGCTCGAGTTTCACTGCTTTTAGTCAGAAGGTTGTTCGCTGCTCCCGGGATGGAGGGCCACCAGTGAAGATCACTCATCATGGAGTCACTGCTTTGGAGGATGGTGAAGAGGACAGCAACCTAGAAGACTGGATTTTCCCTACCGCTGAAGGAGGATTATGCAATTGGGAGGCAAAGGACTTTATTCCCATTACTTTCATCAATCAGTAATTTATCTTTCAAACGTTTCTATTGGTTTGTAATAATTCCTAAACAATTCATACACTTTTAACCTTGTGCCTTACCCGTGGTACATAGGTCCATTTGTAAGGGTTTGATTTTTCATCTTCATATGCCATTTTAATGAATCATGGACGTTTTCACATATAAACTTTTGTGTTCATTTTCTTTCTTTTTACATTTTATTTGTTTAAAGGTGGCTATCCCTTACACATACCCACACTCACAAATGCAGGTATCCATCCACTCCGGATTCCATGGGTAACAATTCTGCTATGGCCTTCAGTGACTCTGAAGATCTGGTCTACCATGCCGAATACGAAGGTGATAAAGATTGTGAAGTGCCTGGAGAATTGGCTAGACTGTTGCAACAGGAAGAAAGGGCTATTCTACCTCACGAGGAGTTGTTAGAGACAATCAACTTGGGTACCGAGGAAGACAAAAAAGAAATTAGAGTGGGTGCCAACCTAGAGCCGAGTGTCAAAGAGCGCTTAGTTCAACTGTTGAATGAATATGTCGAGATCTTCGCCTGGTCCTACGAAGACATGCCGGGACTTGATACAAATATTGTGGTTCACCGTCTCCCTACAAGAGAAGACTGTCCACCAATCAAACATAAAGTTCGCCGCATGAGGCCCGATATGTCTGAAAAGATCAAAGCTGAAGTGATGAAGCAGTTCAATGCTGGTTTTCTTGCTGTTACTTCCTATCCACAATGGGTTGCTAACATTGTGCCCGTGCCTAAGAAGGACGGCAAAGTCAGAATGTGCGTGGATTACAGAAACTTAAACAGGGCTAGCCCTAAAGATGAATTTCCACTACCGCACATTGACATCTTCGTTGACAATACAACTCAACACAAGGTATTTTCTTTCATGGATGAATTTTCAGGGTACAACCAGATCAAAATGGCCCCTGAAGACATGGAGAAAACTACTTTTGTTACACAGTGGGGTACATTCTGTTACAAAGTGATGCCATTCGGACTGAAGAATGCTGGGGCAACTTATCAACGCGCCATGGTGGCTTTGTTTCATGATATGATACATCATGAGATAGAGGTCTACGTAGACGACATGATAGCCCGTTCACAAACGGAAGAAGAACACCTCGACCATATGCAAAAGCTGTTTGTCAGATTGAAGGAGTACAAGCTCAGACTGAACCCTAACAAGTGCACTTTCGAAGTTAGGTCCGGAAAACTCTTGGGTTTCATCGTCAGTAACAAAGGCATCGAGGTTGATCCTGCCAAGGTCAAAGCTATACAAGAAATGCCTTCCCCTCACACTGAGAAGGAGGTCAGAGGTTTCTTAGGACGCCTAAACTACATTGCAAGGTTCATTTCTCACCTAACATCTACTTGTGAACCAATCTATAAGCTGTTGAAGAAAGATCAGGTGGTTAAATGGAATGATGACTGTCAAGTTGCTTTCGATAAAATCAAGGAGTATTTGCTGGAACCTCCTATCTTGATGCCACCCGTCGAAGGAAGGCCGTTAATCATGTATCTGACTGTCTTAGAAAATTCAATAGGGTGCGCATTGGGCCAACATGACGAGTCCGGCCGAAAAGAGCATGCCATTTATTACCTTAGAAAAAAGTTTACCGACTGTGAGACTCTTTACTCACTGCTTGAGAAAAATTGTTGTGCTTTGGTATGGGCTGCTCGCCGGCTAAGGCAGTATATGTTGACTCATACCACTTTGATGATCTCTAAGATGGTTCCGATCAAGTACATCTTCGAGAAGCCTGCTCTATCCGGAAGAATCGCTAGGTGGCAGATGATCCTCACCGAGTATGATACACAGTACACAAACCCAAAAGCTATAAAGGGGAGTGTGCTAGCCGATCATCTGGCCCATCAAGCTATCGAAGATTACCAATCCATGAGGTTCGACTTCCACGACGAGGATATCATGACCTTGGACAACATTGAAGAGAACAGACCGTATGACGGACCTGAACAAGGATCCCAATGGACCCTGTACTTTGATGGTTCCTCCAACGCACTTGGCAACAGTATCAGTGCAGTACTTATCTCTCCAGAAGGTTTCCATACACCTTTCACTGCTAGACTCTGCTTCAGCTGCACCAACAACATGGCCGAGTATGAAGCTTGTATCTTTGGTCTCAAGGATGCAATTGACTTGGGAATCAAATCTTTGATTGTATTTGGGGACTCAGCTTTGGTTATCAGTCAAATTAGAGAGTGGGATACTAAACATCTGAACCTCATCCCTTACAAAGAACATGTCCTGACATTGTTACCACATTTCGAGCATATTACCTTCGAGCACTTCCCGCGAGAAGAAAATTAGCTAGCAGATGCGCTAGCTACAATGTCGTCCATGTTTAAACTTAACTGGGATAATGAGGCTCCTCAAATCACCATTGAACGAATGGACGAACCTGCACATTGTCATGAGATTAATACCGAAGAAGTAGTGGATCGACTGTGGTTTCATGACGTAAAAAGGTATCTCGAAGTACAAGAATACCCTGAAGGAGCTTCAGTCAACGATAAAAAGTTCTTAAGGAGGTTCTCGGCTAAGTTCTTCTTGAGCAATGGTATCCTATACAAGCACAATCATGATTGCATTCTGCTCCATTGTGTGGACAAGGTTGAAGCTGAGCAGATCATGGCTGAACTGCACAATGGTACCTTTGGAACTCACTCAAGCGGACATACGATGGCTAAGAAGATTCTACGGGAAGGCTATTACTGGTCTACCATGGAACCTGACTGCCATCAACATTCTCATACTTGTCACAAATGTCAAATCTATGCGGACAAGGTACATATACCTCCAGTTACTCTTAATGTCTTAACAGCTCTTTGGCCATTCGCGATGTGGGGAATCGACATGATTGGAGAGATCAAGCCTACAACATCCAATGGATACCGCTTCATCCTGGTGGCCATTGACTACTTCACCAAGTGGGTCGAAGTTGCTTCCTTCGTATCCGTCACAAAGAATATGGTTACCCGCTTCATCAAGCAGAACCTCATTTGCCGGTATGGTATCCCCGACAGGATCATTACTGACAACGGTACAAACCTGAACAACACTATGATCACTGCCTTGTGCGAGCAGTTCCAGATTCAACATCACAATTCATCTCCCTATCGGCCAAAGATGAACGGTGTTGTCGAAGCTGCGAATAAAAATATCAAGAAGATCATACAAAAGATGACAGTCACCTATAAGGACTGGCATGAAATGTTACCGTTTGCTCTGCACGGGTATCGTACCACGACGCGTACATCAATTGGGGCAACACCCTATTCTTTGGTATACGGCATGGAAGCTGTTTTACTTATCGAGGTTCAGATTCCCTCCTTGAGAATCATGAAGGATGCTGGTTTGAGTGAAGACGATTGGATTCAGACCCGGCTTGATCAACTTACCTTGATTAATGAAAAGCGACTTACTGCTGTTTTCCATGGTCAGGCGTATCAAAAACGAATGATCAAGGCTTTCAACAAGAAAGTCAGACGCCAGGTATATCAAGTCGGAGATCTTGTAATCAAGCGGATCATCTTGCGCAAAGTGATCCCAGGGGCAAATGGATTCCTACTTACGAAGGACCATTTGTGATCAAAAACATCTTTTCTGGTGGGGAAATGATCTTAACCACCATGGACGACGACGACTTGCCGCACCCTGTGAACGCAGACATAGTCAAAAGATACTACGCATAAACGACCCGACAAGTTGAAAACCCGAAAGGGCGACTTGGGCAAAAATGGGCATCCTGGTGAATCGAAAACCCGAAAGGGCGGTTCAGGCAAAAATTAGGGATAATTAAAAAATCTGTACACCCGACAAGTTGAAAACCCGAAAGGGCGACTTAGGCAAAAAAGGGTTTCTCGGTGGACTGAAAACCCGAAAGGGCGGTCCGGGAAAAAGTTAGGGAATTAAAGCGTATGACTATGTCTCGTCGGATCACTTTAAGGACAATATCTTCACAAACAAGCTCATGGCTTCTGAGCAATCCAATCATCATCGGACGAAGCAACGAATGGACAAGACATCCAGAGTTACGAAGGTTATAGCAGAACGGGAACCCCATGGAATTTTTACACATAGCCACTTTTCTTTATATAAAATTTTCTCAATTTTATGACAACATTCTCTTACTAGAATGTCTGTCTCCTTTGTACAAAATACTTACACAAAGATAATACAAAGATACTTCAAAGTGCAGAAAACTATTTGCCTTTTCTTTTCTTTACACTTGTGTTTTATTTGAAAATGTCCAATGATTTATTAAATGAGCATATGCATTTGAATATAATCACTGATTACAAATAAACGAAATGTGAAAGAATAATTACTGACAGGTTGAAAGGATAGGAAAACGTCTTTAGGCTATTCCAAGAGAAATCTCCTGCAATACATCATCTGGATCCCCAGCGGAGCTAAACCTTGAAATACATATCCCCAATGAAATTACAATTTCAAAATCCCCGCCAGAGTTAAATCTACAAACTCCCAATCCCCAGCGGAGTCATATTTTCAAACCCTTAATCCACCATCAGAGTTAAGTTTTCAAACTCCCAATCCTCAACGAAGCAAAAACTTTGGGTCATAAATTCCCAACAAAGATGAAACCTTCTTCCCCAACGAAGTCAAAATTCCAACTACCAATCCACAGCATAAACCATCCAATTTCTACAGATTCCCCAGCAAGCTATCTTAAAAATATGAGAATCAACCAGATAACAGTTAACTTTTATCCCCGGCTAAGGATAATTCCCCAGTAGATTGTCATACAACCCAAACTCCTGAACTTTTTTCCAAACAGGAATAAACCTTTTCCTCCGGAGTCTTGAACTTACCCCCCAGCAGTATATCTGTTCCCCACAGAGTTTTTACTCCCCCAATAGAATGAAGATTCTCATTCTTCACTCCCCAGTTTGAGGTTCCCAGGGATTTATTTTTTCTTAGCAGATTGAAGATTCTAATTCTCGGTTCCCCAATAAAGTTGCCTGAGTATTCATAACTCCCCAGCATGAGTTTGTCAAAATTTTTAATCCCCTGCAGATCGAATATTCTCATTCTCAATTCTCCAGTGAAGCCCCCAAGGAATTCAATTTCCCCAGAAAATTGAAGTTTCTCAGTTTTAATTCCCCGCAGAAATCATCAGAGTTTTCCTTATTCTCCAACAGATCGAGGTTTTCCTTTGTCTGATTCACAGTAGAGATTGCCAGAGTTTTCCCTATTCCCCAGCCAAGTAAGGTTTCCCTTTGTGAAATCTCCAACCATAGTCATCAAAGTTCTCAGATTCCCCAAGCAGGTTTCTCAATCAGACTGGAAGGATCCCTATATCCCCAGGAAAGTCGTGAAGGATTTTCACATCCCACATAGTTTGTCAAAGTTCTTGTTAATCCCCACAAGTTGCCAAGGATTTTCTATCCCCAACAGTGGTCCAAGGATTTCTCATCCTCATCAATCAAAGATTTTGAATCTCCAACAGCGGTCATGGATTTATTTTCTCCGACAGCAGTCAAGGATTTTATTATCTCCAACTATCAAGGATTTATTCTCCTCAGCAAGACAGCTAATCAGCTTACATGCGCATATATTACATTCATATATCATAAACATTGATAAGACACATTTATTGCATCATACATGTCATGCCATATAACCCTGTGTTTCAGCTAACATTTTACCCTTTTCAAGATAAGATTAAAAGTTATCTTTCAACAAATATTCAAAGATTTCAGATACATTACAGATACACTCCAGATACGAAAGTCATTCTGTTACTCGTTCAGATCTCTTATTCAGATACAGTGTGGATACACCCCAGACACGGAGGTCATTCTATTACTCATTCAGAATTCAAAGTCAAGATACAGTACAGATACGCGCCAGACACGGTAGCCATTATGTCATTCATTCAGACTTCAACAATCTGATAACAGATTAGATACGCTCCAGACACGGAAGCCATTCTATTTCTCATTCAGATTCAACTATCAAATTTCAAAGTTTAGATACACTCCAGACACGGAAGTCATTCTGTCACTTTTTCAGATCTCAGTTACAGTACGGATACGCTCCAGACACGGACGCCATTCCTCTACTCATACGGATCTCAACTTCAAATACAGTACGGATACGCGCCAGACACGGTAGCCATTCTGTCATTCATTCAGACTTCAACAATCTGATAACAGATTAGATACGCTCTAGACACGAAAGCCATTCTATTTATCATTCAGATTCAACTATCAAATTTCAAAGTTCAGATACACTCCAGACACAGAATTCATTCTATCGGTTTTTCAGATCTCAGTTACAGTACGGATACGCTCCAGACACGGACGTTATTCCTCTACTCTTACGGATCTCAACTTCAGATACAGTACAGATATGCGCCAGACACGGTAGCCATTCTGTCATTCATTCAGACTTCAATAATCTGATAACAGATTAGATACGCTCCAGACACGGAAGCAATTCTATTTCTCATTCAGATTCAACTATCAAATTTCAAAATTCAGATACACTCCAGACACGGAAGTCATTCTGTCACTTTTTCAGATCTCAGTTACAGTATAGATACGCTCCAGACACAGACGCCATTCCCTTGCTCATACAAATCCAATCTCCAGACACAACTCAGATACATCCCAGATACGGATACCACTCTGATGTTCATTCGCCCGATTTTCAACAAACAGTCTTGGATGGAATCTTTAAGCCCATCTCCTGACAAGATTCTGTCACCTCTCCAAATGGCATCTTTAAGCCCATTCCCTCAACTACATTTTTTACGAGTGCAAATTTACGGGCACTCTAGTGTCCAATCATCTTTTACCTTCGAGTCACGAACGACGAACTCGCCAATCTAACTCTTCAGGTTCAAGAAGATTGAACAGGGGAAATTGTTGTACCCCAAAATTTGCCCTCCCATTTTATCAAGATTTCCCCTCACAAGACTCTTTGGACTCCAGACAGGATTAGGGTTTGCTCCGCTCAAGACATCTCCTTGCACTATTGACCTGAAATTAGGTTTTGAGTTTGCACAGGTATTTTTGGACTTCCAATGCTCAATGTTACTTTCATACTCCATGTTGGACTTATAAGATTGCCCATACCAAGTTTCAAGCTTTGAATCAAATTTTTGCTCAATCAATTGGACAATTGACCTAAAAATTAGCTGTATTGGAGAAAAAGTCAATTATGGTCAATTTACAGTCAAAACTCATAATTTTTTATCCACATCAACATTATAGACTCATATGAACCATTTGATCAAGTTTGGACCACAACTCCTCAAGAAATTTGATCAGATCTTCAAAAGGGCAAAATGGTCATTTTTAGGGTTTTGACTACACAAGGGCAATTTCTGATTTTTTACCTAGCCAATGGAAAAATGGGTTAAAACATGGATTCAAGGACTCAATGGCAACATCTTGACCTAATCACAAGGCTCAAAAGATCTCAATAGCATTGGATTGACAGATGAATTTTCCAGTCAACTGATCAAAAATCAATTGTACACTGAAAAGTCAAACTTTGACTTTTTGGTCAAAATCAAGTGCCAAGGATCATTTTTCATCAAGATGTGTCAAAAAATGAAAGTTGTTCACCAAGAAACCTAATTTTGCAAATTAGGGTTTAAAATGGAAAATTTTCATAACTTAGAAATTTTCTAAGTTATGAAAATTTCTTATTTTTTCCTAACTTTGCCTAACTTTTTCACCATGATCCAATTGGATTCAAACAAAACTTCAAACATGAAAGTTGTAGTCCTCCATAAAATCTAAAACTTTGACTCACAAAGTTTTCCCTAAATATGCTTGGATCTCAAGTTATGGTTTTATGAATAGAGGT
Source organism: Vicia faba (assembly GCA_948472305.1). Classification (NCBI taxonomy): domain Eukaryota; kingdom Viridiplantae; phylum Streptophyta; class Magnoliopsida; order Fabales; family Fabaceae; genus Vicia; species Vicia faba. Next base: position 169,241,185 of record OX451741.1, read on the forward strand.
CCAAAAACTTTCTAACTTAGTGAAATTTTGCCCTAGTTTAGGCAGGATTTTGACCTATCTTCATAGAAATTTTTCACCTAGTTCCAATTGGAATATCAAAATTAATTTCAAAGATGGATTGTAAAGAATGTTATAAGATTTCCAAAATGTCCAAGAACTCTCCAAAATCATTTGTGGTTAGGGAGAATCGAAGGTTTGAATTTGGGAAAATATCACTTTGATCCATGGCATTTTTCACTATGCTACAAGTTGCAATTTCTGTCCAGCCTTGCTTGTACTTGTTTACAGGTCCTTAAACCCTTCCACACTTAAAAATTGAATGAAAACACTTTGGTTAGAGGCATTGTTCTGATCAATGGAAGATTACACAAAGGATTAATCTAAAAATGGCAAAAAGGCAACATTGCCACTTTGATAAAGTTGGCTTTATGTCAAGTTGTTCCTCTTGAGCTGTGAACCCATTCTTTTGCAGCAAACCAACTCCACAAACTTAGGCAAAGGTACACCAACTTTGTGCAGCTAGGAAGGAGGCATGTACATGCTCTTGAGCATTGTCAAAATCACTTTTCTTCAAAACCAAGTCAACTTGAAAAAAGCACATAACTTTGCAATCTGATAAAACCAAGTGTTGTAAACATTTCAAACAAGTTTTGCATATCACACTAAGTCATAAGCACGAGCTAACCACTTCTCAAACCTTCCAAAACACCAAAATCACATTTTCTTACAAAACAGGGCAGGTTCTGCATTTTGATTTTCAAATCACAATCCACTCGTGTGTTTTGCCCCAAACCTCTTCCAACACATTCCATACAACCTACCTAAACTATCCCAAACATTCCCAAGTGACTGTAACTCCATTTACACACTTCACCATTTTTGAATTCTGACTGTGCAGGTTAACTTCTACAAGCTTATTCAGGCAAGTTCAAAGCTAGCTAGGCATTGGGAAAGCTCAAAGGAACTTCAAGCAAGCTCACAAGCATCTCAGGCCTCACTGAAAACCCCTACATTTCCATACTCGAGCTTGACCAAAACAGGTAAAGTTCAAACTTCTATCTCTCTATTTAGGAATAATTAGGCTTATGTTTGTGAATAAAAAATGTAGTACTCATTGCCCTTGAGTTGTATATATGCATAGATTTCATTTAAGTTAACTGAGTTGGGAGAATTTGAATGATGAACTTTCTGAAAAAACTAGGTTAGAAATTAGGGCCAGAGAAATTCTCTCTGGTCTTTGAGAGTTAGATTAAGTTTTTTACATGGTTAGAATCGTGTGATCATGCTCTATAACTTTCATGTTGCAAGTTTTTGTTGTAAAGCACAAACGCAGGAGTTAGCAGTTTGAACCATACGCGCGCGTTTCCTTGTGCTAGAGGACAAGCATGAAGAGGAACCTTGGGCTGGGCTTGGATTGTGCTGCTTTTTGCACCCCCTAGCTTACTATTTGCACCCCCTGGCCCATTTCTCTTTTATTTTATATTTTTCTATTTCTATTTACATTTCTGACTTTTTTTATTTTTCTAAATATTAAAAATTACCAAAAATATTTTCATAAATTTTCACATTTTATTTTATTATTTTTATTATTTTTTTGGACATAGAAATGATTACTTTAATAATATACTTTTATTTTCTTAATTAAAAACTTGTAAATATTATAAAAAGTATTATACATTATTTATTTATTATTATTTATATACTTAAATAATATTTTCTCACACATTTTTACTTTTTAATATTTGTATATATTTTATTTATTTTCTTGTACATAAATAAATAATACATAATATATATATATATATATATATATATATATATATATATATATATATATATATATATATATATATATATATATATATATATATATATATATTCTTAAAACAAATTAGGGTTTCCTCCCTTAATAAAAATAAATCAATAATATTTTTCTTATTTTTGATACATTAAATAATTTATTTTTACATACATAAAAATAATACAAAAACATTTTTTTGCATATTTTTAATATATTTCATATTCATTTAATTGTCCATTTAAATATTTGCTTATTTGTTATTTGTACAAAGAATTCAATATGATTGTAATAGTTGAATTAGTGCTTTTTATTTTGTGCAAAATATCCCCTATTCAAACTTGTACCCCTCTCCCATAATCATGTTGTAATATTCGTAGATTTACTTTTACGCTTTTATTGCTTTCAAATATGCCATGATAGAAAGACTAGGGTTTGTATGCAAAAATCCAAAATCAAACAAATAGCTTGACTAAAACAAGACAAAAATGCATGAAAATGACAACATAATACACACAAGCACCCCTAGGGTTTCATCCACTTGTTGCCTTTAAACATGGCCATGGTATGCATGCTAGGTATCTTGGAAAAACAAAATCAAAACAAAAGATCATAGTCCCTCGATGACGCTATCTTGGTTGCCTATACAAAAAATGATCCAGTCCCTCAAAAACTTGCTAAGATACTTAGCACCATTGTTATCATGGTCATAAGATGACCCGCGCCCGTCCCGTTTAACATCCAAACACAAGGTTGTTTACCAAATACAATGGTAAAACAATAATGTCAAAGGGTTAAAAATGTGTAGGAAAGATCTTTGAGTAGGGCAGACAACTCCTAGTTACTTGATCAAAACTTGCAAACATCCTTGCTAATTTCAAAAACACAACACAATTTCAAAACATTTCCCAAAAGAAACTTTCAAACAATTGAAACATTTTTTAAAGACAAACACCTTTGTATACATTCAAACAAGAATCATTACAAAGGTTGCCTAAACAAACGCCTCTTTTCAAAATACTTTCAAAACCACACACAAAAGCACCATTTCAAACAATTGAAAAGCAAAAGCAAGTGATCTAAACAAGTAACTAAGAGCCCATGGAAAACCATGGATGAAAAGGGTGCTAGCACCTTCCCTTTTCATAATCTACCCCCCGAACTCAAGAAACAATCTCAAAGGTCTTTCCTGTGCTTTTTGACCTTTCCTTTGGATAAATAAAAAGTCGGTGGCGACTCTTGCTAAACTGAAACATTTACGAATACAAAATGCAAAACCTCAAGTCAGTTCTCCCACCGCATCACAGGAAGGTTTTGAAAATTTTCCTTTTTAACATGCTTCGCACAGAGCTTCTGAGTTGTACTTCAGATTGGGAAGTCCTATGACTGAATTTAATTTATTTAGTTGAGAGATTTTTCTTAGACTGACATGTCCCAATCTTCTGTGCCATACCCATTGCTCATCACTAACAGACAAAAGGCATTTAACGTTCTTAGATTTAAGATCTGATAAATCAATTTTGTATATGTTGTTCTTTCTCTTGCCAGAAAATAGGATTGATCTATCTCTTTGACTTACAGCTATATAGGAGCTTTGATTGAAGATAATGTCATAACCATTGTCACTTAATTGAATTATGGGCAATAGATTATGAGTTAATCCTTCTACTAATAAAACATTATAGATAGAAGGAAGGTTACCATTTCCAATGGTTCCAAAGCCAATAATCTTCCCTTTTTGATTACCTCCAAACTTCACGTCTCCTCCAGCTTTAAATTCCAGGCTTTGGAACATAAACCTTTTTCCCGTCATGTGTCGTGAGCACCCAGAGTCCAGGTACCATGACAGGTGTCTCAATTGAGTTGTTAAGGACATCTGCAACAAATATTATTTTATCCTTAGGTACCTATATCTTTTTGGGTCCTTTTGGGTTAGAATGTTTAAAGTTCTGTTTGAACTTTGGGTTAGCATAAGAGTTTCCAGAATGTGATGTATATTTTATATCATGTGAGTGTCCAAACTTGAATTGTTTATTCAGAGGTTTGTAAGTGAAAGTCATTTTAGCAACATGTTTTGGTATGTATGTCTCCTTCCCTTTGGGAGGTTCATATCCAATCCCTCTTCTATTTTTCCCATTAACTCCATAGATCATTGAAGCCATTTTGCTTTTATCTATGCCTTTAGCCAGAAAAGTTTGAAAGCTACAGTCATATTCTTTCAGAATATCTTTTGTACTAGACACAAACTCTAAACTAGAAATTTTTTGAACATTTTGAATTTCTTCTTTAAGTTTAAAATTATTTTCTAAAAGTTCAGATTTTTTTGTTTCATGTTTCTCAAGATCAGATGCAAGACTCTTCTTCAGTTTCTTGTATTTGATTTTGAGCTGACTATAGTTTTCCAAAAGCTCTGATAAACTATCAGCAAGTTCATCTCTAGAAAATTCAGAAAATACCTCTCTTGGTTCTGACTCATAGTCTGAGTCATCTGCTGTGGTAGCCATCAGAGCTAGGTTGGCATTTTCATCTTCAGAACCAGATTCATCTTCAGAAGAATCTGAGTCATCCCAGGTTTCCATCATCCATTTCTTCTTACCAAACCTTTTCTTAGATTTTTCTTTATGAAGCTTTGGACAATCACTTTTGTACTGACCAGGTTCTTTGCATTCATAACAGATGATATCTCTTCTGTTTGACTTTTTGTGTCCAGAAGATTCTGGTCTATCTTCTGACTTTTTGAAGTTCTTGAACTTCTTCTGTCTGTGCTTCCACAGATGATTGATCCTTTTGGAGAGCAAGGATAGTTCATATTCTTCTGACGCTGATTCTTTAGAGTTTTCCTCTTCAGCCTGAAAAGCGTTAGTATTAAATTTCTTAATTTATTTAAGGGTCGTAGACTTACCTTTCTTCTGAGGCTCGTGCTCATCCAGTTCAATATCATGACTTCTGAGAGCGCTGATGAGTTCCTCCAGAGATACGTTGTTCAGATCTTTTGAAACTTTGAAAGCAGTGACCATTGGTGCCCATCTTTTGGGTAAGCTTCTGATGATCTTTTTCACATGATCTGCTTTGGTATATCCCTTGTTCAAAACTCTCAGACCAGCGATCAGAGTTTGAAACCTAGAGAACATTGCTTCTATAGACTCACTTTCTTCAACTTTGAAGGCTTCATACTTCTGAACTAAACCCAGAGCTTTAGACTCCTTCACTTGAGTGTTTCCTTCATAAGTCATTTTAAGAGACTCAAACATATCATGCCCTGTATCTCTATTAGTGATTTTTTCATATTATACTTTAGAGATAGCATTTAGAAAAATATTTCTAGCTCTATGATGATTTTTAAAATCAGCTTTTTGTTGTCTATCCATATTTTTTCTATCCACTTTGTTTCCTTCTAAGTCTGTAGGATATGTGTAACCATCCAAGACTATATCCCAAAGATCACTATCATGACCTAGAAAGAAACTTTCTAGTCTATCTTTCCAGTACTCAAAATCTTCTCCATCAAATACAGGAGGTTTGTTGTAACTATTATTTTTTTGTTCAGCGGCCATTGTGTTTTCTTCTGGATCTTTTCCTGACACGGTTAAGTGTTGTGCTCAGAGTCAAGCTCTGATACCAATTGAAGGGGTAAGAAAACACTTAGAAGGGGGGGGGGGGGGTTGAATAAGTGACTCTTTTTCTTTTCAAAATAAAGCTCAACAATTATGGAAAGAGAAGGTTATTTTTATTCTGGTTCGTTTGAACAAAGAGAAGGTTATTTTTATTCTGGTTCGTTTGAACTCAAACTACTCCATTCCACCCGTCAAGGTGATTTCTCCTTTCTCAACAAGGACTTAATCCACTATAATTAACTGATTAAAAACACATAACAACTGTGTTGACTAACAATGCACAAGTAATCTTACAAGTGACTAACACCACTAAGACTTAAATCTAGTCCTAGTCTGCTTGAGAAATATGACCAAACTTGGTCTCTCAAGGAACACTTACAAGAGTTTAATCTTACAGATAGTGAAATAAAATTTTGCTTCTAATCAAGCTATATCACAACTGTGATTTTTCACTTAGAATAAATTGCACAAAGTGTATGAACAAAGAGTTTGTGAGCCCAGAATTTTTCACGTAGTTTCTTGCTTCTATTTTGAAATTGATTCCTTAGTAAGCTTGCAATAAATGTCCTTATATATATAGTAGGAACAAAAATATCGTTGCTTCCTTCAGAAAAGTGGAGAGCATTAAATGCTTGCATGTTTCCTTGCACTATTCCATTTTCCAAGAAACTAGCTTAGACACTTGAGTGCTTGCAGCCGTCTTTGCATTAATGAGAAAATGGCAACTCGTAAGAACATGTTTCCTACGCTTGAAGAGACAAGTTGGCTTTAACGTTCTTTCAGAACTTGCTTCAATGTCTTGAATTCAGAACATGCTTTACACATCTTCTAAGCAGTGCTTTGCTTGCTAAGAACTTGATCAACGCTTGCTTTCAAATAACTTATGAACAACACTTGCTTTCAAGTAATCTTCTGAGCAAGGAATCCTGCTAAATGTTAGAAGATACATTTAAATAAATTGTCTTACCAGAGTCAGCAGTTGCGCTTAAAACAAAAATGGTTCTTTCATTAAAGAACTTCTTCATAATTTTTAGCTTAGCACTTCAGAATGCTTCTGCCAGAATATTATCTGAAACAGTCAAATACGTTCATTAGAGTATAAATCATCTAAAATATAATTTATTGTTATCATCAAAACTCTGAGATAGATTGCTAATCATTTGGATACATTTAATTTGCCTTTATCTTAGGTAGTGAGTCATATTATGGTCATGTAACACGGGGATTATTTGAACTCATGTTATTATTTTAAGAGATACTTGTGATACTCTCTTTCATTTTGTATTGTATTTTGAGATTACATGATAATGTGGCTTTAGTGCCTATGCCTTGATACACAGTTCATTTTATGAGATGAAATGATTTGTATCAATTGAGAAAAGAGTTATTCCGATGTGATATACATATGAAACATGAAGTTTAAATAAGGGTTATGATTATGACCAGGTGTATGTTTTGTTGTTTTTGAAAATAAATGTGACACCCTTTAAATTGTGGAATTGAGGTAACTCAAAAATCATGAAAATTGAAAGAGTTGTGGTCTTTGGAAGATGATGAAATTTACTTGGAAAATTCACAAATGACCTATAATGTTTCGATCAATTACATAAATTTAACCACTCTTTTTTATCTTGATCCTTGAATCAAAGTTGTAAGATACATCCTCAATTTTATTATGAAAAATATGAGCTCAAGGAGACAAAAATTAATCAAGTTATGATCTTTTGAAGTCAAGTTTAAGATTTCAATGGTTTTCTCAAAGGACTTGCAATCTTCTTCAAACTTAAACAACTTTCCACTCAAAATTGGACTTAGATCCTTGAAGAGAAGTTATTAATGACTCTTTGAAGAGAATCATGTCTTTGAAATCACATCAAAATCTCAAAAAGGGCAAGTTATGATACTGAAAAGTCAATAAACCCTTACTCAAACCTTGCAAAAGTGACTTGTAACATTCTTCAACCTTTGATGATTTTCCTTTTACAATTGAATATTATAATATAAAGAGAATTTGTTTGACAATGATGATAAGAGTCCATGACAACTAATATATAGTCTACACCAGGTAATTAGTATTATCATAAATAAGCATCTTTTAGTTAAAATTATAGGTTTTATACCAAGGACAAATATTAATCTAATAATTTAAGTAAAAACAAAATTTGTTTGTAAAAGGAAACATGGAAATCATTGAAATATAATTGATAAAACAATAATAATATTATAAAATGACTTTTTGGATTTTCATAAATTTAATTATATATATATGATGTGTAATTATTTCCAAGCCAAAGAATATATATGTAAAATTCTAATAACCAAAATGATACTTCTAGGTCTTGGTATAAAAAAACTATAAAGAAACTTCTTCGGTGAAAAAAAGAAATAAAAATTCCAAATTGATTCCTCTAATTGGAATAAAGCTTTCCTTATAAATTACTACTAGACTTAAATTCCATCCTTTAATTCCAAGCTCCCTAATCATTTGAGTTCTTAAATCAAATAAAATCAATTCGTCGTCTTTTTTTCTAAAGAATATATCACCTTCTTTGCCTACCCCAATAGGATGATCAACACCAGACAATGGTCCAATAATAAAGAGTTTTATCCATGATTCTGTGACACCGAGTTCACCCAATACTGATATGTGAAAAGTAGTGGAATCATGATAATGTGAGATTATAGCAATTGAACCATTTAATACTACTAAATGTGTACAAAAATAGTCATCCGTAAATTTAACATCCTTGCGTATGGGTGTTGTAATGAATATCTCATCACTTAAGTCAAATGACACCACGCATGCATTAGGATATGTATCACTTGAACCTAACCAATGACACATTTTATGTATGTATATCCGTTCACCATATCCAGAAAAACGAATTCCAGAATAACTAAAAGGCATGTCTATATGAAGTATTCTCCATGAATTACTTTTTAAGCCATAAATTTCCCACATGCATTTATCATATATATCTTCATGTGAATCATCTCTAGATTAATTTGTTGGAGCTAAATATAATTGACGAATTATTTTATAGTCGTCTCTAATATAGTCATAACCAAATCCTTGAATACTAATTAAATTGTAATGTTGTGGTGCAAGTTCAACCGGACTACGAGGAATTACATTTAACTCTTTGGTAGTTGGATTCCATAATATAATTTTGAAAACTAAACCCTTGTGGTTGTACAAGCAAAGAGTTCTATTAACACTACCTGAATCCAAAATATAGAGAAAAAAATCCTCCTCGTGGAAAGGATTTGGCCATTCTAATTTGACTTTATTTATAAAACTATCACCACATAGTGAATATAATGAGTTATAACAATCGTCAAGACCACCCGAGTTTAAATCAATTATCATTTGTAGTAAGAGAAGAGATATATCATCATAATACGGATGATGATTTGATATAAAATTATTTAAGAAAATACTCAAGAAATTAGGATTCTCAAACAAAAGACCTCATACTTTGCATACACATACATCCAAATCATTTTAACGGTTTTAAAGGTAAATTTGAGAGAATTAAAATTTCAAGATCTAGGGGTATGTTATTTCTTACCTTTTTACCTATAAATTTTTTCATATCCTCTTCCACTTACAAATGAACAAACAATGAGAGATTGAGAAATATGTTGTTTAAAATTTAAAATGATTCATTAAACAAATTAAAAGAGACTAGTATATTGAAAAAATGAATGATGTATCGAATAATAAGAAAACGTATGGATATGAATCAACTAGTGATTTATTATTTATATTTTATAAAATAAATTAATTAATATTATAAGTTTCCATATTTTACAAAACTGAACCTAGACATAATATTTGACTAAATTTTTCTTAATTCATAAGTATTCTAAAATGATTTAATCAAGAAGAAATCAGTAAAGATAGTTATTTTCTAAATAAATTAATATAAAATGTTTTTAATCAAATATTCCTTTTAATTGGAAAACTTAAATAAATAAAAAATTCAAATAATTGAATTTTTTATTTTTCCATAAATCTAATTAACTTTTATTAAATTATTAAATTCTAATTAGTTTTTCATTTTAAGTAAAATGTTTTTGTTACCGTCAATCTTATTTTGAGGCATTATATATATATATATATATATATATATATATATATATATATATATATCAATATATATATATATATATATATATATATATATATATATATATATATATATATATATATATATCAATATATATATATATATATATATATATATATATATATATATATATATATATATATATATATATATATATATATATATATATATATATATATATATATATATATATATATATATATATATATATATATATATATATATATATATATATATATATATATATATATATATATATATATATATATATATATATATATATATATATATATATATATATATATATATATATATATATATATATATATATATATATATATATATATATATATATATATATATATATATATATATATATATATATATATATATATAAAATGAATAAGTTATTTATTTATTGATTTTAGAATATTTAATTTTGATAGAATTAGTAAAATCTTAGTATTATATTATAAAGGAGAAAGCTTATATACGATTCTTTAAATATTATTTTTATTATTTTTTTAATAAAAATATGATAAGTGTGAATTTTCGCTTGCAGATATGCAATTTTCTTTTATTTTTACTCCTTAAAAGATATTTAAATATACTTATCATATTTTTATTAAAAAATAATAAAAACAATACTTAAAAAATTATATCTTGATTTTCTCATTTTATAAATAGGTATCTAAATAATATTTTATACTCACACTTTCTACTTTTTTTTTTCTTTCGATTTTATCCCTTTATATTTTCTAGAAGACCAACACATAAAATCCACTTCCGTAATATGAAAAATAAAGATTTAAATGAATATTAATAATGTTTTAATGATCCTAATTAAATTTAAAGGGAATATCTCTGCATTTACTCAATGCACACACCTTCTCTCGTTTTATTACCTTCATTTTATTTATTTAAAATAAAACCATTTTTGAAAAATCAATGCCTAGCAAATTATATATTGTTTGAAAATACTAATGAATTTGTAAAATTATTTTTCTTGTTATATTTAAATATTCATTATCCTTCTTTTCTTATTATTTAAATTTATCTTTAATATACCAATTGTTGTGTATTAATTCAAACTATGAGTAATAGCTTAACTAACATAACTAAAAAGAGGAGAATTAATTACAAATTTTGATTAAGACTGCATTATTTAAACTATAAATAATGTTATTATACACACTTTTATATATAATAGATAAAATTCTGATCAACCTCGCTTACTCTATTCTCTGCAATCTCTTCTTTTTACAACTCAATCACATAGATCATTAACATTTGATAACACTCACCATATCAATAGTCTCTGGTTCGACCTTAGGAAAATAATAATGATTGAAACAATGGTTGGTGTAGGAAAGAACAACTTCGTTGTAAATCTTCTAATTATTGATGATGAAATTAGTGAGAAATCAATACTACAAAAAGTATATTTCGTAACAATTTATTATTACATCGATATAACCAATTTAAATAATATATATTCATTTAACGCTTTTCATTTTTTAAAGGTTTATATAGTCTTTTGGTCCATGTAAGTTGATGTATTTATTATTTTCATTCATGTATCATTTTTTCTGTGATAAAGTCTTTAAATGTTTAATTTCATTTAGTGTTAGACCCTAAAACAAAAATTCTCACGAAAATATTCATATTTCCTACGGATTTGAATTTTATGGACTAAAATCAAAATGATTTTAACATTCAATGATCATTTTCAAGAAAAAATATACAGGAACGAAAATAAAAAGCATACTAATTTATAGAGACCAAAAAACTATTTAAGCCTTTTCTAAATCACCAATAACCATTTTTCAACTAAACAACTCTTGGGATATGTGAAGGAGTGACATGTTTCGAATCCCAACATTAGCAATTTTGTGTTTTTTCATTACAAAATGGGTGTATTCCCTTCATTTCTATTTTTATTCATGAACCTAATGGTATGTTTATCAATATTGATAATCTTCAATCTTTGAATAAACAAGGCTTTCAAAGAGCCTTAAGGGAAGTTCATCAATATTAACTATCTTCAACCTAATCAATCATGAGAACTAATCACACAATCCTCAACCAATATTTTAATAGGTTTAGCTTCGAACCACATATTTTATCCCTAATATAGATTGTGTTTATCCAAAGTGCATAAACAACAACCTTGAAGTAATTTTACATTGCTACCCATCCAAAATTAGAACAACATCTCACTCACAAAATATCTTTCCTCACAAAAGCATTTGGCTTTAAGAACTAGTGAGATAAAGAGAAAACGAAAACTTAAAGAGAGAGAAAGAGTGTCAATACACATTTCGATTTCTGGATGCTTTAAACCAAGGAACGAGACTTCTATTTATAGGGTTCAAATCCTCCAAAAGAGGAAAATAATTAAATAAAAAAAGATTGTTGTTAATCGATTAAGCCAACCGATTAGTTCATCTAAAAATAACAACTATGAGTTCGAAAATAGGTAAGAAGTGTGTTGTACCCCAAAATTTTCCCTCTCATTTATCAAGACTTTTCTCACAAGACTTCTTGGACTCAAGACAAGATTAGAGTTTGGTTAGATCAAGACATCTCATCTTGCACTAATAATCCAAAATTAGGGTTTGAGTTTGCACTAGGATTTTTGGACCACCAATGCTTCATGTGACTTTCATACATAATTTTGGACCCCTAAGATTGCTCATGTTAAGTTTCAAGCCTTGAACCACATTTTTGATCAATCAATTAGACAATTGACCTAAAAATCAGTTGTATTGGGGAAAAAGTCAACCATGGTCAATTTACAGTCAAACTTCTTAATTTTTGATCAAGTTTGGATCATAACTCCTCAAGAAATTTGATCAAATCATCAAAAGGGCAAAATGGTAAAAATTAGGGTTTTCACTGAGAAAGGGAAATTTCTGATTTTTAACCTAGCCAATGACCAATTGAGTTCAAGCATGATTTCAAGGGTTCAATGACATCATCTTGACCTAATTACATGGTTCAAAAGATCTCAAGTTCATTGGATTGACTGATGAAATTTGCATCAACTGATCAAAATTCAACTGTGCACTTAAAAGTCAAACTTTGACTTTTTGATCAAAATCAAGTGCTAAGGGTCATCATTCATCAAGATATGTCAAAATGTGAAACTTGTTTACCAAGAAAACTAAATTTGAAAATTAGGGTTTTAATTTGAAAATTTTCATAACTTAGAATATTTCTAAGTATAAAAATTTTCTTATTTTTTCTCAACTTTTCACCACTTTTTCACCATGATGCATTTTGATTCAAGAAAAGTTCCCAACATGAAAGTTGTAGTCCTCCATGAAATCTACAACTTTGCTTCACAAACGTTTCCCTAAAGATTCTTGGATCTCAAGTTATAAATTTGTGAATACATGCTCATGAATTAAATAACTTAGTGAAAATTTGCCCTAATTTAGGCAAGTTTTGGACCGAACTTCATGGAAATTTTTAACTTAGTTCAAAGAGGTATCTCAAAATTCATTTCAAAGATGGATTATAAAGCATATTGCAAGATTTCCAAAATGTCCAAGAACTCTCCAAGATCATTTATGAGTAGGGAGAATCGAAGAGAGGAAGTTGGCATTTTCTCACTTTTTGTTCAAGCCATTTTCACATAGAACCAAGTTGCAAACCAAACCTATGTTGGCTATATCATGCTTTACAGGTCCTAAGCTTGATACACACTTCTTAATTAATTGCATACTCAGTTGACAAATCCTTTATCCTTGCTTTTGAAACTTTACACAAGTTGTAATTCCATTTTGGGCAAAAAGGCTTCATTGCCATTTTCATAAAGATGCACTTTTGCAATTTTGTCAACTTGGAGCATTTGACTTGTCCCCTTGATACAAGCAAACTACACAGGTCTCAAGCAATTGGTACAAACTTATATCAACCCTAAAGCAAGCTGGTACAAGCATGTGGGTTTGGTCTTGTCAACTTTGCTTCAAGTACAAGAAAAGTTACAAAAGGTCTAAGGCTTGCACATCTAGTAGGAAGCTGACTTTGGATCACTTCTATACTAATATGCAAACAGTGTATAAGACATTACACGCTTGGCTTGAACCTAGAACTCTCTCAAACTGAAAAACACCAAAAATCTGCCTAAGCACTCAGTTTCTGCAAAAGCTCAGCCAACTCTCATTTGGCTCGTGCATTTTGTGTTTAACTGATTCAAACATCTCATACACTTGATACCTAGTCAATCCAAGCCATCACCTTAGTTCTGTAACCTCTGTTTCATCATCTGCCATTTTCAACTTGGAAGCTTGCAGTTGGACTTGGTCAGGGAGTTCCAGCCATCCTCAGAGCAAGATAAGGGTTGGAATAGATTCAGGGAAGCTCAAGGAAGCTCAAGCAATCATCAGGCCTCCATTAAAGTCCCTACATTGCCATACACGATTCCAGTTGAAGGATGTATTTTCTTAAACTCTATCTCTTTATACAGGCAACCTCAAGCCACAATTTGTGAAGAAAAAATGTAGTTCTGATCATAATGAAGCTGTACATATCATTACTTTGCATTTATATTACTTGTGCTAAGAGAATTTGAAGCTTGAAATCTCTGAAATTTTTAGGTCACGATTTAGGAATTCCAAAATTCTCTTTGATCTTTGATAGTTAGGTTACATAATTTATATGGTTGGAATCGTGAGCTAAAATGCCACATTTTTCATGTTATGAGTTTTCATTTTTATGCAAGCATAAGGAAGATACAGGTTGAATTGAGAAGGGCGCGAAGAAGGTGAACGAAGGACATGGATGAAGTCTTTGGGCTTTTTGCTGCGTGGCCTTTTTGTTTTTGCTAAACACCCCTCCCTAACTAGCTATTGCACCCCCCCTGGCTAACTATTTTATATTTTTATGTTTTTTTTTTCATATTTTCATATTTAATAAATTTATTTATTTTTCTTAATGATAAAAAATCCTAAAAAATGATTTATGTATTTTCACACTTTTATTTTATTTTATTTATTATTTCTCACATAAAAAAATTAATTTATTTTGATATAATAGAATTTATTTTATTAATAAACTCATAATTAATTAAATATACTTTTTTTTACTTATAAATACCAATATTTGCACATATTTAATTTTTAATATTCATATACAATATTATTTATTATTTTTTATGCAAAAAATACACAAAATAATAACATAGAACATTATTTTCTTTTGAATACAAACTAGGGTTTAATCCCCTTCCAAAATTAAATATTATTTTTTTCTTTTTTTTAGGTTTAAATTCAATATTTTTATTACACAAAAATAAGACATAAAACATTTTTCTAACATGAACATTGCATTGCATTTTAAATATTTTGTATTGTATTTATTTAATTCGCGCAAATTCGATTTGGTTGTAATAATATATTTAGCTTTATATTTGTGCAAATCCCCATTAAAACTTGTATTCCCCCCTCCCATAAAATTGTTATAATAGCTTAGTATATTTACATTACGCAATTTATTGCTTTATATACCATGATTAGTAATTAGGGTTTGCATGACAAGAACAAAACAAAGCAAAATAGAAAACCCTAAATACAAGACAAAATCAAAAGCATGAAAATGATACACTTTGCACACAAGAACCCTTAGGGTTTCTCCCACTTGGTTTCCTAAAATAAAATGGCCATGTTACGCATGCGAAGTATCTTGGAAAAACAAAACAAGTATAAGATCATAGCCCCTCGATGACGCTATTCAAAAGTTGCCTAAATAAAATGATCTTGGTCCCTCAAAATGCTAAGATACTTGGCAACATTGCTATCATGGTTATACTATGACCCATACCCGTCCCGTTTACATCCAAAGATAGGGTTGCTTACCAAATCAATGGTAAGTCAACAATGTCAAAGGAATAGAAAATACATAGGAAAGACATTTGAGTAGGTAGATAGCTTCTAGTTACTTTCTCCATTTGAAAAAAAATCCTTGCTATTTTCAAAACAAACACATACACATTTCAAAAACATCTTACAAAACATTGAAAACATTTTCAAAAGACAAACATCTTTGTATACATTCTTACGAACGAGAATCATTACAAAGATTGCCTAAACGAATGGCCTCTTTTACAAAATACTTTCAAAACCACATCAAACACCATTTCAAACAAACCAAAGCAAGTGATCTAAGCAAGTAACTAAGAGCCCATGGAAAACCATGGATAAAAAGGGTGCTAGCACCTTCCCTTTTCATAATCTACCCCCCGAACTCAAGAAAAAAATCTCAAAGGTCTTTCCTGTGCTTTTTCACCTTTCCTTTTGGATAAAAGAAATGTCGATGGCTACTCTTGCTAACCGCGACATTTGCGATAAAACGCAAAACCCTCATGTCAGTTCTCCCATCGCATCACAGAACTGGGGACTCTGCTGGGGAAAAATTGAAAGTGGGGTTACCTTAGGGTTTAGATCACATTTATTTGCTTACATTGTTTGAATTGTTTGCTTTATAATTATGGTTCTTTGTTTGGGTTTAAATCCTCCACCCGGATTTGGGAAACATTATAGGTAAATAGCAATACGTTGTGGAAACTGTACGGGGTATACCAACATGGTCTAAGCAATAGCTATATTAGTGTGACATATTTGTGGATACCGATAGCCTTTGAGTCAATCAAAGAGAATACGGGGCCGCTGAGTGATGTCATGAAGCACTAATGAACTTCTAGAACCCTTTACTTGACCAACTTGGCCTTTTTAGGATGTAGTGAGATGACCGGCTTTGGTGCAGTCCGAAGTTGGTAGATACTCGATACTATACTCATTGAGGGTTGGTTTCTTGGGATATTTCGGTCGCTAGTAAAGAGGCTTGAGCTGAAACAATGACCAAGGAAGCAACCCAGTGATATTGAGCTCCTTAGAACCCGGTTACTATTGTTAGGACAGGTTGAGCCAACTAAACTTCAAGAGGGTACTTACCTATGAAACCCCATGCAAGCCTAAACTAAGAACTTGCTTGATTTGTTTGTATATGCATGCTTTTACATAAACATCATGGACATCATGAACATCATATGCATTCACTAACCATTTCAAGGATTTTGGAGATTCATCTTTGTTCTTGTTTTGTAGGTTATGGATTCACTTCGCAGGAAAACTATCCAAATCAACCTTGTAATAATTACTCCACAACTCAAGGAGATAGCTTCAAGGATCCCTGAGAACTCTCCATTCACCGAGAGACATGGTCGTCTACTCAACTTGGTCACTTCCAACACAGAGGAGGATATGATGAAGGTTCTGTTCCAGTTCTTTGACCCTTTGCATCATTGCTTCACATTTCCTGACTATCAACTTGTGCCCACTTTGGAAGAATTATCTCAACTCTTGAGGATTCCTATTCTCAATCAACTACCCTTCAACGGTACGGAAATAGATCCAAAGCCAGAAGAGATTGCTCAAGCCCTGCACTTGCACTCATCTGATGTCACAACACATTGGGAAACTAGAAGTGATGTCAAAGGCTTCTTGGCAAAGTTTCTGTTTGAGAAGGCCCAAAGCTGTTGGAGTTCCCTAGACTTGCAAGCTTTTGAGGATATTGTAGCTCTTATCATCTATGGGATGGTATTGTTCCCCAATCTTGACCAACTCATTGATGTGAGCGCTGTCAAAATCTTCATGTCTCACAACCCGGTGCCTACATTGCTTAGGGATATCCTACACTCTTTTCACACTCGTACAATGAGGAAAAGAGGTGTTTTTATGTGTTGCACTCCTCTCCTGGCAATATGGTTTATTTCTCATCTTCCCCAATCAGTCTTAAAGAATGAGCAAGGTTTGAGGTGGTCACAAAGGTTAATGACGCCCAAACATTCAGATATTCATTGGTGCTCTCGATCCAAAGAGAATGTTATCATTGTTGACCTTTATGGGGAATTCCCTAATGTCCCTCTAATTGGCATTAGGGGAGGCATCACCTACAACCCGTGCTTAGCTCTAAGACAGTTTGGTTATGCCCGAAGGGATGGCCCACATGATATGCTGATTCAAGGATTGGTTTTCGACTACGACAACGACGATCAAGGACTTCGCCAGAGATTCATCCGAGCTTGGAGGATGCTAAAAAGGTGGATAGAAAGACTTTGGGACACAAGAATTCCATCCCTCTTGAGCCTTACCTCAAGTGGGTGCGAGCCTGCGCTCAAAGTCTTATGATGCCTTATCCTTCCATTCTCCCAGTGATTATTGAGCCTGTTAAGGAAGGAGAAGTTCCATACACTATCCTACATCCTGACATGCCTACATCACTCGAAGACCTACAAAGGGATTGGATACAACTCAAAGGAGAGCGCGATACTTTCAAAGCTCAATTCTACGCAAGCGAGAAGAAGGTTTTGGAACTCACTCGGCTACTTCACGAAGAGCAGACTCTAAATACCTACATTGCACCAAAGAGGATGTGCAATGTCTTTTTATCTTAGAATTTTGTATTATTTTTCCCTAGGGGCATTGATGTACTCAAATTCTATCTTATTAATATAACGTGTGTTTCTTTTTGTTTGAAACAAATTTGAATTTTTTAAATCCTTGAAAGCATTGCATGAATACATATCATTCATCATAAACATAAACAGGTCTTTGCAACAAGTTTCCTCACCCCTCTACTGTTTATTTCAGCAAGATGGATCTCGAACAGACGGTCAAAGATCTTCAAGCTCAGAACATACAATTTCAACAATTACTCATGACCTTAACCAAGGGGCAAGAGGAGCTGAAGACTCTGCTAGAGAAAGAGAAAGAGAAAAAGAAGAAGAATCCAGCTGGTGTGGTAATCATGGGCAGAAGGTTTCAGGGACAAGCTAGAAGGACTTTAGATTTTCCAACAACATCTGATGAAGGGGAAAGAAAATGGAAAGAAACGGAAGTACCATCAGATTCTGAAGAAGAGGAGGAAGAGGAGGACTACTCTGAACAACAATACCCTCCGGCTGATGACATGTACAAACACCTTGAAGAGCGTTTAAACGCTATGGAAATACAGAGAGTACAGGGGCTAGATTTTGAGGAGTTGGGGTTGGTGTCAGGAATTGTGATCCCACCAAAGTTTAAAGTGCCATTATTTGCCAAGTATGATGGGGTGTCTTGTCCTAAAATGCACCTCCGATCATATGTCAGGAAAATTCAGCCGCACTCTGCCGACAAAGACTTGTGGGTCCATTTTTTCCAAGACAGTTTATCAGGAACACAACTTGATTGGTTCTACCAGTTGGAAAGGGCCAATGTCCATAATTGGGAAGACCTGGCCGCAGATTTCTATAAACAATACCAGTACAACGCCGATTTGGCGTCTACCCGTACTCAACTTCAAAGTATGGCTATGGTTTCCAATGAGGGCTTCAAAGATTACGCTCAAAAGTGGAGAGATCTAGCCGGAAGAGTGCAACCCTCTCTGTCAGAAAGGGAGTTGGTGGACATGTTCTTAGGAACTCTATCGGGCCCTTTCTTTAACCATCTGATTGGGAGCTCCTCTGCAGGGTTTACTGAATTGATTTTAACCGGCGAGAGGGTGGAAGCTGGTATAAGAAGTGGGAAGACTCAGAAGGACGCGTCTGCCTCTACAGTTGTGAAAAAACCCTTCACTGGAAGGAAGGAAGTGTCTGTTATTTATTCACACAGGAATCAAGGAAGAACTGAACGCCGACTAACGGTGGGGGCCGTTATGATTCCAAAGTCTGCATCAGACCAGCCAAGAACTAATCAATCGAGAGTGGAAAGGCCAGTTCGACAATTCACCAGGATTAACATGACTCTGGCTCAGGTTCTACCACATCTTCTGAAATTGAATCTGGCAACTTTAAAAGAGGCCCCAAAGAATCCCAATATTGCGTCTCCTCATTACCATCCAAATGCCAGGTGCGCATACCATTCTGAAATTCCAGGGCACGACACTAACAACTGTTGGGCTCTGAAGAACAAAGTTCAAGACCTAATAGATGAGAAGGAAGTTGAGTTTGATGCGCCTGAGAAACCAAATGTTATTTCCGCTCCGATGCCTAGGCATGGTCACAATGCCAACGCTATCGAAGAAGATTTGTTTGTTGCTACCGTGGATGAACTGTTGACTCCGCTCTCGATTATTAAGTTGAATTTGTTGAAAGCTGGTATATTCCCAGGTTGTGACAAAGACTGCCATGTTTTCCTATCCACATCATTTGACTGCCCTCTGTTGAAAAAAGGTATCCAACGACTGATTGATAACCAAGAAATTCTGTTCGAAAATGCTCCTATTTCACCCGTTCCAGTTAAAGAAGTTTTAAATATAACCATCTACGCGAATCCTTCCAGGGCCCCTAAAAGACCCGTTAGGATTACACCTGCTCCAAAGACTACTCCACTTAAGATTACAATTCTCGGGCCGGTCTCGTACAAATCAGATAAAATAGTACCATGGAATTACGGTGGAGAAATCTACTACCATGGTATTAAATAGGATGAACTGATTGCCGAAGAAGAGAGATCCGAAGAGGACAATTCTGACATTAGCAATATTTCCGGAACTAGCAAGATTGCCCGTAGTGGTAGAATCTTCTCTCCAGAGATTGCCCCTCCAAAGGCAGTCTTTGGACCCGTGGCCATTCCGAAGATTACCTTTGTACCAGTGATTATACCTGCAAGCGTACTTACCGACAAAGACAACACAATCCCTATCCTTACCAATACTTCCACTGCTGAGAATAAAGGAAAAAACGTCCAAGAGGAGCCTGTCCAGACGAAGGCTCAATAACTAGCTATCCCCGAAACATCCAAGAAGGAAATGGAAGAAATCCTGAGGATAATAAAAAAGAGTGATTATGATGTGGTTGAACAGTTGGGGCGAACCCCTTCCAAGATCTCTATGCTAGCTCTGCTGTTGTGCTCTGAAGCACATGCAAAAGCTCTGGTAAAATTTCTGAAGACAGCTCATGTGCCGCAAGAGATGTCTGCTGACCAGTTCCAAGACTGTGTGGCCAGTTTGACGGCTGATAATGGCTTGGGTTTCTCCAACGCTGATTTGACACCCAGAGGGAGAAAACACAACGAGGCATTACATGTCTCTATGGAGTGTAGAGGAACAAACCTAGCCCATGTCTTGGTAGACACGGGATCATCTTTAAACGTCTTACCAAAGAAAGCCCTTGATAGATTGGATTATGAAGGGCTGACTTTAAAACCCAGTAACATAGTGGTGAGAGCATTTGATGGTTCGAAGAGGATGGTCCACGGAGAGGTGGACATCCCAATAAAGGTGGGAACTCATATTTTCAACTCAACCTTCTATGTGATGGACATCCGTCCTTCTTATTCCTGTCTGTTAGGACGCCCCTGGATTCACAATGTCGATGTTGTCACCTCCATATTGCATCAGATGCTAAAGTACCCGGTTCAAGGAAAGATCATAACTGTCCACGGGGAGGAGGAGTACATGATTAGTCATCTGAATTATTTCCGATATGTAGAGTTGGATGGCGAGTTCATTGAAACCCCTTTCCAACATTTTGAAGAAGTCTCTCAAGAAGTAGCAGCGACCAAGGTGGTATCCTCGATTCCTAAGATCACAAGACCTTCACTTCGGATGTCATCTCTAAAGGATGAAAAGGCAGTAGTGGAAGAGGGTGGATGAACCATATGGGGGAAGCTTCCAGACATTCCGTACAAATCAGACAAGTTTGGCTTGGGGTTTACTTCAACTGCTCAAAAGGCTATGCGCCGTGCCCGTGCTGGGGGGCACCTGTGAAGATTAGCAACCAAGGGGTCAATGCAGTAGAAGACAATGAAGAGGATGGCAGCTTGGAAGATTGGATATTTCCTACTGTCAGCGGAGGACTTCACAACTGGGAAGCCAAAGACTTTGTCCCAATAACTTTCATCTCTCAGTAATTTATCTTTTGCATTTCTATTGGACTTGTAATATTCACGCACAATTCTCACTTTAAAAACCTTGTGTCTTACCCGAGGCACAATGGTCCATTCGTAAGGGTTTTTATTTCATCTTCATATGACATTCAATGAATCATGGACGCTTTTTCATATATAAACCTTTTGTGCTCATTGTCTTTCTTTTACATTTTATTGTTTTAAGATGGCTATACCCTTACACACACCCACACTCACAAATGCAGGTACCCTTCCATTCCGGATCCCATGGGTAACGATACTGCTATAGCCTTCAGTGACTCTGAATATCTGATCTACCAAGCCGAATACGAAGGTGAGGAAGATTGTGAGGTTCCAGGGGAATTAGCCAGACTACTACAACAAGAGGAAAGAGCTATTCAGCCTCATGAGGAGCTGTTGGATACAATCAATTTGGGTACCGAGGAAGATAAAAAGGAAATCAAATTGGGTGCTAATCTAGAGCCGAGTGTCAAGGAGCGCCTAATTCAGCTGTTGCATGATTATGTTGAGATCTTTGCCTGGTAATACGAAGACATGTCGGGACTCGATACAGACATTGTGGTACACTGTCTACCCACAAGAGAAGACTGTCCACCAGTGAAGCAAAAAGTCCGCCGCATGAGACCTGACATGTCAGAGATGATCAAAGTGGAGGTTATGAAACAGTTCAATGCTGGATTTCTGGCTGTTACTTCCTATCCACAATGGGTTGCTAACATTGTTCTCGTGCCTAAAAAGGAAGGTAAAGTGCGGATGTGCGTGGATTATAGAGATTTAAACAGGGTCAGCCCTAAAGATGATTTTCCACTTCCACACATCAACGTCCTGGTTGATAATACGGCCCAACACAAAGTATTTTCCTTCATGGATGGTTTCTCAGGCTATAACCAGATCAAAATGGCACCTAAGGACATAGAGAAAACTACATTTGTCACACAATGGGGCATGTTCTGCTACAAAGTGATGCCATTCGGACTGAAGAATGCCGGGGCAACCTATCAACGCGCCATGGTAGCTTTGTTTCATGATATGATACATCATGAGATAGAGGTCTATGTAGATGACATGATAGCCCAGTCACAAACTGAAGAAGAACACCTTGATCACTTGCAAAAGTTGTTTTTCAGATTGAAGGAATACAAACTAAGGTTGAACCCGAACAAGTGCACATTCGGAGTCCGGTCCGGTAAACTCTTAGGTTTCATTGTCAGCAACAAAGGTATCGAGGTTGATCCTGCCAAGGTTAAAGCAATACAAGAAATGCCTGCTCCTCGTACTGAGAATGAAGTCAGAGGATTCTTGGGACGCCTGAACTATATTGCCAGATTCATTTCTCGCCTAACGTCTACTTGTGAACCAATCTTCAAACTGTTGAAGAAAGATCAAGTAGTCAGATGGAATGATGAGTGTCAGATTGCTTTTGACAAAATCAAAGAGTATTTACAAGAGCCTCCTGTCTTGATGCCACCAGTCGATGGAAGACCACTGATCATGTATCTGACCGTTTTAGAGAACTCAATGGGGTGTGTATTGGGGGCAGCATGACGAGTCTGGCCGAAAAGAGCACGCTATTTACTACCTGAGCAAAAAGTTTACCAACTGTGAAACCAGATATTCACTGCTAGAGAAAACTTGCTGCGCTCTGGTATGGACTGCTCGCCGGCTAAGACAATATATGTTGACTCATACCACTTTGCTGATATCTAAGATGGATCCGATAAAATACATCTTTGAGAAGCCTGCTCTGTCTGGGAGGATAGCTAGATGGCAGATGATCCTAACAGAATATGACATACAGTACACGAACCAAAAATCTATAAAGGGCAGTGTGCTAGCTGATCATCTGGCCCATCAAGCTGTAGAAGATTATCAGTCCATGAGGTTTGAATTCCCGGATGAAGACATCATGACATTAGACAACTGTGAAGAAATCAGACCATATGACGGACCTGGACATGGATCCCGATGGACCTTGTTCTTTGATGGGGCATCCAATGCACTTGGTAATGGTATTGGCGCTGTACTCATATCTCCAGAAGGATGCCATACTCCTTTTACTGCCAAACTTTGCTTCAACTGTACGAACAACATGGCGGAATACGAAGCATGCATATTTGGTCTTAGGGCTGCCATAGACTTGGGGATCAAATCTTTAGTTGTGTTTGGAGATTCAACTTTGGTCATTAGTCATATCAAAGGAGAATGGGACACTAAGCATCCAAACCTTATCCCTTACAAAGAACATGTTTTGACATTGCTACCACATTTTGAGCAGATTACCTTCGAGCACTTACCGCGAGAAGAAAATCAGCTAGCAGATGCTCTAGCCACAATGTCATCTATGTTTAAACTTAATTGGGATAACGAGGCTCTCCAGATCACCATTGAACGAATGGACGAACCAACACACTGTCACGAGATTAATACTGAAGAAGTAGTGGACCAGCCTTGGTTTCATGAAGTCAAAAGGTATCTCGAGGCTCAAGAATATCCATAAGGAGCTTCAATCAATGATAAAAAGTTCCTAAGGAGATTCTCCGCTAAATTCTTCCTGAGTAATGGCATCCTGTACAAACACAATCGTGATTCTATTCTGCTCCGTTGTATGGATAAGATTGAAGCTGAAAAGATCATGGATGAATTGCATGAAGGTACCTTTGGCACTCACTCTAGTGGGCATACGATGGCGAAGAAAATCCTACGGGAAGACTATTATTGGTCTACCATGGAAGCAGACTTCTATCAACACTCCCGGACCTGTCATAAGTTTCAAATCTATGCGGACAAGGTGCACGTGCCTCCGGTTCCTCTAAATGTCTTAACAGCTCCTTGGCCCTTCGCTATATGGGGAATCGATATGATTGGGGAGATCAAGCCTACAACCTCCAATGGACACCGTTTCATTCTAGTGGCCATTGACTATTTCACCAAGTGGGTCAAAGCAGCTTCCTTCGCATCCGTTACTAAGAATGTTGTTGCCCGCTTCATCAAGAAGAATCTTATTTGTCGGTACGGTATCCCAGAAAGGATCATCACTGATAACGGTACGAACCTTAACAATACTATGATCACCTCCTTGTGCGAGCAGTTCAAGATTCAACATCATAATTCATCCCCCTATCGGCCAAAGATGAATGGTGCAGTCGAAGCTGCTAATAAAAACCTTAAAAAGATCATATAGAAGATGACAGTCACCTACAAGGACTGGTATGAAATGCTACCGTTTTCTCTCCATGGATACCGTACCACGGCTCGCACATCAACTGGGGCAACACCCTATTCTTTGGTTTATGGCATGGAGGTTGTCTTGCCTATCGAGGTTCAAATCCCCTCTTTGAGAATTATGAAAGATGCAGGTTTGAGTGAGGACGATTGGATCCATACCCGACTTGATCAACTGAACTTAATTGATGAAAAGATACTTACTGCCGTTTTCCATGGTCAGATGTATCAAAAACGGATGATCAAGGATTTCAACAAGAAATTTAGATGCCAAGTATATCAAGTTGGAGATCTAGTGATCAAGCGCATTATCTTACCACAAAGTGATCCCAGAGGCAAATGGACTCCTACCTATGAAGGACCATTTGTAATCAAGAACATCTTTTCTGGTGGGGAAATGATCTTAACCACCATGGAAGGTAACGACCTGCCACACCCTGTGAACGCAGACATACAAAGATACTACGCATAAGAGACCCGCTAGGTTGACACACTTAGGAAAAACAAGGGCATCCCGGCGAACCAAAAGGTTCGGGAAAAAATTAGGGATAAAATATAAAAAAATCTGTACACCCGGCAAGTTGAAAACCTGAAAAGGGCGACTTGGGCAAAAAAAAGGGTTTCCCGGTGGACTGAAAACCCGAAAGGGCGGTCCAGGAAAAAGTTAGGGAATTAAAGCGTATGACTATGTCTCGTCGGATCACTTTAAGGATAATCTCTTCACTGACAAACTCGGAGCTTCTGATCAATTCAATCATCTTTGGACGAAGCAATAAATGGACAAGATATTAGGAGATACGAAGGCTATAGCAGAATGGGAACCCCATGGGATTATTACACATAGCTGTCTTTTTTTATATAAATTTTTCTTATTTTTATGACACCGTCCTCTTACTAGGATGTTTGTCTCCTTTGTACAAAATACTTATTCAAAGTAAATACAAAGATATCTCTTTAAAGTACATAAAACAATTTGTCCTTTTCTTTTACACTTGTGTTTTATTTGCAAAAGCATCCAATGATTCATTAATGAACATATGCATTTGAACATAATTACTGTTTACAAATAAACAAAATGAAAAAGAACAATTACTAACAGGATGAAAGAATAGGAAAACGTCTTTAGGCTATTCCATGAGCAATCCCTACAGTACGTCATTGAGATCCCCAATAAAGCTGAAACTTCAAAGTATTAATCCTCGGTAGAAATCATCCAGTTTCTCCAAGTTCCCCAGCAAGTTGTCTTGAAGCCTGAAAATCAACCGGATAACGGCTAACTTCTGTTTCTCCCTAACCTAGGATAATTCCCCAGTTAGAGTGGCAAGTGACCGAAACTCTTGAACTTTTTCCAAATAAGAACAAGCTTTTTCTCAGATTTCTCATTGTTCCCCAACAGAACAAAGACTCCCATTATTAATTCCCAGTAGAAGTCATCAAAATTCTCTGGATTCCCCAAGCAGATTACTCGAGTAGTACATGGCATTACTCTCCCAACAGAATTTTTGTCAACTTCACAACATGAAGAATCTACATATCCTCAGCAACAGTCAAGGATTTATTTTCCTCAGCAATACAACAAATCAGCTTACATGCGTATACATTACATCCATATATCATAAACATTGATAAAGCACATATATTGCATCATACATTTCATGCAACATAACTTTGTGTTTCAGCTAACATTTTACCCTTTTCAGGATAAGATTAACAGCTACCATTAACAATATTCAAAGATTTCAGATACAGTTCAGATACGCTCCAGACATGGAAGCCATTCTGATACTCATTCAGATTTCACACTCTTGATATAGTTCATATACACTCTAGACACGGAAGTCATTCTGTTACTCATTCAGATTTCAACTATCAGATACAGTTCAGATACGCTCCAGACACGGATGCCATCCTGATACTCATTCAGACTTCAAGTTCATATACGCTCCAGACACGGATGCCATTCTGACACTTATTCAGATTCAAGCTCATGATACAGTGCAAATACGCTACAGACATGGATTCCATTCTGACACTTATTCAGATTCAAGTTCATGATACAGTTCAGATACGCTCCAGACATGGTTGCCATTCTGTTACTCATTCAGATTCAGCATTCATGATACAGTACAGATACGCTCCAGACACGGTTGCCATTCTGTTCCTCCTCCAGATCCATCTTTCAGATACAGTTCAGATACACTCCAGACACAGAAGCCATTTTGTTACTCATTCAGATTCAGCTTTCAGATACAATACAGATACGCTCCAGACACGGAAGCCATTTTGTTGCTCACTCAGATTCACCTTTCAGATACAATTCAGATACGCTCCAGACACGGATGCCATTCTGACACTTATTCAGATTAAAGTTCAGATATAGCTCGGATACGCTCCAGACATGGACGCTATTCTTTTGCTCATACAGATTCAGTCTCCAAATACAGTTCAGATACGTTCCAGATACGGACACCATTCTGATACTTATTCTTTTGACTTAGAACTTACAATTCAACAAGAATTCTTGGATAGCATCTACAAGCCCATCTCCAACAAGATTCTATCACCTCTCCAAATGGCATCTTTAATCCCATTCCCTCAACTACACTTTGTCGAGTGCAAATTTATGGGCACTCTAGTGTCCAATCATCTTTTACCTTCGAGTCACAAATGGAAAAGCTCGCCAATCTAACTCTTCAGGTTCAAGAAGATTGAACAGGGGCAGCTGTTGTACCCCAAAATTTTCCCTCTCATTTATCAAGACTTTTCTCACAAGACTTCTTGGACTCAAGACAAGATTAGGGTTTGGTTAGCTCAAGACATCTCATCTTGCACTGATAATCCAAAATTAGGGTTTGAGTTTGCACAAGGATTTTTGGACCACCAATGCTTCATGTGACTTTCATACATCATTGTGTACCCCTAATATTGCTCATGTAAAGTTCCAAGCCTTGAACCACATTTTTGATCAGTCAATTGGATAGTTGACCTAAAAATCAACTATATTGAGGGAAAAGTTAACCATGGCCAATTTACAGTCAAACTTCATAATTTTTTATCCACATCAACATTCTAGATTCATATGTACCATTTTATCAAGTTTGGATCACAACTCCTCAAGAAATTTGATCAAATCATCAAAAGGGCAAAATGGTCAAAATTAGGGTTTTGACTGAGAAAGGGCAATTTCTGATTTTTAACCTAGCCAATTACCAATTGAGTTCAAGAATTATTTCAAGGGTTCAATGGCATCATCTTGACCTAATTACATGGTTCAAAAGATCTCAAGTTCATTAGATTGACTGGTGAAATTTGCAGTCAACTAATCAAAAGTCAACTGTGCACTGAAAAGTCAAACTTTGACTTTTTGGTCAAAATCAAGTGCCAAGGGTCATAATTCATCAAGATATGTCAAAATGTGAAACTTGTTGACCAAGAAAAATAAATTTGAAAATTAGGGTTTTAATTTGAAAATTTTCATAACATAGAATTTTTCTAAGTATAAAAATTTTCTTATTTTTTCTCAACTTTTCACAACTTTTTCACCATGATGCATTTTGATTCAAGAAAAGTTCCCAACATGAAAGTTGTAGTCCTCCATGAAATATACAACTTTTCATCATAAACTGTTTCCTAAAGATGCTTGGATCTCAAGTTATAAATATGTGAATACATGCTCATGAACTAAATAACTTAGTGAAATTTTGCCCTAATTTAGGCAGGTTTTAGACCCAACTTCATGGAAATTTTTCACCTAGTTCGAAGAGGTATCTCAAAATCCATTTCAAATATGGATTATAGAGCACATTGCAAGCTTTCCAAAATGTCCAAGAACTCTCCAAGATCATTTCTGAGTAGGGAGAATCGAAGAGAGGAAGTTGACATTTTCTCACTTTTTGTTCAAGTCATTTTCACATAGAACCAAGTTGCAAACCAAACCTATGCTGGCTATATCATGCTTTACAGGTCCTAAGCTTACTACACACTCCTTAATTAAATGCATACTCAGTTGAAAAAGCCTTTATCCTTGCTTTTGAAACTTTACACATGTTGTAATTCCATTTTGGGCAAAAAGGCTTCATTGCCATTTTCATAAAGATGCACTTTTGCAATTTTGTCAACTTGGAGCATTGGACATGTCCCCTTGATACAAGCAAACTACACAGGTCTCAAGCAATTGGTACAAACTTATATTAACCCTAAAGCAAGCTGGTACAAGCATGTGGGTTTGGTCTTGTCAACTTTGCTTCAAGTACAAGAAAAGTTGCAAAAGGGCTAAGGCTTGCACAACTAGTAGGAAGTTGACATTGGATCACTTCCATACTAATACGCAAACATTGTATAAGACATTGCACACTTGGCTTGAACCTAGAACTCACTCAAACTGAAAAACACCAAAAATCTGCCTAAGCACACAGTTTCTGCAAAAGCTCAGCCAACTCTCATTTGGCTCGTGCGTTTTGTGTTTAACTGATTCAAACATCTTATACACTTGATACCTAGTCAATCCAAGCCATCACCCTGGTTCTGTAACCTTTGTTTCATCATCTGCCATTTTCAACTTGGAAGCTTGCAGTTGGACTTGGTCAGGGAGTTCCAGCCATCCTCAGAGCAAGATAAGGGTTGGAATAGATTTAGGGAAGCTCAAGGAAGCTCAAGCAATCATCAGGCCTCCATTGAAGTCCCTATATTTCCATACAAGATTCCAGCTGAAGGAGGTATTTTATTAAACTCTATCTCTTTATACAGGCAACCTCAAGCCACGATTTGTGAAGAAAAAATGTAGTTCTCATTATAACGAAGCTGTACATATCATTACTTTGCATTTATATTACTTGTGCTAAGAGAATTTGAAGCTTGAAATCTCTGAAATTTTTAGGTCACGATTTAGGGATTCCAAAATTCTCTTTGATCTTTGATAGTTAGGTTACATAATTTATATGGTTGGAATCGTGAGCTCAAATGCCACATTTTTCATGTTATGAGTTTTCATTTTTATGTAAGCATAAGGAAGATACAGGTTGAACTGAGAAGGGCGCGAAGAAGGTGAACGAAGGACAGGGATAAAGTCTTTGGACTTTTTGCTGCGTGGCCTTTTTGTTTTTGCTAAACACCCCTCTCTGACTTGCTATTGCACCCCCTGGCTAACTATTTTATATTTTTATGTTTTTTTTCATATTTTCATATTTAATAAATTTATTTATTTTTCTTAATGATAAAAAATCCTAAAAAATGATTTATATATTTTTCACACTTTTTTTTTATTTCTCACATAAAAAAATTAATTTATTTTAATAGAATAGAATTTATTTTCTTAATAAACTCATAATTAATTAAATATACTATTTTTTTTTACTTATAAATACCAATATTTACACATATTTAATTTTTAATATTCACATCCAATATTGTTTTTTATTTTTTATACAAAAAATACACAAAATAATAACATAGAACATTATTTTCTTTTGAATAAAAACTAGGGTTTAATCCCCTTCAAAAATTAAATATTTCCTTTTTTTAGGTTTAAATTAAATATTTTTCTTACACAAAAATAAGACATAAAACATTTTTCTAGCATGAACATTGCATTGCATTTTAAATATTTTGTATTGTATTTATTTAATTCGCTCAAATTCAATTTGGTTGTAATAATATATTTAGCTTTATATTTGTGCAAATCCCCATTCAAACTTGTACTCCCCCCTCCCATAAAATTGTTGTAATAGCTTAGTATATTTACATTACGCAATTTATCGCTTTATATACCATGATTAGTAATTAGGGTTTGCATGACAAGAACAAAACAAAGCAAAATAGAAAACCCTAAATACAAGACAAAATCAAAAGCATGAAAATGATACACTTTGCACACAATCATCCTTAGGGTTTCTCCCACTTGGTTTCCTAAAATAAAATGGCCATGTTACGCATGCAAAGTATCTTGGCAAAACAAAACAAGTATAAGATCATAACCCCTCGATTTCGCTATTCAAAATTTGCCTAAATAAAATGATCTTGGTCCCTCAAAATCCTAAGATACTTGGCAACATTGCTATCATGGTTATACTATGATCCACGTCCGTCCCGTTTATATCCAAAGGTAGGATTGATTACCAAATCAATGGTAAGTCAACAATGTCAAAGGAATATAAAATACATAGGAAAAACATTTGAGTAGGTAGATAGCTTCTAGTTACTTTCTCCATTTCAAACAAAATCCTTGCTATTTTCAAAACAAACACATACACATTTCAAAATCATCTTACAAAACATTGAAAACATTTTCAAAAGACAAACATCTTTGTATACATTCTTACGAACGAGAGTCATTACAAAGATTGCCTAAACGAATGGCCTCTTTTAAAAAATACTTTCAAAACCACATCAAACACCATTTCAAACAAACCAAAGCAAGTGATCTAAGCAAGTAACTAAGAGCCCATGAAAAACCATGGATGAAAAGGGTGCTAGCACCTTCCCTTTTCATAATCTACCCCCCGAACTCAAGAAAACATCTTAAAGGTCTTTCCTGTGCTTTTTCACCTTTCCTTTTGGATAAAAGAAAAGTCGGTGGCGACTCTTACTAACCGCAACATTTGCGATAAAATGCAAAACTCTCAAGTCAGTTCTCCCACCGCATCACAAAGTGATATGTAGTTGTTGCTAATCATTTGGATACATTTAAATTGCCTTTATCTTAGGTAGTGAGTCATATTCTGGTCATGTAACACGGGGATTATTTGAACTCATGTTGTTATTTTAAGAGATACTTGTGATACTCTCTTTCATTTTGTATTGTATTTTGAGATTACATGATGATATGGCTTTAGTGCCTATGCCTTGATACACGGTTCATTTTATGAGATGAAATGATTTGTATCAATTGAGAAAAGAGTTATTCTGATGTGATATACATATGAAACATGAAGTTTAAATAAGGGTTATGATTATGACCAGGTGTACGTTTTGTTGTTTTTGAAAATAAATGTGACACACTTTAAATTGTGGAATTGAGATAACTCAAAAATCAGGAAAATTAAAAGAGTTGTGGTCTTTGGAAGATGATGAAATTTACATGGAAAATCCACAAACGACCTATAGTGTTTCGACCAATTACATAACTTTCACCACTCTTTCTGATCTTGATCCTTGAATCAAAGTTGTAATATACATCCTCAATTTTATTATGAAAAATATTAGCTCAAGGAGACAAAAATTGATCAAGTTATGATCTTTTGAAGCCAAGTTTAAGATTTCAATGGTTTTCTCAAAGGACTTGCAATCTTCTTCAAACTAAAACGACATTCCACTCAAAATTGGACTTAGATCCTTGAAGAGAAGTTGTTAATGACTCTTTGAAGAGAATCATGTCTTTGGAATCACATCAAAATCTCAAAAAAGGGCAAGTTATGGTACTGAAAAGTCAATAAACCCTTACTCAAACCTTGCAAAAGTGACTTGTAACATTTTTCAATCTTTGATGATTTTCCTTTTACAATTGAATATTATCATATAAAGAGAAGTTGTTTGACAATGATGATAAGAGTCCATGACAACTAATATATAGTCTATACCAGGTTATTTGTATTACCATAAATAAGCATCTTTTAGTTAAAATTATAGAATTTATACTAAGGACAAATATTAATCTAATAATTTAATTAAAAACAAATTTTTTTTGTAAAAGGAAACAGAGAAATCATTGAAATATAATTGATAAAACAATACTAATATTATAATGACTTTTTAGATTTTCATAAATTTAATTATACATATATGATGTGTAATTATTTCTAAGCCAAAGAATATATATGTAAAATTCTAATAACCAAAATCATGAACTTTTAGGTCTTGGTATAAAAAAACTATAAAGAAACTTCTTAGGTGAAAAAAAGAAATAAAAATTACAAATTCGTTCCTCTAATTCGAATAAAGATTTCCTTATAAATTACTACTAGACTTAAATTCCATCATTTAATTCCAAGCTCCCTAATCATTTTAGTTCTTAAATCAAATAAAATCAGTTTGTCATCTTTTTTTTCTAAAGAATATATCACCTTCTTTGCCTACTCGAATAGGATGATCAACACAAGACAATGGTCCAATAATAAAGAGTTTTATCCATGATTCTGTTACACTGAATTCACCCAATAATGATATGTGAAAAGTAGTGGAATCATGATAATGTGAGATTATAGCAATTGATCCATTTAATACTACTAAATGTGTGCAAAAATAGTCATCCATAAATTTAACATCCTTGGGTATGGGTGTTGTAATGAATATCTCATCACTTAAGTCAAAAGACACCAAGCATGCATTAGGATACGTATCACTTGAACCTAACCAATGACACATTTTATGTATGTATATCTGTTCACCATATCCAGAAAAACGAATTCCAGAATAACTAAAAGGCATGTCTATATGAAGTGTTCTTCAAGAATTACTTCTTAAGCTATAAATTTCCCACATGCATTTATCATATATATCTTCATGTGAATCATCTCTAGAGTAATTTGGTGGAGCTAAATATAATTGACGAATTATTGTATAGTCATCTCTAATATAGTCATAACCAAATCCTTGAATACTTATTAAATTATAATCTTGTGGTGCAAGTTCAATCGAACTACGTGGAATTACATTTAACTCTTTGGTAGTTGGATTCCACAATACATTTTTGAAAACTAAACCCTTGTGATTGTACAAGCAAAGAGTTTCATTAACACTACTAGAATCCAAAATATAGAAAAACAAATCCTCCTCGTGGAAAGGATTTGGCCATTCTAATTTGACTTTATTTATAAAACTATCACCACATAGTGAATACAATGAGTTATAATGATCGTCAAGATCACCCTAGTTTAAATCAATTATCATTTGTAGTAAGAGAAGAGATATATCATCATAATACGAATGATGATTTGATATAAAATTATTTAAGAAAATACTCAAGAAATTAGGATTCTCAAACAAAAGACCCCATACTTTGCATACACATCCAAATCATTTTTACGATTTTAAAGGTAAATTTGAGAATTAAAATTTCAAGATCAAGGGGTATGTTATTTCTTACCTTTTTACCTTTAGATTTTTTCATATTCTCTTCCACTTATAAATGAACAAACAATGAGAGATTGTGAAATATGTTGTTTAAAATTTAATATGATTCATTAAACAAATTAAAAGAGACTCGTATATTTAAAAAATAAATGAAGTAACGAATAATAAGAAAACATATGGATATGAATCAACTAGTGATTTATTATTTATATTTTCTAAAATAAATTAATTAATATTATAAATTTCCATATTTTACAAAACTGAATCTAGACATAATATTTTACTAAAGTTTTCTTAATTCATAAGTATTCTAAAATGATTTAATTAAGAAGAAATCAGTAAAGATAGTTATTTTCTAAATAAATTAACATAAAATGTTTTTAATCAAATATTCCTTTTAATTGGAAAACTTAAATAAATAAAAAATTCAAATAATTGAATTTTTTATTTTTCCATAAATCTAATTAATTTTTTATTAAATTATTAAATTCTAATTATTTTTTGCATTTTAAGTAAAATGTTTTTGTTACTTTCAATCTTATTTTGAGGCATTATATATATATATATATATATATATATATATATATATATATATATATATATATATATATATATATATATATATATATATATATATATATATATATATATATATATATATATATATATATATATATATATATATATATATATATATATATATATATATATATATATATATATATATATATATATATATATATATATATATATATATATATATATATATATATATATATATATATATATATATATATATATATATATATATATATATATATATATATATATATATATATAATTGAATTTTTTATTTTTCCATAAATCTAATTAATTTTTATATATATATATATATATATATATATATATATATATATATATATATATATATATATATATATATATATATATATATATATATATATATATATATATATATATATATATATATATATATATATATATATATATATATATATATATATATATATATATATATATATATATATATATATATATATATCAGTTATTTATTTATTGATTAAAAGGGACAAAATAGTCATTTTGACCAAAAGTCAACCAAAGTCAAAGTTGACCAAGTGGCCTTTTGGTCAACCACCAATTCAAGTATTCTATTTTCATATTTCATGATCATTGGTGTG
This sequence comes from Vicia faba, assembly GCA_948472305.1. Taxonomy (NCBI): domain Eukaryota; kingdom Viridiplantae; phylum Streptophyta; class Magnoliopsida; order Fabales; family Fabaceae; genus Vicia; species Vicia faba. The sequence goes on from OX451741.1 coordinate 169,276,132, forward strand.
ACAAAATCAAGAGAAAAGATCAAAATATAGATAACTTGTTCAAGAATTTATTTGGACATTTAGGAAAAATTCTAAGTCCTTAAGCCCTATAGTACTGAATTGTGGACATTCATAACTCTCTCATTTTTTATCCAATAGAGGCAAATCTTATATGTTTGGAAAGCTTGAGAAAAACCCTACAAGATTTTCAATGTATGCTTAAGCCTAAAAAATGAAGCATTTGTGAGATATTGAGCTTAGGAGTTTAGGGCATGAAAATGGCAAGTTACAAGTCATGCTTGCACGCTTAGGCCAACATTTTTACAAACACTTGGCATGCCCTATTCATAAGGCTCTACCTCTCAATACAAGTGATAATTGGATTTGGAATTTAAAAGGAAGTTGTAATTGGGTATGAGAGCTACAACTTTATCGTTGAATCACTTAATTTAGATCACAATCAAATGAGATACCAGGGTTTGAAAATTGGTTCATAAAGTTGCTATGCCATACGAATCTGCCAATGACTGGCGCGCGCGTGAATCATTCCAAGTCTAGAGTTTTTCAAAACTTACACTAAATTTTCTTCATGATCCAAGTACCATTTTTTGAAATTCAAAGTTCTATGATCATCTATATGGAAAGATCTTTCTAAAGGCCTCTTAAGCAAAGAATTCGCACGAGTCAATTGGATGATTTTCAAGTTGAAACTGAGCTGGTCATGGACAAAGTATGCAATATCTTAGTTTTGCTATTTTTTCACATAATTCTAAGACACATGTTGTGCATGCCTCCCACTCTCTTTATTTCCCTTATAAGTGTCCAAAACGACTACAAGCTTGAATACTGAAAGCCCAAAACATAGCAATTCATAAATTTTCCTCCAACGACTCTAAATTGCAAAAGACTGTCCTATCCCTTTGCAAAGCTTCCTCAATACATTTCTTTGCTCTATATAAACTCTCATTCATTCTCAATTCAAGGAGGCTGGATCAGTATTCGCACCAAAGGCATTTAAAGCTTATTGTGATACAATGGGAGAACTGACTTGAGGTTTTGCGTTTGTGTTTGCAAATGTTTCGGTTTAGCAAGAGTCGCCACCGAATTTTTATTTTATCCTAAGTGTTGTACCCCAAAATTTGCCCTCCCATATTCTTCAAAGTTTTGACAAGCATCATCTCAATTTGCTCAAGTCTACTCAAGGGTTGCACAGTTCAAACACCCTCTTAAGCCAGTCAAATTAGGGTTTTGGTTCTTGCAAGGAAGTTGAGGTTTTCAAGGGCTCAATCAAGTCACATATGCCTATACACATTGTCAAGCATCTACATGCCAAGTTTCAAGGCTCACAAGGTCAAGTTGCACAGTCAAAAACCCTAATTGCTTCACAATCAACTATAGGGGCAAAATGGTCATTTGGCAGTCAAAAGTCAAAATTTTTGGTCAACATCTTATTTTGAAGCCACAATCGTCATTTGGTCAAATCTTAACCATGATTTCACAAGAATGGCTCAAAAATCATCAAGATGTCAAAAGTTTCTATTTTGGGACAGTTGAAAAGTCAACTGTAACTTGACCAAAGCATAACTTTTTCATGGTTCATCAGAAAAATCCCATCCAATGCTCATTTTGAAGGGGATGACATTTCCTACAACTCATCTTCACATTCCAAGTCCAAGAAATGCTCTCACAAAAAGTTACCAATTTCAACATTATAGGTCATTTTCAAAAGTCAACAAAAAGGCATTTTAAGTCAAAGACTATAACTTGAGATTGGTAAATTTAAATGACAGGGGACCAAAGGCATTTGTTAGAGGACTTCAAGACCTTTCTAAAATGTCCAAGAACATGTTCATATGATCAAAATTGAGCAAGATATACATTGGAGAAGTTGGGAAATTTTTGTGAAATGGCCAAAGTCAACTATCCTTGAAACTTCAATTTTTGACAAAAGGGCCCACTTTTTTCCACTTGGTTCAGCCTTGTCATGCCACCCACGTGTCCCATGACCCATTACAAGACCAAACATTTATTTTTTCATTTTTATTTAATTTTTATGGATTTAATTCACTTTAATTCATAATAATTCAAATAAAAATCAAAAAATGAATTAAATGGTATCTTTGAGTTTTGAATGACTTTTATATGTCATGAATCACCTACCAAATTCGTTCCAAGCCTATTATGAGCATAAAATTCAAATTTTGAACAAATATGGTAAGTTGTTTAATGGTGGTTATGAGAAAATCCAAAGCTTAATGGCAATAGTTAAAAGCTCCTTAACGTGACTTATTCTCACTCATTACTATATATACAAGCCTTGCAAGCCTCATTCACAATCTAGAGTGTGCAAAAACGGCCAGAGCAAAATCTAAAAAGTGTCAAAAAAAGTGTGAGATCAAAACATAGTTGCAAGCGTTTTCAGATCAAAGCAAGCACGTAGCTTTCTTCCTTGCCACTCACTGAAGCCAAAGCAACCACAAACGCGTCCTAAGGTCCACTGAATAACGCTGTAAGTACTCACGAAATCACCTCTGAACATGGAGTCGTGTTTCTCCATTCTTGCACTTTTTCTGGAAAATAATAGCATATTCATACTCCATGCCTGATTTCCAATGCAACGGTTATATTCAATTTCATTTTTAGGCTTCGTATGACAATACCCATGCCTAGGGTTTGTTTACTTTGTTTTTAGGTATTTTTTCTACAGGTGAAATTGGGACGGACCATAAGCATCAACGTGATCAGGAGACATGGGTCATCACCCCCATGGTTTTGTTACTTTTTTTATTCTCTTTTCCTTATAATTTCTTTTTTTAATTATTATCATTATTATTATTATCATTAAATTAACATAACTAATTTTTCCATAAAATTCAAAAAAACTAAAAAAAATGTAAATATTTTATTTATTATTAATCTCACTCTTTTATTTTTGTAAATAAAATACTAACAAATTAATTAGTTAATTAGTTTAATTTTAACCTTTTTACAATAAATAAAAACAATTTAGACTTAGACTTTTCTTTTGAAATTTTTAATTCCTTTTTATTTTATTTCATTAAAAACATAAAAACACAAAAATATTTTTCTTTTAATTAAATTAATTAATTAGTAATTAGGCCTAATTTCATTAATTACAAAAAAAGGACCAAAATTCAATTTTTCTTAAAAAAAGGGTCAACACCCTAAAGACTTTCCCGATTCAATTTTCTTTCGCGCTTTATTTTCTTATTAATTATATTTATGTATCTGTACAGAGTATGTAATAGTTAATTAGGATTTTATCGCCTTATTTAAATTCTCGCACTTTATTTACCAAAACGGGTCTTTGTATTTTTGGCGATGTATAGACCCGCGCCTTATAATAGCATAGAATTTATATTTCCGCAGTTTACTTTCCGCACCCCCTAACTGTTAAATGCATGAAAGAATGTATGTAAATAAAAACAACTCGTAGCTCACAAAATAACAAGACAAACATTAACTGAAAAACAACACACAAAGCACATGCCACTCCTAGGGTACGCTTCACTCGTTGCCTCGAAACGTGGTCATCAAGTATAGGACGTCTTAGAGGTCACCCTTTGTCTAAAGATCCAGTTGCCTCGAAACGGTTGCCTCGGGTAAAAGGATCTAGGACATTAGGGTTACTTCTAAGGTGTCCTACCATTGCTTCGGTGACCACACTGTCCCGATAATCGAATTGACCCGAACAACTCCAACGATGGTGCTACCTACCTCTCAATGGTGGGATAGCACTATCTAAAGGACTCTTACACAGCTTAATTCCTTAGGGTAGGTAGATGACTCATGGGTACTTGCTCTTTTCAAAACAAACAAAATACTTTTCACACCTTACACTTTCAAACAAAAATTTTCAAACAATACTTCATACACTCTTGAGGACTGATACAAGAGTTACCTAGAAGTTTTCAAACGAACTTTTTTTCAAAACCCACACACACTTGAAAAGCAAACAAATTTTGAAAACATAAGAGCAAGTACCTAAGAGCCCGTGGATAATCACGGATAGAAAGGGTGCTAACACCTTCCCTTTCTATAAATCTACCTCCCGAACCGAGAGACATCTCGAATAAGGAATTTTGCTGTGCTTTTGTCCTTTCCATGTTGGATAACATAAAAGACGGTGGCGACTCTTGCTTACCGCGACATTTCGCGAAACCAGCTAAAAAACAGTCAGTTCTATTTCCACCAATCACAGAACTGGCGACTCTGCTGGGGAGATATAAGTGGGGTGTACCTTAGGAATAGTTCATCATCATGTTTTCAATTGTTTGCTTTGATTGCTTTAACATTGTGGGCCTACTTTGGGAGTTTCATAGATCCTAACCCGGATCTGGGGAATACCTTCTAGAAAGTAGCAACAAACTGTGAGGGAACTATACGGGGTATACCGACACGGTTGAAGCAGTTTGCTACATTGATGTGGCACTTTGGTGAGTATCGGTAACCCTTGAGTCAAGTCAAGGAGAGTACGGGACCTCCGCGTGGTGTCGTGAAGCATCAACTGACCTTAGGAACCTTAATTGAACCATCATGGCCTCTTTAAGGGTAGTGAGATAACTGACTTTGGTGCAGTCTGAAGTTGGTTGATACTCGATACTACACTCATTGAGGGTTGTTTTCTTGGAATATTTTGATCGCCAGTTCAGTGGCTAAATCAAAACAATGAACATAGAAAACAACCCTATGATATTGAGCTCCTTAGAACCCGGTTACTTTTGATAGGACAAGTTTTGAGCCCACCAACTTCAAGAGGGTAGTATCCCAAACTTCATGTTGGCCTAAACTCTAAGGGCTCTTTGTGTGACTTGTGTGCCTTCAAACTTGACTACTTGCATACTTGTTATCTGACACTTGAGTTTCTTGCAGGTTTTGTTTACAGTCCTTAATCTGGACTCATAACAGGGTTTACCTACATTACTCCACGCATAGCATAACATCATACCATCATACCATTGCATGCATCCTACATAAGGACTAATCCATTTCAAGGACCTCAAGGGTTTTGTGATGCAGGTCATGATGAATCAAATGTCCAGCAAGGGATAAAGGGGATTTATTTTCCTCTAGCCAAGGTTAATGACTTGAGTCAGGGGCTATGACCCACTCGATATGGTGAGCCTTGACTCTTGAAGAAGGACCCTCATCAACATGAAGTTCCTTCCATCAAGCTACAAAATTCAAATCCTAACAATTTTTCTTGTTTACCCCGCGAGATCCTTGAAAACATCGCATGCATACATATATATCATTGCATTACAGGTACCCTTGGTACAGGTCTCTTACCTCCTTCGTTGTTTATTTCAGTAATGGCTTCCCAACAAGACAACCAAGATCTTCATGCTCAAGAGACTCAGTTCGGGGAAATCCTCCTAAATCTATCCAAGGGGCAGGAAGAGCTAAGAACACTCCTCATGGGGACTTTGGTCAGGAACAGTCCTGAAGACGATAGGGACGAACGGCTGAAACGTCTACAAGCTGAGGTGGATACAATGAGAACCCAGATGCTGGGGTAAATGGATCTTATCCAAGACTTATCTGAAAGACAAGGAGAGCTCAGGGTTCTCGTCAACCAACTGCTTCGGGATAACCAATTGGGGCAAACATCTAAGGTTGAAGAGCAAGCCATCATTCAACCACCTGTGGGGAAAAAAGACAAGGGAAAAGCTCCTCCGTTTGCTTCAGGGTCACAAGCCCAGCATCAACCTCACCAGTGTCAACAGGGTAATCGGCGTAAGCGAAATACGTCTGGAATACATTTCTCGAAGACTGGTATACCATCATCACTGATACTGAGACACTTGTTGGAGGTCAAGCTGATTGCTTTAAACGATCCTCCTAAGAATCTCAACATAACCTCCCTGAAGTACAATCCTGATGAAAGGTGTGCCTACCATTCTGACAGTCCTGGACATGACACTGACGACTGTTGGAGCTTGAGGAACAAGATCCAGGGCTTGATCGACGGAAGGGTGCTGGAGTTCATGCCGGGTGGAAAAATGAAAATCTTCTGCTGAGAATCTTCCATCTGAGATGACTAGTGCAAACTAAGAAGCTTTTGTTCATTCGAATGTTCAAGTTGTATTTTTCTTTGATTGTTCAAACATTTGTTCATGTCAAACTCTTTTACGTTATCAATGCATCGCATATGTCTGTTTTGAATCAATATATTCGCATTCGCTATATTCAAACTGCTTTCATTTTTGGATGTCAACTCTCAATTAATAATTCTAAGCCTCTTGAGGGAGGATGACGAAAACGATACCACGATCTACAGTATGCTTTTGAACAGACCCCGCTGATGAGGTACAGGCATTGTTTCAATTCCTAAACATTGGAGTTATAAGGAAGATAATCCCTCGTCAACCCCTTCGAGCCAAAGAAGTAGGAGTTTTTCTTTTCGAAAATTAAAACCCTTAATCATAACCTGGGGCAGGGTAGTTCTCTCAGTTGATCCAAGTGCACAACGAATAACACCAAAGAGGTCCTCACAAAACAAAAGACAGTGATGGTTCCGAATAATCATAAAGACAGTCAGTCATTATCCCTCAAAATAAACGCCCATTAAGTCAAAACCTATGAAGGAGACTTACAAAACTGGGGCATCCCGCAGACTGTAATCACAAAAGAAACAGTTCAGGCAAAAAACAGGGATAACGAAATCATAAAGAAAAGAGGACCTACAAACCCTCAACAAAAAAAAGGGAATGACTGCCTATTCAAAATAAACTATCAGTATCCGAACCATCATTGGAATGTCAGGACAAAGATTCAAACAAAGTCTAATGCACGATCAGCTGAGTTTAGGATTGAAGAACGTCACGAAGAACGGGTGGGTACAAATAAAATTTGAGCCTTTATCCTTTGTTTCTTAAACCGTGAACCAGGCCACGTTACAACCCTTAAAAGTCCTAGCTGAAGCATAGGTTAGTTCGAGAGCATACTGTTACGAAAGGTATCCTGACTCCTTAAGGCTTGCGGTAAAATAACGAGTTGACATCAAAGTTTTTAAAAAAAATTCACTTGTTTTTATGAAAAATGCATTTTTCAAAAACTTCAAGACAGACATAAGCTTTGCATTTTTAACATAACTTTGTTTGCATATGACTATCTGTTTGAACAACATAGAAGTTCGTACGACGAATGGCTAATGAACAAAAGCACCTCCAATCAAGGGGCATGGCATGATCATTGTCCATCATCTGGGGTAGTTAAGTCAAGATTCGGAGAATCTCTCAAAAGGCCAACCAGCTTGGGGCAAATATCCATCTGGATCACTTGGGGCATTGGACATGAATTCCAGCGACGAATCTTGCACGATCAACATTTTCTGGTAGTACGACAACACAACACTACTGACGGTGACAACTCCCTTCATCCTGAGAGCATGGACATAGTCGAAAAATACTGTGCATAATCAAAGACCCGCTAGGTTGACACACCTAGGCAAAAATAAGGGCTTCCCGGCGAACCAAAAGGGTTCGGGCAAAATAAGGGATGAAATGAAAAAATCTGTACACCCGGCAAGTCGAAAACCTGAAAAGGCGGCTTGGGCAAAAATGGGTATCCCGGTGGACTGAAAACCCGAAAGGGCGGTCCAGGCAAAAGTTAGGGATCAAAAGCGTACGACTATGTTCCGTCATCTCGTCACTTGCCTACCAGAAGAAGATTTGTCAATCGGCAGTTATCAAGCACCTCCACAAAGGATCTTCTTCTCCCACATCAAAAACAGGGGCAATAATGAGTTGTCCAAGCGATCTAGTTGCTCTGTCCACCAAGGTACCAAGGTAGGTTCGGCTGAAGAACATAACCAAGTTACCTCCACTCCCCGCAGAGTAAGACAAGATTCAGCAATACTCTCCTCAAGCAGAGTTGGTCCCCTATAAGCCCTGAAAAGGCACAATATCTCCAACAAGTCAGCAACACTCTCCCCAAGCAGAGTTAGTCTACTGTCAGCCTTAAGGAAGTTGGATTATCCCCAGAAGATCTCAATATTCCCCAGCGAACGGAGTATACAGATGTTCCTCAGCAAGCATCCCCGGCAGTCTTAATATAAGATTGTTCCCCGGTGGAATACCAGACACCCCAGTGGAGCCATTCCCCAGTACAGTTCAAAAGTCTTCCCAGGAGAGTTGAATCAATCTCCCCAGTAGATTCTGGGAGCTCATCCCCATTATATTCTGGAAGCTTATCCCTGCAGAGCACGAACACGTCTCCCGGACTTTATTCAAAGGTTATTCTCCACCAGAGCTTATAACTGGGTTATCCTCAGCTAAAAACCACGGAAAGATCGTCCTCGGTGAAGTTCTTCCTATCCCCAGTGGAGCTCATCGGATCTTCCAACATAAATCATCAACGGTATCCCCAGCGGAGTTATCATCAAACCTCAGCGAAGTATCTCTTCCCACAGAGTATTCCCCGCAGAGTAATCTCTCCAACAAGTTTATTACCCCAACAGAGTCATCTTCTCCTACCGGTTTATTCTTGCAACCATCATCCCCAGCGGAAACGAAGAACTCCACTCTTCAAACATCAAGCCCAGGATTCAATAAACTCCCGACATCCGTCAAGGATTTATTTTCCTAAACGAGAATACATTCATAAACATCACACCGTCATGATACATGCATATACACATCATACAATCTCATTTTATGTTGAGAACATCATCGCTTGATCCATGTCATGCATTGCATGTGACTGACCTTACCTTTCAGGAAGGATACAGTTAAATGATCAGCTATGTCAAAGAAGACAGATACAGTCGAAAGAGACCAATCCAGTCAAAGAAGACAGATTCAGTCAAAAAAGACAAGTCCAGCTAAATCCCAAAGGTTTTTTTTTTTCTGATGCTCATCCAGTCAAAGAAGACAACTCGTCATTAAAGACACCCGTCGTCATAGACACCCGTCGTCATAGACACCCGTCGTCATAGACACCCGTCGTCATAGACACCCGTCGTCATAGACACCCGTCATGATAGACATCCGTCGTCATAGACACCCGTCGTCATAGACACCCGTCGTCATAGACACCCGTCGTGATAGACACCCGTCGTGATAGACACCCGTCGTGATAGACACCCGTCGTGATAGACACCCGTCGTCATAGACACCCGTCGTCATAGACACCCGTCGTCATAGACACTCGTCGTTATAGACACCCGTCGTCATAGACACTCGTCGTTATAGACACTCGTCGTCATGGACACTCACACTCGTCATTATAGACACCAGTCGTTATAGACACCCGTCAATAAAGACCACCCGTCCATGAAGACAACCCGTCCATGAAGACAACCTGTCAATAAAAGACATCTTGTCAAGGAAGACAACACCTCCCCCGGTTCAGTTAAATCGATTCCTGAAGATTTTCTGAGATAACCTGTCAGTAGGGACAACTCATCAACATTCTGAAATTCCAGATTCGATTCCTGTATCCAGCCAGGGCATATCTGCAGGAAGAGTTTGAAGATCAACACCTGTAACAGGCCAGGAAACCATCTTCCTTTCTCAAATACGCATGTTCTTGCTAAGGAATCTCTTACGCGATCGACCCCCCGATGGCATCTTTAAGCCCATCTCCACAACTATCCATTACAGTTCCAAATGGCATCTATAAGCCCATTCTCGACAAGGTTCTGTCACATCTCTAGATGGCATCTATAAGCCCATCCCCTTATCCATTACACTTCCAAATGGCATCTGTAAGCCCATTCCCGCTATCACACTGCTGATACTCTACTATGTGAGTGCAAATTTCTGGGCACTTTAGTGTTCAATCATCTTCCACCTTCGGATCACGAAAGGTACACAAGCCAATCTACATCCTCAGGTCTAAGAAGATTGAACAGGGGCAACTGTTGTACCCCAAAATTTTCCCTCCCATATTCTTCAAAGTTTTGACAAGCATCATCTCAATTTGCTCAAGTCTACTCAAGGGTTGCACAGTTCAAACACCCTCCTAAGCCAGTCAAATTAGGGTTTTGGTTCTTGCAAGGAAGTTGAGGTTTTCAAGGGCTCAATCAAGTCACATATGCCTATACACATTGTCAAGCATCTACATGCCAAGTTTCAAGGCTCACAAGGTCAAGTTGCACAGTCAAAAACCCCAATTGATTCACAATCAATTGTAGGGGCAAAATGGTCATTTGGCAGTCAAAAGTCAAAAAATTTGGTCAAAAACTTATTTTGAAGCCACAATCATCATTTGGTCAAATCTTGACCATGATTTCACAAGAATGGCTCAAAAATCATCAAGATGTCAAAAGTTTCTATTTTGGGACAGTTGAAAAGTCAACTGTAACTTGACCAAAGCATAACTTTTTCATGGTTCATCAGAAAAATCCCATCCAATGCTCATTTTGAAGGGGATGACATTTCCTACAACTCATCTTCACATTCCAAGTCCAAGAAATGCTCTCACAAAAAGTTACCAATTTCAACATTATAGGTCATTTTCAAAAGTCAACAAAAAGGCATTTTAAGTCAAAGACCATAACTTGAGATTGGTAAATTCAAATGACAGGGGACCAAAGGAATTGGTTAGAGTACTTTAAGACCTTTCCAAAATTTCCAAGAACATGTTCATATGATCAAAATTGAGCAAGATATGCATTGGAGAAGTTGGGAAATTTTAGTGAAATGGCCAAAGTCAACTATCCTTGAAACTTCAATTTTTGACAAAAGGGCCCACTTTTTTCCACTTGGTTCAGCCTTGTCATGCCACCCACGTGTCCCATGACCCATTACAAGACCAAACATTTATTTTTTCATTTTTATTTAATTTTTATGGATTTAATTCACTTTAATCCATAATAATTCAAATAAAAATCAAAAAATGAATTAAATGGTATCTTTGAGTTTTGAATGACTTTTATATGTCATGAATCACCTACCAAATTCGTGCCAAGCCTATTATGAGCATGAAATTCAAATTTTGAACAAATATGACAAGTTGTTTAATGGTGGTTATGAGAAAATCCAAAGCTTAATGGCAATGGTTAAAAGCTCCTTAATGTGACTTATTCTCACTCATTACTATATATACAAGCCTTGCAAGCCTCATTCACAACCTAGAGTGTGCACAAACGGCCAGAGCAAAATCTAAAAAGTGTCAAAAAAAAGTGTGAGATCAAAACATAGTTGCAAGCGTTTTCAGATCAAAGCAAGCACGTAGCTTTCTTCCTTGCCACTCACTGAAGCCAAAGCAACCACAAACGCGTCCTAAGGTCCACTGAATAGCGTTGTAAGTACTTACGAAATCACCTCTGAAAATGGAGTCGTGTTTCTCCATTCTTGCACTTTTTCTGGAAAATAATAGCATATTCATACTCCATGCCTGATTTCCAATGCAACGGTTATATTCAATTTCATTTTTAGGCTTCGTATGACAATACCCATGCCTAGGGTTTGTTTGCTTTGTTTTTAGGTATTTTTTCTACAGGTGAAATTGGGACGGACCATAAGCATCAACATGATCAGGAGACATGGGTCATCACCCCCATGGTTTTGTTACTTTTTTTATTCTTTTTTCCTTATAATTTCTTTTTTTAATTATTATCATTATTATTATTATCATTAAATTAACATAACTAATTTTTCCATAAAATTCAAAAAAACTAAAAAAATGTAAATATTTCATTTATTATTAATCTCACTCTTTTATTTTTGTAAATAAAATACTAACAAATTAATTAGTTAATTAGTTTAATTTTAACCTTTTTACAATAAATAAAAACAATTTAGACTTAGGCTTTTCTTTTGACATTTTTAATTCCTTTTTATTTTATTTCATTAAAAACATAAAAACACAAAAATATTTTTCTTTTAATTAAATTAAATAATTAGTAATTAGGCCTAATTTCATTAATTACAAAAAAAGGACAAAAATTCAATTCTTTCTTAAAAAAGGGTCAACACCCTAAAGACGTTCCCGATTCAATTTTCTTTCGCGCTTTATTTTCTTATTGATTATATTTATGTATCTGTACAAAGTATGTAATAGTTAATTAGGATTTTATCGCCTTATTTAATTTCTCGCACTTTATTTACCAAAATGGGTCTTTGTATTTTTGGCGATGTATAGACCCGCGCCTTGTAATAGCGTAGAATTTATATTTCCGCAGTTTACTTTCCGCACCCCCTAACTGTTAAATGCATGAAAGAATGTATGTAAATAAAAACAACTCGTAGCTCACAAAATAACAAGACAAACATTAACTGAAAAACAACACACAAAGCACATGCCACTCCTAGGGTACGCTTCACTCGTTGCCTCGAAACGTGGTCATCAAGTATAGGACGTCTTAGAGGTCACCCTTTGTCTAAAGATCCAGTTGCCTCGAAACGGGTGCCTCGGATAAAAGGATCTAGGACATTAGGGTTACTTCTAAGGTGTCCTACCATTGCTTCGGTGACCACACTGTCCCGATAATCGAATTGACCCGAACAACTCCAACGATGGTGCTACCTACCTCTCAATGGTGGGATAGCACTATCTAAAGGACTCTTACATAGCTTAATTCCTTAGGGTAGGTAGATGACTCATGGGTACTTTCTCTTTTCAAAACAAACAAAATACTTTTCACACCTTACACTTTCAAACAAAAATTTTCAAACAATACTTCATACACTCTTGAGGACTGATACAAGAGTTACCTAGAAGTTTTCAAACGAACTTTTTTTCAAAACCCACACACACTTGAAAAGCAAACAAATTTTGAAAACATAAGAGCAAGTACCTAAGAGCCCGTGGATAACCACGGATAGAAAGGGTGCTAACACCTTCCCTTTCTATAAATCTACCTCCCGAACCGAGAGACATCTCGAATAAGGAATTTTGCTGTGCTTTTGTCCTTTCCATGTTGGATAACATAAAAGACGGTGGCGACTCTTGCTTACCGCGACATTTCGCGAAACCAGCTAAAAAACAGTCAGTTCTATTTCCCCCAATCACACTAAGGAAAGGTCAAAAAGCACAGGAAAGACCTTTGAGATATTTTCTTGGGTTCGGGGAGTAGATTATGAAAAGGGAAGGTGCAAGCACCTTTTTCATCCATGGTTATCCATGGGCTCTTAGTTACTTGTTTAGATCACTTGCTTTTGCTTTTCAATTGTTTGAAATGGTGCTTTGCGTGTGGTTTTGAAAATGTTTTGAAAAGAGGCCATCATTGTGGCAACCTTTATAATGATTCTTGTTTGAATGTATACAAAGATGTATTTGTCTTTTGAAAAGATGTTTCAATGTTTGAATGTTTGTTTTGGAAATGTTTTGAAATTGTGTTGTGAGGTGTGTTTGAAAATAACAAGGATGTTTTTGCAAGTTTGGATCAAGTAACTAAGAGTTGTCTACCCTATTTTACTCAAAGGTATTTCCTACACATTTTTAACCCTTTTGACAGTGTTGTTTTACCATTGCATTTGGTAAACAACCTTGTATTAGGATTTTAAATGGGACAGGCGCGGGTCATCGTATTGACCATGATAGCAATTGTGCTAAGTATCTTTGGAAATTTTTGAGGGACTAGATCATTTTGTATAGGCAACCAAGATAGCGTCATCGAGGGGATATGATCTTTTGTTTTGTTTTTGTTTTGCCAAGATACTCAACATGCCTAACATGTCCAATTTTAAAGGCAACAAGTGGATGAAACCCTAGGGGTGCAAGTGTACATTGTGTTATCATTTTCATGCATTTTGTCTTTGTATTAGTCAAGCTATTTGTTTTGATTTTGGATTTTTGCATACAAACCCTAATCTCTAATCATGACATAACTGAAAGCATAAATGCGTAAAATAAATCTATACTTATTACAACATTTGATATGGGGAGAGGGGTACAATTTTTGAATAGGGATTATTTGGCAAAACATTAAAACCCTAATATTTACTATTACATCCAAATTGAATAATTGGTACAAATAATAAATGAACAATATTTAAATAAATAAATTAAACAAATATGCAAAATATTATGAATATGCAAAAAATGTTTTGTTTATTTTTATGTATGTAAAAATATTTAATGGATTAAAAAGAAATAAAAAGATTATTTTTTTTATTAAGGGCAAAAACCCTAATTTTCTTTTAAGAAAATAAATATATATTATATATTTTTTATGTACAATAAAATAAAATAATGTATATACAAAAATAAAATATATTTAGAAAAAATATTATTTGAGTATAAATAAGTAAAGAATAAAAAATAAAGGTGTAATATTATTATATATTATTTTCAAGTTTTCATTAAATAAAAGTATATATTAATTAAATTATTTTTATGTTAGAAAAAATAAAAATAAAATACAAAATAAATGTGAAAATTTATAAAAATATTTTTTGATATTTTTTATATTTGGAAAATAAGAAAATAAAATCAGAAATGAAAATAAATACAAAAAATATAAAAATATGAAGAAATGGGCCAGGGGGGTGCAGTCAGTAATGAGGGGGGTGTCAAAAACAAAAAGCAAAAGCCCAACCCAAGTCCAGACTTCATCTTCAACCTCTCGTTCAAAAAACGCGCGCGCCCGGTACACAATGCCAGATCCTGCATACGTGCTCTAATGCAAAAACCCATAACATCAAAGTTGTAGCATTTTTCAAGACGAATTCAACCATATAAGAAACTTAATCTAACTCTCAAAGACCAGAGAGAATTTCTCTGGCCCAAAATTCTAACCTAATTTTTTCAGGAAGTTCATGGATCAAGTTCTCTTAACACGTTTAACTTAAATGAAAACTGAGCATATGTATAGCTTCATGGCTATGAATACTACATTTTTTATTCACAAACCTAAGCCTAATGATTCCTAAATAGAGAGATAGGAAGTTGACAAAAACCTGTTTCAGCTAACTTCGTGTATGGCAATGTGGAGCTTTTCAGTGAGGCCTGAGATGTTTGGGAGCTTGCTCGAACTTCCTCTGACCTTCCTCAATGCCTAGCTTGCCTTGAATGTGCTTGAACAAGCCTGTAGAACTCAACCTGCACAAGCTGAAATTAAAAATGGTAAACCTTGCAAATGGAGTTACATTCAGTGTTTAAGGGTTGGGATAGCTTGGATAGGTTATATGGAAGGTGTTTGAACAGGCTTGGGGAAAAACGCACGAGCAACTTGTGAGATAGAACTCAAGATGCAGAAGCTGCCCTGTTTTGCCAATGGAAGGTGATTTTATGCTATGGAAGGTTTCAGGACTCAAAGGCTCGTGTTTTAGGTTCAATGCAATGTGTGAAACTTGTCTCAAAAGCTTGCAAGAGTTGGTTTTCTCAGATGTGTAAGTTGTATGATATTTGACAAGTTTCTTGGTTATGAAGCAAAAGTGAACCATGATGCAAGACAGGCCTGTACAGGCTATCTATCCTCTTGCACTCTATGCTCTTGGCCCCTCAAGTTGGTGGATATTGTGTGCAGTACAAGATCTTGTTCAAGGCTCAAGGATTCTATTTGACATAAAGCAAGATTTTGACAAAAATGGTAATGTACCTTTTACCATTTTTGGATTAATCTATTGTATAATCCTATAATGACCAAAACAAAGCCTTAGACCAATGGATTTGTATTTAATTATTTAGTATGGAAGGGTTTTGGGACATCTAATCTAGTGCAAACAAGACTGATTAGAGTTTGTAACTTGTATCAACATGAACATGCCATGGATAAAAAGTGAGTTTTTGCCAACTTCAAGCCTTTGATTCTCCATAACCACAAATGATTTTGGAGAGTTCTTGGACATTTTGGAAATCTTGCAACATGATATACAATCCATATTTGAAATGTATTTTGATATTCCAAGTGGAACTAGGCGAAAAATTGCCAAGAAGATAGGTCAAAATCCTGCCTAAACTAGGGCAAAATTTCACTAAGTTAAAAGTTTCATGGACCCTTGTTCCAAAAATAATAACTTCAGATCCAAGCTTCTTTTGAGAAAACTTTGTGAATAAAAGTTGTAAAATTTGTGGAGGACTACAACTTTCATGTTGGAAGTTTTATTTGAATCCAATTGCATCATGGTGAAAATGTTGGGCAAAGTTGGGAAAAAATAAGAAAATTTCATAACTTAGAAAAATTCTAAGTTATGAAAATTTTTCAATTTTAAACCCTAATTTGCAAAATTAGGTTTCTTGATGAACAAGTTTCATGTTTTGACATATCTTGATGAAAAATGACCCTTGGCACTTGATTTTGACCAAAAAGTCAAAGTTTGACTTTTCAGTGTATAGTCAAATTTTGATCAGTTGACTGAAAAATTCATCTGTCAATTCAATGCATTTGAGATCTTTTGAACCTTGTGAATAGGTCAAGATGATGCCATTGAGTCCTTAAATCCATGTTTGAACCCAATTTTCCATTGGCTAGGTTAAAAATCAGAAATTGCCCTTATACAGTCAAAACCCTAAAAATGACAATTTTGCCCTTTTGATGATCTGATCAAATTTCTTGAGGAGTTGTGGTCCAAACATGATCAAATGGTCCATATGAGTCTATAATGTTGATGTGGATCAAAAATTGTGAGGTTTGACTGTAAATTGGCCACAGTTGAATTTTTCCCCAATACAGTTGATTTCTAGGTCAATTGTCCAATTGACTGGGTAAAAATTTGATTCAAGGCTTGAAACTTGGTAGAGGCAATATTATAAGTCCAACATGAAGTATGGAAGTAACTTTGAGCATTGGAAGTCCAAAAATCTCTGTGCAAACTCAACCCCTAATTTAGGTCATCAGTGCAAGGAGATGTTTTGAGCAGAGCAAAACCCTAATCCTGTCTGGAGTTCAAGGAGTCTTGTGAGGGGAAATATTGATAAAATGAGAGGGAAACATTGTCAATCAAGTTATCTATTCTATGCAGAATCTCGGCAGTAGATTCCCCTGGTTGATCTCGGTAGTTGATTATCCAGAAGACCTCGGCAGAAGGTAGTTCATAACAAAATCTCGATAGTAGATTCCTCTGGTTAATCTAGGTAGTTGATTATCTAGAAGACCTCGGTAGAAGGTAGTTCTTAACATAATATCAAAAGTTGATTATCCATAAGACTCCGACAGAAGGTAGTTCTTAACAGAATCTCGATAGTAGATTCCCCTGGTTAATCTCGGCAGATAATTATCTAGAATACCTTGGAAAAAGGTAGTTTCTTAATAGAATCTCGACAGTGATTCTCCTGGTTAATCTCGGTAGTTAATTATCCAGAAGACCTTGGCTGAAGGTAGTTCTCAACCGAATCTCAGCAGTAGATTCCCCTAGTTAATCTCGGCAAATGATTTTCCAGAATACCTCGGCAGAAGGTAGTTTCTCAACAGAATCTCGACAGTAGATTCTCCTAGTTAATCTCAGAAGACGACTTTCCAGAAGACCTCGGCAGAAGGTGGTTCCTAACAGAATCTCGACAGTAGATTCCCCTAGTTGATCTTGGCATATTATTTTCCAAAAGCTCTTGTAAGTAGGTAGTCCTTATTTGAATCTCAGTAGTAGATTCCTTGGAAATCTCTGCAGTAGATTTCCCATTAAGAGCCTCACATCAAGCATGACATGCACGTAGCCATATCAACAGACAACATTGGAGAGTCAGTGACTAAGAAAAAACCAATGGTTTAAAAGGAGAGAAATGCCAAGAAATTTATAAATAAACATTTGGTCATGAACGTACGAAACATTTGGTGCATATACAAAACATTCAGTGCATATACATTTAGATCCCATATCAACTTAGGGCCTTATGAATCGTGCATGGAATTTTCAAATCTACTTTGGTTAAACTACAAACTTTCTTGTGGAGTATTGTTGAATTAGATTATCTATGCAAAACAAACAAACACCTTAGTCGAGAACGAACACAACCGATAAAATCCTGATCTTATATTTGGTCTAGTTATCTAAGATTTGATTACCAAAACACTTTTCAAGTATCTATCCTATAGGTCGTCATAGGTATACAAATTATCTGGATTACATTATTTATCCTCTAGGCTGTGATAAATACGTAAACCTATCCTCTAGGTCGTGATAAACGCACAAACTTTTTAATGATCTATCCTCTAGGTTGTGGTAGGTATGTGAATTTTTGGGTTTATGTTATTCATCATCTAGGTCATGATGAATACATAAATCTATCCTCGTGTTATCTATCCTCTAGGTTATGGTAGGTATGTAAATTATCGAATTTATGTTATTCATCCTCTAGGTCGTGATGAATACATAAGTCTATTATTGTGTCGTTTATTCTCTAGGTCGTGATAAATGCACAGGTTCATCCTCATATGGTTTACTCTCTACGATATAACTCAATGTGTTAGTCTCAAAGCAACAATATGTTATCTGCCCCTATGCGACATAATTCATTG
The DNA here is from genome assembly GCA_948472305.1 of Vicia faba. NCBI lineage: Eukaryota > Viridiplantae > Streptophyta > Magnoliopsida > Fabales > Fabaceae > Vicia > Vicia faba. The sequence goes on from OX451741.1 coordinate 169,294,475, forward strand.
TGTTAGTCTCCATGCGGCAATGTATTATCAAGCTCTGTTTTATTCATCCCCTAGGCTGTGATGAATAGACAAAATCTATGTTATAAGCTCACTATGTTAGTCTCTAAGCATTAGTAAGTCAATTTTGAAACTTGTATTATTTACCTCCTAGGTCATGGTAAATATGTAAAAATATACAATCACTTTCTAGGTATCAGCGAGTTATCCGCGTCGTCATACTTCTTGCTCTAACTCTGGTGAGATGATACATCATTATCTTTGCATATATTTCTTTATTCTTTGGGTATGCTTTACAGTATATCCTTATTTTGCCAACCTTGGGTCAAATTTTGGGATCTTCCATTATTTAATAATCCTCTGATTCAAATATGCGAAACTTGCGTATTCTCGCACCCTTTAATCGAAGAGTAATTAAATAGGGTCAACTGTCACACCCCAAATGTGCCCGCCCTTTATTTCTATAGTCAAAAATATTTTCAACATTGGTTTTTATAATATTCTTTGGTTCAATTTTGCTAACATTTTAACAATAATTTATTTCGCTTAAAAATGTATAATAGTTTATTTCAAATTATTTGTATTTTAAATAGAAAATACTTGTTCACTTTCATACACTTTCAATTAGGCTTTTTTATTTCAAATGAGTAATATAACATAGTTGGTAAAGAATGAAGTTTGCAAGTATGTGGTCGTAGGTTCGAATCTCTTGTGTTTCCCTTCTGGGATTTATGAACAGAAACTCTAAGAAACAGATCCAAAAGATTTGCCACCATCATTCACCTCTCGTCATCGCCGGTAGTGTAACCTTTGATCCGACCTCTTTTAATTCTTTGACTGTGAGTTTGTGTTTTGTTTTCATACCCATGTTTGCTTGTGAGTTTTTATTATAAAAAAAGTGTGGAAAGAATGTAGAGAGAAGAAGGAAATCGATGATAAGAGATGAGAGAAAAAATTTGGGATATGAAACTACTATATCACGTTTTACTTTTGGCTTAATTTGGTTTTATTTAATCTCCCTCCACGTGTCATTCAATTATTGGTTGCCTTCAAGTTTTGAAAAGTCAATAATTTTTATTATTATTTATTTTGGTTACTAATTAGCAATTATCATTAACATTAGAATTATTGTCTATGTCAAAAGTTAGCATCCATGTAGTATTACTTGAAAAAATTGGATTGTTGTGTTCTTCCCTACACATATTTACGGTGTTGTTTTACGTTACCACATATTTACTCTTTTTTTTTCTTCCATTTTTTTTATAATTAGTATTATTTTGGTATATTTAGTTTTTATTATTAGTTGTATTAGATTTACATTTATTTGTAAATAATCGATTTTGTCATGAAATTAATTTAATTAGTTTAGATTAATTAATTTAGTTCTTTACTAATTATAAAGATGTTTAAGAACAATTCCGTGTAAATAAATCAAAATATTTTCTTAAATCAAATTAATTCAAACATATTACAAATAACATGATCGGTGGATACACATTCGCCATATTTTTTGATTGACTCAACCTCTTATTAATTAACTGTTCAACATTAAAATGTTAAAATCCATCCAACTCACCAAATGTTCCCTCCACATCCTCCATAACAAGCGACACGTGGCCACTATCTGGCCACGTGATGAGGAGATTATATCAGACTCCCCATGCTCTATGTCCTACCATACTCTTTATCGACCAATCAAATACTAAAATAACTAACCAACGATCAAACCATTTTCCTACTAACATAACAAAACTCAAGATATTTTCATAAAAATGATTAAGGCGAATTGATATTAAAATTAATTACGAACTGCGTCTACGACCACTCACTTTTCAAACCCAGACAAGGTTCAAGGATAAATTTGAAAGCAATTCTATGCAATCCTATAAAAAACACCAACCAACACTACGAACTACAAATTGGGACTCGGATTCCTCATAAGAGGATACATAGGCATACGACTAAAATTATGGAGAGTTCCCCTAACTAAAAAATTAAAACCCTATTCCTAAACCTTTAACCTAAACTCTAGTATCCTTGTGAACATGGTAGATGAATGGTGCCTAACACCTTCTCTTTGTCTAAAGCGAGTTAACAACTTAGAATCTATGATCAAATTATGGTTATCAGTTATATTCCCTTCCTTCAGATAAAAATTAATTAGGGGCCTCCTTGGTGTTTTGGTTTGATTGTTGGGCTTTGTTGCATTCTCAACGCATCCAATTTATGCTTTTGACACCCCTAAGCTTAAAAACACTCTAGAAAACTTATTAGAAGAATTAATTTAAAAACATGCACAAATAAAAAATTATTTATTTAAATATTAAAGAGTTAAAAATAATTATTTTAAGTGGTTAATAAGATTAAATGATTATTTCATTCTTAAAATAAATTTACTTGTATCAAGAAAATTTCTTGATAAAATTCCCTTAGGGAAAACACTGAATATTGTATCCTTCACTATACATTATTGGATGCAAGAGTTGGTAAGCAAACATATAAATAAATCCATCACATACCTATTTACTTTATTGATCATCACAAATCAAAAATTGATAAGTTCTCAAAAGGTGTTGCTTTGATCATGACATCTATCATTAAAGTTTATCTACCATGATAAAAAACTTTAAAATGTGTACTTTTGATTTCTTCTTCAAATAGTTTTTCTTTATTGTTCTTTGAACATGAGAATTCATTGATTGATGTTGTACTAGAACATGATATGAGTGATGATCTTCTAGTTTAATATTTTTATTACATTAGCTTCTATGATTTCTTTATCTCTTGATATTCCTAAAATTCATGAATGTTTCTATCTATAGATTTAGAACTAAAGTGACCAATCTTCCTTCTCAATTGTAGCTTAAAGTGATTAAACTTCTCTCCACGAAATTTATGAGCTCAATATGGTTTAATAGGATAATCATTAACCTCTTGAGATTTTAACATGATGATCTTCTAACCTATGGATTTAAACGACCTAAACAAGAACCTAATGATAAGTTCATCAATATTGATAATCTTCAACCTTTAAATAAAAAAGGCTTTCAAAGAACCTTAAGGTAAGTTCATCAATATTAGTGATCTTCTACCTAATCAATCATGGGAACTAATCAAACAATCCCCAACCAAAGCTTTTAACGAGTTTAGCTTCGAACCATATATTTGTATCCTTAAAATAGATTGTGTTCATCCAAGGGGCATAAACAAAAACCTTGAAGATCTTTTACATTGCTACCTATCTATAATTACAACAACATCTCACTACCAAAATATATTTCCTTACAAAAGAATTTGACTATAAGAATTAGTGCGAGAAACTTAAAACGAAAACTTAGAGAGAGAGAGAGAGTGTCAATACACATTTCAACTTCTAGATGCTTTAAACTGAGGAATGAGACCTCTATTTATAGGGTTCAAATCTACCAAAAGAGGAAATATCATTAAATAAAAAATGATTGTTGCTAATCCATTAAGCCAATCGATTATTTCATTTAAAAATAACAGCTATGAGTTCCAAAATAGGTAAGTAGTGATATGTAGTCGTTGCTAATAGTTTGGGTACATTAAAATTACATTTATCCTCAGAAGCATGCTAATCTAATCAATTGACACATTTTCTTTATCGATTAGATTTAGTTTTAAAAAAATTATTTTAGAAGCAAATTCATAACAAAATTTTTCAAATAATTTTCTTTTTAGAAACATTTTTTAAAAAGTTTTTAACTGTGTGTGTGTGTGTGTGTGTGTGTGTGTGTGTGTGTGTGTGTGTGTGTGTGTGTGTGTGTGTGTGTGTGTGTGTGTGTGTGTGTGTGTGTGTGTGTGTGTGTGTGTGTGTGTGTGTGTGTGTGTGTGTGTGTGTGTGTGTGTGTGTGTGTGTGTGTGTGTGTGTGTGTGTGTGTGTGTGTGTGCGCGTGTGTGTATGTGTGTGTGTGTGTGTGTGTGTGTGTGTGTGTGTGTGCGTGTGTGTATGTGTGTGTGTGTGTGTGTGTGTGTGTGTGCGTGTGTGTATGTGTGTGTGTGTGTGTGTGTGTGTGTGTGTGTGTGTGTGTGTGTGCGTGTGTGTATGTGTGTGTGTGTGTGTGTGTGTGTGTGTGTGTGTGTGTGTGTGTGTGTGTGTGTGTGTGTACGCCCTTATCGCCAACTACTTATATAAAGAAAGAACTCTTGCTTTTACAACAATTTCACTCACTTGCTAAATTAGGATAAGTTCCCTAAGAAAGTGTATGTTGTTTTCATTGGGTTGACACTTTTCTTAAAATCTCCTTTTGAGGCTTTTCATGTAATCTCTATTTTGTCCTTTGTCTAAGATTTCATTAATGGAGTTTTGTCTATGTCTGAAATATTGTCAATCCTTATCAAACCCATAGCTTGTATCTTTAACCGCTTGAGTATATTGGTTGACTTTCTAAATGGTTGCATCTTTATTATGTTGAATGTCATCAGTTATGTTCTTTTATAGTTGTTGTCATATTGCATCTTTTATCATGCTTGATGTCTTCTTCTGTTCTTCACAGTTGTCATCATCAAAACAATATATATTACCTGCAAAGCAAGTTACAAAGAAAGTTGGTGCTTAGACTTTGAGACAAAGAGATCATCTTCAACCCAAAGGTCGATGCTTAAATCAAACATAAAGAGATCATCTTCAACTCGAAAGTCAATGCTTAGATTCGTAAAGAGATTTGTTGGGGATATGAGAGGTCAACCCTTACTTACGGGTTAGTATATACTGTCTAAGATGATTGTCTACTTGGGGAAATTATGAAAAAGGATTCATTAGGGAGTAAGCTCGATGGGGAGAAACTTTCGAAAGGACTCTGTGGGCAAATTACTTATTGTGGAAACCAATAAGCATTCCTGATTATGGAATCTTAATGTCTTAGATGGGGATTAGAATTCCATGAGAGGTCACTAAATCCTTACTTATGTTATGTATGCATGTTTTACTGTGTCATGAATGCATGTTTAGAATTTGTATGACGTAATATGTGGAACCGTGTTTTGCAGGTATTAGGTAACCTTGGCTTTGCTGATGACAACTCTGAAGTACATATTAGACACTCATCATATTGAAGATGCAATAGAGTTTTGCCTCAATAATAATAAAAAAGATAGATCAACATGATAGAGATGCAATATGATGACTAATGTAGAAGAGTAATGAAGGTACACTAAGCATAATAAAGATGAAACCTTTTATAATGTCAACCTAGAAGAGAAATAAAAGAACAATCAGCATAGCAAGAAATGTAATGTGATGAATAAAAGAGAAAATTATACTCAGTATATCAAAGATGAAATAGTTGAAAAATTCAAGCAACACACTTAAACGGTTAATTCAAGCCATGGGTTTGATAAGAAAAACTCGGATAAGGATAAAAGAAATTAAAAGCCTTTGATCATTTCAAAGAAAAGGTCAAACATATGGAATATATATATATATATATATATATATATATATATATATATATATATATATATAGGATGATCACCCTAAAATGGAAACTAAGTGAATCAATATAATCAAAAGTTCTTTTCTCTTTTAAGTAATTGTCTATAAGCGCGCGCACACACACACACACTTAAAACTTTTTTATAAAATTTTTTTGAAAATAAAATGTCTTCAAGAAATATGTAGGAGATGCCTAAAAAGAAATGGGAACATTCAAAAATCCAAAAAAATATTTTGAATGGATTTAATCAATTATATCAATTGATTAGATTGACATGTTTTTGAAGAAAAAAGGCAAATTGAGTGTACCCAATCGATTGGTAACGACTACATATTACTTCTTTCCTTCTTTTGAAATTATAGTTGTTACGTTTTATTGACTTAATCGATTGGTCACAGTAAAAAATAATTAAATGTTATTTCCTCTGTTTGACAATTTGAACTTTATAAATATAGGTCTCATTACTTGGTTCAAATCATCCACAAGATGAAATGTTTATTGGCACTCTCTCTCTCTCTAAGTTTTTCTTTGTCACTTTCTCTTACTAGTTCTTATAGTCAAATGCTTTTGTGAAGAAAGTTCTTTTGTGAGGAGAGGCTTATGTATTTCTTGTTGGGTAGAAATATTTTAAAGTTCTTCAAGGTTTTTTTTATTCATGTTGACAAACATCATCCATGTTTAGGGAAAATTTATATGGTTCGAAGCTAAAATCGTTAAAAGCTTTGGTTAGGAATTTGTGTGATTAGGTCCCCATAATCTATATGGGTTGGAGGTTATAAATTTTGTTGAGCTTCCCTTAAGACTATTATAAAGTCTTCTTTATTCAAAACTTGAAGATCAACAATATTGATGAACTCACTGTTAGGTTAATGGTTAGCCCGTTATAAAACCATAAGTTAGTTGACCAGTCTGTTAAAATCACAAGAGGTTAATGGTTATCCTGTTAAACCATATTAAGCCTAGATATTTTTAGTAGAGATAATTGATGGTACTTCAACTACAGTTGGGATAGGAGCTTGGCCACTTTGATCTCAACAATGGAGAAGAAGTGGATGTTAATATATTTTGTCTTGTATTATCATGGTTGTAAGACAACCATCATTTCTTTGTATAAGGGGGTTCGTGAGCTTTACCTACTAAAAGCTCTCAAGTACTTAATGGAAACTCTCAAGACCAGTTCTTGGGGAGAGGAGGAGGTCTTTCAGTTTAGACTGAACCTCTATATATCACGATGTTCTTCTCATCCCTTAACTTTTACTTTCCGCGTGTTTATTTCAAATACACTTTTTCGTTGCTACATTAGAAAATATTTTTTGAAACTTTGATAGATCTTAGGTTTTAGAATTTTTTTTGCAAACTATATATTTAATCTTCGAAAAAGTTTTTCAAAACCATGTTTTTCAAAATCACACAATTCACCCCCTCTTGGTGTGAAGTCTCAATTCCAACATAATGCTCCTCATTCGTGGATATGCTACACATAGGAATGATGCATGAATAAAAATTTTAATTAGTGACTCATCCTTGGAGGATTATACTTATGGGGATTCTGAATTCCTGACACTCCTATCTTTTTTGAAGTCGGGGAAATGCAATAAATGTGAGTCATTCTAATGTGTCATGTTTGGGATGTTGTTTGGCAAGTCATGTTGGATGGTGTATGCAGTGATTAGATCAAGATGACTCGTGGAAAGATTTTATGTCTTGTATTTTGGGCGCAATACTGGAAATCATGGATTTCACAGAAACATCTTTCGAATAAAGCATATCATTGTTTTTTAATGGTATTTATTATTCCCATATAGTTTTAATGCAATGTTAATCAATAGTAATTGTTATTTATCAAATAAGCAGAAAAAAGAAAAACAATAAAGAAAACTTTGAAAACAAGAAATTTTATTTATGATAGTGAGGCATGTAAATAGACAGTAGTATAAGAAGATGCAATTCCTAAAAGAGGTAATTACACTAGTAAAAACAAAAGTGAAATGGAAATCGAATTGAGTTTGGACACTGCTATCTTCCTTTTGTACACGATGAGCTCAAGACTTCACTTTTAAGGAAATGATTTCGGGTTTTCAGTCCACAGGGTATATATATATATATATATATATATATATATATATATATATATATATATATATATATATATATATATATATATATATATATATATATATATATATATATATGGACCGTCGTTTCAGGTTTTTAATCCACTTGGACGACCATTTTTTCCTAAGTCGCCCTTTCAGGTTTTAGGCATAGTATTGCTTGATGGCGTCTGAATTCACTGGATGTGGTAAGTCTTCGCCATACATTGTTATGAGGATCAGGGCTCCTCCATAAAAGGCTCTTTTTACTACGTATGGACCTTCATAGTTAAGTGTCCACTTTTCACGTGAATCTGGTGAATTGACAGGGTATTCTTCAGTACTAGATCTCCTTCTTAAAATACTGGAGGATGAACCTTCTTGTTAAATTCCTTCTTCAACTGGTTTTGATATAGTTAACCATGGGATAAATCTTTTAGGTTATTCTCTACAATGAGGTTGAGTTGGTCGAGTCGAGTCTAGATCCATTCTGATTCTTCGAGCTCGGTTTCCACGAGGACTCGGGGTGAGGGAATTTCTACTTTGATGGAAAGTACTGCCTCTATGCCATAAACGAGAGAAAAATGAGTTGCCCTGGTTGAAGTGCGCACGGAGGTAAGGTAGACATGTAAGGCCAAGGGACGCATTTTATGCCAATCCTTGTATGTTTTCACCATCTTTTGGATGATTTTATTGATGTTTTTTATTGGCTACTTCAACGACACCATTCATCTTGGGTCGATAAGGTAAAAGGTTGAGATACTCGATTTTGAAGCTATCACATAGATCCTTCATCATTTTATTGGTAGAGTTTCCTTCATCAGCTGATAGATCCTTCATCATTTTGAAGATATCACATAGATCCTTCATCAGCTACATTGAACATAGCTGATAGAGTTTCAGGGCGTCTTCCATTTGATTCTCCTCTCAGGGGATGTGAGTAAAGGTGATCTTATCGAACTCATATGCCTATTCCAATACAAGATCTCGATATGCAACCAATTTAGGATGTCGAGTGTCCTAATCACCGATGTCTTGGTGTATAACCAGGGCTAAATATATAAATACTTTAAGGATCTTAATCCTTAAGTCAATAGCTAATTCTAAACCTAGGATACAAGCTTCATATTTAACGATATTATTGGTACAGTCAAAACACAAACTCATAGTGAAAGGTATATGATAGTTATTTTGAGATGTCAGAACTACCCCAATTATATGTCTTAGAGCATTTGAAGTACCATCAAACATAAGTCTCCATCGTTCCCTTAGTTTGGGTCATTCATCAGGACATGGGATCTCATAATCTCTAATGACCAAGATGTCTTCATCTGTGAAATCAAAATTCATCGGCTAATACTCTTCAATCAGTTGGTGAGCAAGGTGATCTGCCAACACAATACCCTTGATGGATTTTTTTGTAATGTACTAGATGTCTTATTCTGATAACAACGTCTGCCACCGGGAAATTCTACCTATGAGAGCCAGTTTTTCAAATATGTATTTCAATGGGTCCATCATTGCTATTAACCACGTGGTATGATTTAACATGCATTGTCTTGGACGTTTTGTAGCCCAAAAAAGTGCACAATAAGTCTTCTCGAGCAGTGAATATTAGGTCTTGTAATTAGTGAACTTCTTGCTTAGGTAGTAGATTGCATGCTCTTTTCTACATGTTTCATCATGTTGGCCCAATACAAAGTCCATAAAATTATCAAGTGTTGTTAAGTACATAATGAGTTATCTTCATGGAATAGGTGGCATAAATATTGGCGGCTCTTGTAAATAGTGCTTTATTTTTTTTGAAGGTCGCATGGTAATCTTCCTACAACTTGACCGCTTAAACTTTCCTGAGCAGCTTGAATATAGGTTCGCAGGCGGCTGTGAGGTGCGATATGAACCTTGTAATGTAGTTCAATCATCCTAGGAAACCACTAAACTCTTTTTCTATCCTCGGAGTTGGCATCTCTTGTATTTCTTTTACCTTGTCAGGGTCGACTTCAATTCTATGTTAACTTACAATGAAACCTAGTAGCTTTCCTGATCTTACACTGAACGTACATTTGTTGGGATTTAACCTTAGTTTGAACTTTCTCAATCGTGCAACAAATTTTGTAGATGGACAATGTGATCCTCTTTTGTCTGAGATTTAGAAATAATATCATCAACATACACTTTGATCTCTTTGTGAATCACGTCATGGAAAAGATTAACCATTACTTGTTGATATGTTGCCCCTGCGTTCTTTAGAGTAAAGGGCATTTCCTTGTAGCATAAAGTTCCCAAGGAGTCATGAATGTAGTCTTCTCCATGTCTTCGGGCGCTATTTTGATATGGTTATACCTAGAGAAACGATCCATAAAGGAGAATACTGAGAAATGAGCCATGTTGTCCACTAATACATCAATGTGAGATAGTGGTAAATTATCCTTCAAACTTGCTTTATTCAAGTCTCGATAGTCTAAACACATGCGTATTTTTCCATCTTTATTGGGTAATGGAACAATGTTAGAAATCCACTATGGATATTTTGCAATGGCTAAGAAACCTGCGTCGAGCTATTTGAGTACTTATTCTCGGATTTTGAGGGCCATATCTAGTCTAGTCCTTCTATTCTTCTTCTTAACAGGCGGACATTCATCTCTAAGAGACAACTTGTGCACAATGATATTTATATCCAACCTAGGCATGTCTTGGTATGATCAAACAAACACATCAGTGTATTCATGCAAGATCTCAATCGACTTCTTTTTTACCACTTCTTCCATGGAAGAACTTATATTGACCTATTTTCTGCCCTCTTCAATTTCAACATTGATAATCTTAACTGATTCCTGATACGGTTGTATGATATATGCCTCATGCTATAATAGTCTTGCTAACTCTTGAGGGAGTTCACAATCTTTCTCACCATCCTTGTCGGCTTGGTTAATTATAAAATCAAAGTCATATTGGACTATAGCAGTGTCGTTATCAATTGGTTTAGATATGGATCTGCATATTTTATTATGCTTTATTTTTTAAAATGTGGAGTAGTAAGTGTGTATGAAAGAAAAGCACTGTCATTTAAAAATAAGGTTAGTAAAATAAAATGATCTTAATTGAATGCAAAACAAGTTTTATTAATGATAAACAAAGTTCAAAACAAATGGGGTCCTTACAAGCTACCTCTATGCGTCCGATAAGAGATAGGTATTTAAAAAACGGAAAACTACTTTGAAAGGAAATAAATCTATGGAATCGTCATAGCAGTCCAATTATTGAGTTTTTATCCTTGAGCACAATCATATACGAGGTTTGATGTCCCCTCTTTGTATATCATAGAAACTTGTTCACCATGTTCAAATCCCAAAGTCATGAAGATCTCTTGAATAAGAGGGATTTGACCTTCATCCTTATTCATAGGCTTCACAACTCTTGATGATTGATATCCCAAACCAAAACGACCCTTCTTTTCTGGAATTTTCAAGAGATTACCTCAACCTTTAGGTTTCCACCTTCTATATCAACTTGTAGGTTCTTCCCATATGTCATAGGTGTCTCAGGTTTTTTTTAATAATTTTCTCCACCGAATAAGTGTGCACAATAGAAATTTATAGAGCCTGGAATCACGTCTCTATGATCCCCTCCTTAACTCCAATATACCGGTATGAATCCAAATGACTCAGAAAGATGTCTTTATCCCCCCCGTTAATCACTACTAACTTTCCTTCGACTATGAATTTTAGCTTTTGATGGAGAGTCGAGGTGACTGCTCTGAAAGCATGGATCTAAGGTCCTCTAAGTAGACAGTGTATGCATGTTCTATCTCTATAACCTGGAAGGGAATGCACAATATGCACAAATCGAACTTTATAGAGAGATTCACCTCTCCAAATACCATCCAGTGAGAACCATCAAATTCTTTGACCATCATTAAACTTAGATTTAGTATGATGCCTTCTATTATGAGCCTCCTTTGAGTACTCTTCGACATTACATTTAGGTATGACCTGGTATCAATCAGAACTTTGGATAGGTGAGTATTTTCACACTTGATTTTGATATGAAAAGACTTATTGTGGGATCTTCCTTGAAGGGGTAATTCTTCATCACTGAAGCCTAAGCATGCCCCTAAGGTCAAAATGGTCATAATTCAATCATGCTGGTCCACAGTGATGTCTTTGCCACATGGGTGGCGCCCGAGACTTTCATTAAAGACTCTCGATGTTCTTCTGAGCTCAAGAGTAGAGAAATTATTGATATCTGTGACGAGGTGTGGTTGGTTTAGTCCAGCACCCTATTCGACTCTTCTTAATTATTTTCAAGAACTCATCGGCCTCCTTGTCACTGACAATCTTCTTTGGGGGGGACTTTGGTCATGGCCTTTTTCTATTATAGCCTTCCCTTTAGCCTTAGATAAGGCATCATCTTATTTTTTATGTTCATAAGCATATGCAAATATACGAACACTACAGGTCATTCTGCAAGAACAAGATTTGGTTGTGCACCTAGCCTTAAGTTTTGATGATAAAAATACATTGTTTCTTATAGAATTTTTTTGAACCATAATGATCTTATCTAGTGTATAGATGAATGCTAACAGCTCCTGACTCTGAAGAAGTGACATGTGATGTCAATAGTTTATGAACTCAACACACTCTAGCTCTGAGTAGATACAAAGTGCACTTTACAAGATATGTCACGTCTATAACGCTCTTAAAACAACACTTCTGAAGAATGGTCATCATATAGCTTATGAATTTGATTTTGATAAAACAACCTCCAAATAGTATAAAGCTCTAAAGTTCTGTGCTCCACATACTATGATGATCAAGTTCTGAAGACTATAAAGACAAGGTTTAGAAGACTCTAAAGACAAGGTTCTGAAGACTCTCATATAATTTTGATTCTTCTAAACATGCTTCACTAACACACATTCTGAAGTATTTGAAGATTAGAAGATAAGATAAAAAAGGTTTTGCGTGAGGAAATATACAAGATCAAATATTCCTTCCACTACACTAATTTTGTTGAGAAAGGACAATACTATTTGAAATTCTTGTTTTCAGATCAAAGATGTCCTAAAATATGTTGAGACACCTTCTGCTGAACGTGGACACAATCAACAATATGAATGATAAACACAGTTCAAAAAATTAAAGAACACACAAAATTGTTAACCCAGTTTTGTGACTCGTGTAATACCCCAAATTTGTCCTACCCTTTTGATTTTATCTGGCTTAGGCATCTTACACTTTTCTCAGGTATATAATTTTCATTAGGTCATTTTGCACGTCATGCATCATTGGTCAATAATTTTGCATGGGATCAATGATATTATGGAATTAGGGTTGTTGTATGGCTTTAAGGCTCTCATCTTCGCACAAGCTTATTTCAATTGATTTCTCCATCGATCATTTGTTTGAAGCTAGGTTTTCATTTCATGGACTTTATCATCATCAAGCTACGAGGCTATTCTTTTCTTCTCAATATCAAGTTGTAAGTTTTTATGAGACGAAGCTAAAGATTAGGGTTTACATCTTATCATACTTGAGCTTGTCACCATTATACTTAAGGATCATCCTCTTACATTTACAACTACCACTAAAGTTAGGTTTAATTTCCTTAAAATAGGTGGTGATCCAGAGATTTTCATGGAGTGTGGTTCATTAGCGAACCTCATTGTCCTATGGATCTCCTTCATTGATTGAAGTATAAGTTATTGTATGAACTAAGGGCATTGAGGATAGGGAATTCAAACAAGGAAGTATGGTTGTGATAATAGTCAAGCATGACATGTTGTTCAGTTCAAGTTCTTATAAAAGATCAAATGGATCAGGCATGGAAAACATTACAAAGTGTGCGGAACCAAAAGCTCATAGTCATTTTCGATTCATGATTTCAACAATTTCTATGGATTGATTCAAAGTCTCAAGAGTCCACATTAAAAAAGTAGGGGAGAACACTAAAAATGTTACTTGAGGTGCGATCTATATACACTCATATCCAAGATGGACATTACAAAATTAGAGAGGAATTTAAATTTGTTTGAGAAAGGTCATGACAATTGCAAGATCAGTCTCATTACATTAACCTCATGTGATTACTCATTCATTACATACTATGGTACAAAATTCCATTACAACTTGGTTCATGCAAAACATAAGAACCTAGATCTACATTCAGGCTACTCCCTCAGATTTTATATGCCTTCATTCACTTTTGCTTAGCCTAAGAAGATCTCCATAAATCCGTCTTGAGTTGTTCTTGCTCTCCACCCTAAGTCTTACCCTGCATCAAGAACCAAATATATGCCAAACAATAAAGTTACTTCAAATCTTGAAACCGACCATGCCCTGCATATTAATCACAGAAAAATCATGGAGTTGAAACAAACCAGAAAAAACTGCAACTTACTGTCCGTGTGGACCCTGCGGTAATACGTCAAGGAAAAGATCAGAAACAATTAATGTTATCTACCAACATTCAGATAGAATTATAATTTTCCTAACAAAAAATGATTTTCTAGCCGTTTCTCACTAATTCCTCATTATTCTAACCTTCTAAAATAGCCAGCTAACTGATTTCATTACCTAACTAACCATAACAAAATTTTCTAACTTTTTCCAACTCTTAACTATTAAAACCAATTTGTTAACATCATTGTACTTATACTGAATATCAATTTTTTTCCCATAACCTAACATGTTTAATAGTTTTAATTACTGACTTTCATTAACATCAACAACTAACTTTCAAACCTCCACTTAACCGCTAACATCGACAATTCCACGAATCAAAATAACCTACTAGCTACCATTTTCCTAACAGTTTTAACTAACCATTTTGGCCTCAACGAACTGTCCAACATAAACTTTCACTACATGCTAACCAAACCGTGCCAATCACTAACAAAAAATCTGGAGCAAATTAAAAAAAAAAAGAAACAATTAAATTCGTAGAGTTCGAATCTTACCAATTCGACCTTTCACCCAAGTTAGCTTCATAACTTAACCAACCAATTCCCTGCACTTCTAACTATCAATAACAAATCATTAAATCAGAATAGGCACTAATAGTCAGAAACAGAAATAAGAAAACTCTTCCATCTACCTATAACATTTTCTAAATGACCTTTAAATAGAAACCCCAAACTTCAATGTAACCACTCTAACCACCTTCTAATTATAGAACTTTAAAACCTTACTAACTAACAGTGTTAAATATGCAAACAACTAACAATCAACTAATTCACTGGAAGTTTCTAAACTTCATAACCACCTATAACAGAAAAAACATAACTCTAACAACCCCCTAACCAAATTAGCCACCTGCCAGCTCATTCAAACAGAAAACAAAAAAAAACTAATTTTCTAACCAATTTCTCAGCAGATCCAAAACAGTCCCCTAACAGAACTTTCTAACCAACTCTCAACCAGCTAACGGTTAACATATCTGAATGAACAAAGAAAAACTCCTTACTGCCTCTAAAGAAACTGGCAACAGATTTCCAAAAAGATCATAATAGAAAAGGAGAGGGAGAAGATTCATAGTTCATATATAACAGAAGAACATAGTAGAATAAAAAAAATCAGTTGAAGAAAAGATAACCAGAAGTTTTTGAGATCACTTCTTTGGCCCTCTCTCTCTTCCATCCTCACCATTCAATCATGTAACAAAAAGTCAAATCCAAGGGCTGGGATTAACTTCTCTGTAAAAAACTCCAACAAATTGTATAAGTCGTTGGTCTTCAATCTTCATTCAGGGATGATTCTTGACAAATCACGAAGAGATCTTCACTCTTCTTGCCTCTCATCTTGTCTCTTTGAATATCCACCTTCACCTCAGAACCTCCGGCTTCAACCGTTCTTAGCAACAAAAAAACTCAGAACCTTTCATCGTCATCTTCTCCGATCAATACCTCAACCTTCGATATACTTCATCACCCGACATCAGCATCATCTTAGATGCACACTGATTCCTTCATCTTCATCTTTATATGATTCATATCAATGTGATAACAATATCACAACCGCATCAACAACTCTCTGTTTCGCTCACTAGCACACACGCTTCGCATTAATAACCACAACTCAACACCTATCGTTGGATAGGATTTCAGAGAAGAAAGGGGAAGAAGACATGTTGCAGAAAATGAAGAAATCATAATTCGTTACCTGAAGAAACGCGAGGATATCTGAGTTTCCAATAATTTCGCAGACGTCGAAGAATCGTTGGAATCGCTCTGGTAGGTAAGCCGTTTTCTTCATTTTCTCGCATCAATCTTTATACTGTTGTGTAGCTTGTATATTGCCAAATGAAAAGCCTGATCATATGGATTGATTCAATGAAGCGTCTCGGTTCAATTTCAGACTATGTTCAGTTAAGTTTTGTTTGGATTTGGACGATTGGTTTTAGACTTGATACAAGCAAAGTAGAGGTTTGAAAAGATGAGGCTGAAGTAGGGCTGTTTGTGGTGTTAGTCGGCGGTTCCAGCGGGGAAGATGGATTGGAATGGTGAGTTTTGGTTGCAGCGTTGTTGAACAAAGAAGAAGTTGGCTCAAAGGAATTGAACGAACATAACATTCTAAACCTAAAAGACACTCCAAATGCATTGTTTCTATGTGTTTCATTTGGTTTTTTATCCAGTAACGAACTAAATGAATAAGTGATGGTGTTGTTGGACTGAACCTTTTTTGCAGCCTAGTAGCATTGGTGCAAAAAAAATTTCATGGACCTCATTCTAATGGGCCTAGCGCCCTGCTGCTGCATACCCCTGAAAAGCAGTTTTCATCCCCTGACTCTTCCTAATTGCTTTTCTTAGTTTAAATTTTCTTTTTAAATTATTTAATAAAAAACTTAATGATAGGATTTAGATTTTTAATTTTTAATTTTTTATGATAAAATTGTAATAAGATCAACAAAGTTTGTTAGTTTTTTTAATTGATTTTTAGGAACTAACTCACTAATTTTTGGTAGTTTTTCATGACAAAAACAATAAAGGATAATCAGAATAATAGAAACAAATAATAATAATAGAATATATTAGATTTTTTTTGGGAATTAACTCTTTAAATTTTTAGAAATTTTCTTACATAAAAACTAATAATGGAAATACTTTGTTTCTTTTAGTTTTTATCCATATCTTCGTACCATCGTGCCTCGTTATTTCTGACGCGTTTGTTCATTATGCAAGGTACATTTTTATTCTTTCGATCATGTAACATAAAAAGTGTTATGTGATCGAAGCATACGGCTTATGCTCGCTTCCGATGCAACACGCCTTATTTCTCATCATCCTGAGAAATTTATATTATATTATATGTTATCCTGATACATGTGATATTTTGTGATACTTTGCACAGGAACTTCTGATTACGCATTGCATTTGCAACACGCGTTTGCTTTTATCTTAGTTGGATATTATTTCTGACTTTGTTTGTTTCTTGGTGAAGCTTACTCGACATGTACTCCCTGCTTCTCCATTGCTTTCGTCCGCTCATGATGATTTGCTCGCTTTTGGTAGTCACCGCTACTACCTTTTTACTCGCACTTTATCGTACTTCTTTACTGCTTTTCTAGAGATCATGAGAAGTAGGGCTTTACTGCTTTTTTGGTGCCACGAGAAGTAGGGTAGAGATGTATGATGGAGGTCTCTGTTGCTGATCATGTCAGGAACCCTATTGGTTTATTTAAAGACCCGTTTAGGGAAATTCCGCATTGTTTGCCATTGTGTGCTACTTGTGTGTGGTTTGTTTAAAACCCTACCTTCGAATAGGTATTTTGCAGGAGTGTTTACATTTGTGTCCGCACTATTCCCCCATCCCTTATTGATAAGTCCTCAAAAGGAGGCGAGCGGGGAGGGTTAGTAATCAACCCCCACAATTTCGTTTGTGTCATCCTTAGCTCGTGACGCACCACGATGCTTCGAAGATGTGCCTGCTCTTGTGTATCGAGTTCATCAAGTGGGGAAGGATTCTACAATCAAATCCCCATGCTTTGTCAGGATTTTGCATTGGTCGATGATGATACTCCGTGATCGTTCATATCGTCTTCTGTCTCCTACCTTGATCTCCTATATATTGGTTAGGTATTTAGTCTCTTTGGACATCACATTTTCGTTTTTTCATCTCACTCCCGCTTGTTTGTCTCGGGTGATACACTCCCCTTGACTAAAGCATTTTGTTTCTTTTCCTTACTATTTTATGTGTGTGCTCTTTCGAGCTTGATTGTTTCATCCTTGTATATTCCATGTTCCCTTAGGACGTGCTTACTCCCTTCGGATGCAAGTTAGACCTTAGGTTGCAAACCATGAATGCTAACATTAGGTAGATATTTTCCTTTCATCCTTGACGTAGGGACACCATTGTATGATAACTTTAGGTTTAGAAATACGCTAGTCTCCCTTAGACTCTTTTTTCCCCTTTTCCATATGCATCTAAAACTAAAACTTCTTTTCCTTAACAAGACACAAACCAATCAAATGTGGCATCTTGCCTCGAGGGCGTAACTCGAAAACACTTTCAGCAAGGACATGATTAATTTAATTCTTTACCAACGTGTATGTCTCCAAAGGTCTAGCTGCGGTAGAAGGAGGAATTAAAATCATCCATAAAAAACACAAAACAAACAAAAACATGTTAGCCGAACTACAGTAACTCTGATTCCTCAAAAAGGATACGTAGGCATTGGGGTAAGGCCCAAGCGAGTACAACTTTATTTTCCCTACATTCTTTTCTCCTTCCGTTTCCATGCATTCTTCTCAGTAGTAAACAATAAGAATAGTTTAAACACACCCATAAGATATACAACAAGAGTGGATACCGTAGAGTATTACGGGCGTGTGGGGGTGCTAATACCTTCCCCTCGTATAACAGACTCCCTTACCCAATAATTCAGTTGCAAGACCGTGAGTTCTCCCTTCTTAGGTTTTCTCGATGTTTACCTTTCCCTTCATGTGGGATAAAAGACGGTCGATGACGACTTCATTATTTGATGATTTTCAGCCGATTGTTTTAACTCGCACCTACTCTGGGGGCTACCAAGCTAGGGACCAAGTTAATCTGATAGTATCAATTCAAAGACCCATACCAAAATTTCACCTAGTTAACAATCTACTCACAGAAATTCTTAGCACTCAAATGATAATAGCTATAAATACAATGAAGATAAAAGGACACAACTATTTTATGCAGGTTCACCGTTAACTAGGTGTAATACGGTGGGAGAACTGACTTGTTTTTACATTTTATCGCAAATGTTGCGGATAGCAAGAGTCGCCACCGACTTTTATTTTATCCAATAAGGAAAGGGTGAAAAGAACATGAAAGACCTTGACAGATTTTGAGATCGGGGGGTAGGTTATGAAAAGGGAAGGTGTTAGCACCCTTTTTATCCATAGTTATCTACGTGATCTTAATCGCTTAGCTCATTTTGAAAATTTTCTTTTTTGTGTGTGTTTGAAAATATTTTGAAAATTGCCAATGTAAGGTGAACTTTGTAATAACTCTTGTATCGGTCCTTAAGAATGTATACAAAGTGTTTTGAAAATATTTTTAAAAGTGTTCATATGAAATTTTTTTGTTTTGAAAATATTTGTGAGCAAGCGATTAACAGTTCTACCTACTCAAGGTCATTCTTGTACTTTTCCTTCTCATTTAGACAGTGTTATTCGTACCATTAGTTAGTAGGAATCCCTATTATTGGATGTGAAGGGATAAGCAGAGGGTCATCGTATGGTCATTGAAGGAAAGTTGTAAGGATGCTTTATCAATTTCGTAAGGGACTAGATCATTTTCCGAAAGGCAACTTCGAAGGGTCATCGACAGACTATGATCTTTTATTTGAGGGTCTTTGCTAAAGCATCCCTACTTTTGAGGGACATGACCGTTTATTCCGAAGGCAACAAGAGAGGCAACCCTAAAGGTGCAAGTGTGCAAGTGTGTTGTACCCAATTATTTATCTTTGGATTTAGGGTTTTCTAACGTTTGGTTTTTGTCTTTCCATGCAAACCCTATTTACTAAGCAGTAATAACGAATATAACAACAACAGATAAAGGCAGAAAAAATAAACCTAAACCTATTACACGGCTTTGGGGAATATACAAAATTGAGGTGCAAAAAATAAACCTACAACTATTACATCTAGGATCAATTACATAATAGTGAAAAAGAAAGCGGGAAATCTAGGCTATTACATTCGCAAAACCTATACAATTTATCTAAGAAAATAAAATAAGAGGAAAAAAGGAAAGAAAAGTTTTTGGTGATTTTTTTATAAAAAGAATGATTTAATTAATTAAATAAACCTAAGAATCTAATTAATTTTAATTAATAAGAAAAAGGTCAATTAAATTAATTGAAAGAACTAAAACCTAATTAATTAGGGTTAGTAAAAAAATTATTTTTAGGTTTGTAAAAAATAAATTAAGGTTAAAATAATTAGGGTTAGAAAATAGGGTTAGGGAAGAAATTAAGGAAAAACAACAAGTTGGAAGCAAAACAAAACAAACTGCCAGGGGTGGGTGTTGAACCCACACCCTTTGCTTTTTCACCAAAAGGCCTTGCCACTGCTGTCGTACCCCAAATTTGTCTTACCTCGATGATTTTATTTTTCAAGATTTAAGTAGAAGGAATATTTAATTAAAGGTGGTATAGCAATTTCTGATGGCCCATCTTTATCCGGGACTAGGGGTGTACTTAAATTCAGGAAAGCGGGGCTTTCTAAATCAGAAGGGGTTGAATTGCAATTTAAAAGCCCATCAGAATTTGGCTCGTTTTCTTTTAAATAACAAAAAGGGGGTATAATTTCAAGTTACAGGCTCAAAGAAATTGAAAACATTGAAGTATCCCATTCAATCTATTTTTGAAAATCATCCTATTGTGCTTAAACATTATTTTGCTGTTTATTTAGTAAAGCTGAGCCCATTTGTCTTCTTGGATTTTAATGTCTCATGTCAAAAGGTAGCATTAATACTAAAATTGTTTTAATAAATAATAAAAAAAAATATTTCTTTCTTGGTTAAAAACGCAGTATTTTTTTAGTACGGACAAACTTTTTGCAAATATGTTGTTGTTAAACTCTTTTAATAATATTTCATTAGTCATTAAAGAAAATTTGTTTATTAAAAGCTTTTAGTTAAATAATTAGCATTGGGTTAGAAGCCAATTGGGCCTGAGTTAAGAGAAAACATTTTTTTGCTGTAAGGAGATAAAATGTTAGGCTGGGCTGCATGGAATTGGCGCATGCCCATTTTCTTAGTTGTGCACATGCCGTAACAAAAACAATGATGAGCTGGGCTGAATTAACAATTTTTGCGCAAGCCCATATTATACAAGCAGTCACTGTTCCAATTAAATCCAAAGATTTGCGCACGTTTTCTTTAATGTACAGATGTTGTACAAATCATTTTTTGAATCAAATCTTTTACAAGGCAATTATACAGAATCCACAACAAAAGCCCAAAATTTCTAAAAGAATCAGTATAAGACTAAAATATAATCAAATCCAAAATAAAATGGTCACCAAATCGAATCCATAAAAATACATAAAACATAGAAATATTACAATAATCCGAATCAATTCCAAAGGAATCTAAATCCCTAATTTTGTTCTAATTCCTAATTCTAAACTAATTAATCTCGTAACAACAATTTTTGTACCCTAAATTACAAAATAAAAAGTACAGAAAAAGGGGGATTACGTTGGAGACAACGAGAACAGAAAAACGAAGAAGGAAAGTTGAAGAAGAATGAAGCACCGATTTGGGTTTCGATCTCTGAAACCCTAATCGGCCTTGCTAACCTTAGTCGCGCCATCTTTAATCTCAGTGGCCACCATCTTTAAATCTTCACCGGAACACTGCAAACAAGAAGAGGAAGAAGGGTTGTCATCAGAATCGGAAGCCGTACAAAGGGGAAAACTTAAACTCAACCTTTCTTTTTTTCTGTCAATTAAGGGTTTGGTGGGTGGACGCTGGGGTAGAGATTCGGTCGAATACAACCATCGCCGCCGTGAGGTTGAGGATGCTAGGGTTTTAAAGAAGAAAGTGAGTTGTTATTCTTGAGAGAGAATGAGGGGCTGTAATATGAAAATGAAGAATAATGTAAAAACAATAACTTATTCTGTTTAATTCCAATACCCGCGCGCCTACAGTAGCTAACACGTACCCTTCATCATGATCGGCTGATCACTAGTGAACGGCCATAAG
The DNA here is from genome assembly GCA_948472305.1 of Vicia faba. NCBI lineage: Eukaryota > Viridiplantae > Streptophyta > Magnoliopsida > Fabales > Fabaceae > Vicia > Vicia faba. Next base: position 169,316,213 of record OX451741.1, read on the forward strand.
GCCGAGTCTACCATAAGTCTCCATACGCCCTCAACCATGCAATCTAACCGGCATCTCCAAACATGCAATGGGCCTAAGCCCATTAATTTTTGCGCACCCATCTCCCTGTTTTACTAAGACTGCAAGTGAACAACACCCCCTTGCCAGCCTGCGCATTGGGCCAGCCCAACTTAACTGATTTCTACACCCCGTTCTTTTACTTGATAACTAGAAATGCACCCCCCAGGTTTAATCAATTACTTCTTTTATTGTTTTTTTACTATTTTTTATATACTATTTTTAATTCTTATTATTACTATATTATATTTTTTTAATAATTACAATTATTATTATTATCATATTTTTTATTAATATTATTATTATATTATTATTATTATCTATTAATTTTATTTTCTTATTACTATTATTATATTTTATTTGCTATGTAAATATTATTTATTTCTTATTTTTGTATAAATAATTATATTATTATAACATGTAAATTATTTTATATCAAAAATGCATATATTATTTTAGTATCTTATTTGCATTATATATTATTTAATGATACATTAATAAGATATTTTGCAATTAATACGATAAAAAACTCGCAACAAACAACAAACTATTTTTCGCTACAAATTAAGCTAATCAACTGTTTTTTGCAAAAGGGTTTCAAACAGATTTTGACTTACCGCACATTTAGTAAAAATCTACGTAATCATTACTCCCGACCAAAATGCGAGGTGATTCAAATTATGTTTGCGACCCATAAAAAACACCAACCTCATACGAACTACGAATTGAGACTTTGATTCCTCTTAAGAGGATACGTAGGCATACGATCAAAAATCGTAGCGAGTTCTCCTATAAAAAATTTTAAACTCTTTTCCCCTAATAATATTAAAACCCTGTTTACCTCAAACCAAAACCTAAAACCTAATATCCTTGTGAACAAGGTAGATAAAAGGTGCCTAACACCTTCCTTTCGTCTAAAGAAGTCTGAAACCTAGAATCTTTGTCTGTGAATTAGGGTTTTCTGTTAGATTCCCTTCCCTAGGATAGAAACTAATAGTGGCGGCTCTGATTAAAAATCCAGTTGCTACAGCTGGCGACTTTGCTGGGGACTTCAACTTTAGGTTTTAAGGTTTTTTGCTTTGGGGTTTTATTGCTTTATTTATTTCTTTCTTTCATTTATTCATTGCAATTATTTAATTATTGTCTATTGTTTATCATCATATATACTGCGTGGCGGGATTTTTTATTTCTCAAAACATTTTCAATAACCCTTAGAAAGAAGGTTCGTCTATTAGCTTAAGGGGTACATCATCCCTGCGAGTTTATGTGACGACTTCACCTAGAGTCGGTGGACTTCCGAAAAAGGAATACTTATTAAGAGATACCCTCTTGATGAGTACGACTTTGGAAGGACACCCATGACTCTTTATAACGACCTTAACCTAAAAATATCATGACGAGACCTTTCACGACTTTGAGATGAAAGTCTCAGTCCGTAAAGAGGCCCCACCTAAGGGAGGCCCTGGTGCCTTTTCTCTCTGGTGTTATTCATGAAACCCTTAAGGAAGCCAGCTTTTGGGAGGGTAAACCAACGGTAGGTCAAAATTAAGGAGCCTACCTTCTAAGGGTACTTATCACAAAACCCCCATCACTGAACCGTACATCCCTACAGGGGTACTTATCACAAAAATCCCGTCACTAAATCCTACACCTATGCATTCATACATCTCATATATTTGTTATATATTTCATATATTCGTCACCCGTTTCTTTGTCTTATTCACAGGGTATAAAAAATAATGATAAAATCAAGATCTCGATGACTGTCTTTAAAAATGGATACCGAAGGAAACAACTTGTTCGCGTTAACACGCCAAACATGTCTGAAATCTAAGCCACAAAAGGGAAATAATGTACTGAAGACTTTCTGAAGCTTTGTCAAGCAAAGGTGGATGGTTTCAAGAGCAGACATTTGCAGGCGCACCTAGAAGACTTATTTCCCTTTGCTTGATTTCACGCAAATAAATTTTTGGTTTAAAATTGTAATATTTTTCAATATCTGAATTATGTTACCTTCAATAAAGGCATTTTATTTCCACATCTCGTTTGCGTATTTATTTTAAAGATAGTCTCCAAGTAAAATAATAAGCTAAGGACAAGCATGTACGTAGAGGAATAAGACATTTAAAACAAGAAACCATTTCATGTTCATACACATCATTCACATGCACTCATTCATAAACACCTACATATAATATCAAAACTCATCTCATTTTTTTCAAAAAAATCTCTCCAGTTGAACCATTTGTAGAAGAAGATTTCCACCTCCTTGGCCTCCATATCAAACAAGGGCATATCAACAAAAAGCAATGGACAAAATCGAGGAAACTCAGGCTGCATTCAAAGAGGATCTCGAGCAAGTAAAGGGTGATGTAACTTAAATGAAAGGAGATATGAGTTAAGATCTCCTAGCTTTGAAGAACATCATTGACAGGCAAGACCAGATTCCCAGGGTAGCTTTCGAAGAAGTAACCCAAACGATTGGTGCATCAAGCAGTCACCAACTAAGGAAAGAGCCATAAGCAGGACTCCAAAAGTCCTTCATGGCCCAACAAGAAGTTGAAACTGGAGGGTTTGTCCCACCGCCATCAAAGGTAGGGGCATCACATACCTTACAGATTCCAACCAATAAGGCAGACAACTACTTGGACCTGCAATACAGAGATCACGACCCAGAAGATGCCTACCAGGAACCCTTAAAGACGACTAGTACTCATGCTGTTGATAATCCACTGGTACTGAATCAGTACAAAGCTCTGGAGGAAAGATTAAAAGTTGTGGAGGGTTTTGACGCCTTCGAAGTAGACGCTCTCGAAATAGGCCTAGTTCCTGATGTGGTAATTCAGCCAAAATTCAAAGTACATGACATTGAAAACTACAAAGGGCTCACCTGTCCAAGAAATCATTTGCGCATGTATTGCAGGAAGATGCATGCCCATGCCCATGATCAAAAGCTAATGATTCACTATTTTCAAGATAGCCTGAGTGGGGCATCTTTAGACTGGTATATGTAATTGGAGCGAACACATATTCGAACCTGGGCAGATCTTGCTAATGCTTTCCTAAAGCATTACAAATATAACCTGGACATGGCGCCTACCCGCATGCAACTCCAGAATCTGTCCTAGAAGAAATAAGAGTCCTTCAAAGAGTATGCTCAGAGATGGAGGGAGATGGCATCCCGTGTGCAACCACCACTATTAGAGAAGGAATTAGTAGACGTGTTCATGGGGACTTTGCAAGGGTTGTATTATGAGAAGATGGTTGGAAGTATCTCTTAGGGATTCTCAGAACTAGTGACTATCATAGAAAGAATTGAGATTGGAATAAAGAGTGGGAGGATACCAGGGGGGCCATCAAGTACCCCCTATAATTCAAGAAGGCCTGCTTCAAACTTCCCCAAAGGAAAAGAGGGAGAAATTAATGTTGTAGCATCACAACCCAGGGTGCAACAACCATTAGTGATCCCACAAGGGCAGCATCAAGGCATAAGGCCGTAAAGAAAATTTGATTTGCTCCTTATGCCACCTAGTCAATTATTACAATAGCTAGTTAAGGCATAATTGCTAGAAATCAAGCCTCTAGCTCCTCCAGTCGGGCCGCTCCCGCGAAAGTCCAACGCCAACGCCAGATGTGAGTATCATGCTAATTCTCCTGGACATACCATAGAGCAATGTTGGCCATTCAAACATAAGGTCCAAGACTTGTTAGAATCTCAAGACATGACTTTTGAGAAACCTAACATCAAATTAAATCCTATGCCTCCGCACGACGGGCCAACAATAAATGCAATCTAAGTAGTCACTGACTCTAGGGCAAGCAAACATGCAAAAAACCCAATTAACTTGTCGAAGGAATATCCATTCGAATGTGGGTTCCTGTTGGAACAGAATAAAGCATTTGAAAGAACTCTGCAAAAGCTAAGGGACCAGGGGATAGTCCAATTTGGACTGTACTCTGAAGAAACATGCCTAGCTACTCTAAAGGACAAAGCACGGGTCCCTCCAATCCAAGAAACCTTTGTCAACAGGGGAATAGAGCAGGGCGAACATGTGGCGATGATATCCAACAAAGTCAATACCAAAAGGGAAACTTACTGCATCCGAGAATGTGCCCCAGAAGAATTCAAAAAAATGGACTACCGTGGAGATTCCCGAGATCTTTTTCTTTCCTAAGTAATTTTTCTTGTTTTTGAAAGAACCTATGTCAAGCCTGAGACACAGGGGTTTCTTGTAAGGGTTTCTTGTTTTGTTTCAGACAATATTTATGATCAATAAAAGTTATATTTTGTTTTCAATTAAGATCCTTGTCTTTCTCTTGCATTTATTTCGTAAAAATGGCAATACCTTCTCTGCATATGCATTTTCAAATATTCATATACTAAAATCTGCACCAAAACATGATAACGGTGAAAATCCATGCCTAAAACCACCGATAATGCTACTGTTGTGACCCGATATAATTTTGACACTCCTATAAGCTAAGCTAAAGAGGAAGATGATAAAGATCTTGAACTTCCTAAGGAAATGGCAAGGGAAATAGAGCGAAAGGCTGACAACATACAAGAGGCTATTAAGACCATTAATATGAGCACATGGGAAGATCCAGAAGAAACCAAGCTAAGGGGAAATGTTAGAACGGAGCCACAAAGAAGATGATCAAATTATTGCACATATCTGCTTGTTCCTACAGAAACAGACCAAGGTTAGATACAAACATTGTGTAAATATAAGCAACTACAAAATACCAGGACTTGACAAAGGACCCGAGCCAGGGGCACGTTGGATACTCACGTTCGACGGGGCTTCAAATGCACTGGGGCACGATATAGGGGTAGTTTTGACTTCTCCAAAGAATTATCACAAGTCATACACTAAGGTTGTGTTTTGAATACACCAAGTACAAAGCCCGTTTACTAGGACTGGAAGCTGCCATTAGTATGAGAATAAAGAATCTCGAAGTATTTTGGGACTCCACATTAGTCATATACTAAGTCAAGAACGAATGGAGTACTAAAGCATCCAAAACTGATTCCATATCAGGATCATGTTTTGAAAACTGACTGCGGAATTCACAAATGTGGAATTCACAAAGATCACTTTCAGTCACATCCCACGAGAAGAAAATCAAATGGCAGATGCTCTGGAAACTATGTCAACTATGTTCAAAGTAACTTGGTCGAACCACAAAGCACGCATCACAATCAAGAGCCCGTACATTGTCTTGTTATCAAAGAAAGTCCAGACGACAAGCCTTGGTTTTATGACATCAAGAATTACCTACAAAAACAAGAACATCTAGAAGATGCCTCAATCATTGTCAAATGAACTCTACAGAAATTAGCCTTGGAATTCTTTCAGAGTAACAATGTATTGTACAAGATGAACCATAACATGATCTAGTACTCCAGAAGATTCAGCTACCTTGCCTCGACTCACGTGGTAAATGGACACCCAACTATAAAGGTCCATATGTAGTGAAAACAACATTTTTCGGTGGTAGTCTCATCCTCACAACAATGGATAAGGAAGAGCTACCGCATCCGACAAACTCAGACGTAGTAAAAAAATACTATGTATAAGAAGGTCTTTAAGCTCGAACCCTAAAAGGGCAACTTAGGCAAAAAGGAGCGTCCCGATGGATCGAAAACCCTAAAGGGCGATCCAGGAAAAAAACTAGGGGCATATAACTAAAAACATTATCCCGGTGGATTGAAAACTTGAAAGGGCGACCCAAGCAAAAATTAGGGATCATTAAAAAAGAAATAAAGAACAAAAATACTGTGATCTAAGAACTACGACTACGAACCACGAAGGGAGAGATGGATCTAAATCATACGACTCAGAAGCAAATGAGACAAAAACTATTAAAAGGATATTGGGAAAACAGCAGTAGCAATTATCATTTTCATTGCCATTTACAGTTTTGAAAATTTCTGTAATTACTTCTTTCTAGGAATTGCATCTTGTACATTCTCCTATTCAGAGGAATAATCAATAAAACATTCACTTTTCTTTTCATCTTTCAAATTTCATTTTTATTTTCTCCGACTTTATTACAAAATACTACGATCAAAAGAAATGTTTTTGGTGATTTTTTTATAAAAAGAATGATTTAATTAATTAAGTAAACCTAAGAATCTAATTAATTTTAATTAATAAGAAAAAGGTCAGTTAAATTAATTGAAAGAACTAAAACCTAATTAATTAGGGTTAGTAAAAAAAATTATTTTTAGGTTTGTAAAAAGTAAATTAAGGTTAAAAGAATTAGGGTTAGAAAATAGGGTTAGGGAAGAAATTAAGGAAAAATAACAAGTTGGAAGAAAAACAAAACAAATTTCCAGGGGTGGGTGTTGAACCCACGCCCTTTGCTTTTTCACCAAAAGGCCTTGCCACTGCTGTCGTACCCCAAATTTGTCCTACCTCGATGATTTTATTTTACAAGATTTAAGTAGAAGGAATATTTAATTAAAGGTGGTATAGCAGTATCTGATGGACCATCTTTATTCAGGACTAGGGGGTGTACTTAAATTCAGGAAAGCGAGGCTTTCTAAATCAGAAAGACTCGTGTATCTGTGAACCCATTCGCGAGGCATGTTGGCCCATGGCCCATGCGATTCGAAAATGGAGAATTAGTTCAAAAGAATAATAATCATTAAGTCCTTAATTTTTTTAATACATATAAAAATTTCTAGTGGTAGCAAAAAGAAGGGGTTGAATTGCAATTTAAAAGCCCATCAGAATTTGTCTCATTTTCTTTTAAATAACAAAAAGGGGGTATAATTTCAAGTTACAGGCTCAAAGAAATTGAAAACATTGAAGTAGCCCATTCAATCTATTTTTGAAAATCATCCTATTGTGCTTAAACATTATTTTGCTGTTTATTTAGTAAAGCTGAGCCCATTTGTCTTCTTGGATTTTACTGTCTCATGTCAAAAGGTAGCATTAATACTAAAATTGTTTTAATAAAGAATAAACAAAATATTTTTTTCTTGGTTAAAAACGCAGTATATTTTTAGTACAGACATACTTTTTGCAAAAATGTTGTTGTTAAACTCTTTTAATAATATTTCATTAGTCATTAAATAAAATTTGTTTATTAAAATCTTTTAGTTAAATAATTAGCATTGGGTTAGAAGCCAATTGGGCCTGAGTTAAGAGAAAACATTATTTTGCTGTAAGGAGATAAAATGTTAGGCTGGGCTGCATGGAATTGGCGCAGGCCCATTTTCTTAGTTGTGCACATGCTGTAACAAAAACAATGATGAGCTGGGCTGAATTAACAATTTTTGCGCAAGCCCATATTATACAAGCATTCACTGTTCCAATTAAATCCAAAGATTTGCGCACGTTTTCTTTATTGTACAGATGTTATACAAATCATTTTTTTGAATCAAATCTTTTACAAGGCAATTATACGGAATCCACAACAAAAGCCCAAAATTTTTAAAAGAATCAATACAAGACTAAAATATTATCAAATCTAAAATCAAATGGTCACCAAATCGAATCCAGAAAATACATAAAACAACGAAATATTACAATAATCAGAATCAATTCCAAATGAATCTAAATCCCTGATTTTGTTCTAATATCTAAGTCTAAACTAATTAATCTCGTAACAACAATTTTTGTACCCTAAATCACAAGCCTATAAATACAAAATAAAAGTACAGAAAAAGGGGGAATTACGCTGGAGACGGCGATAACAGAAAAACGAAGAAGGAAAGTTGAAGAAGAACGAAGCACCAATTGGGGTTTGATCTCCGAAACCCTAACCGGCCTTGCTAACCTCTGCCGTGCCATCTTTAATCTCATCGGCCACCATCTTTAAAGCTTCATCGGAACACTGCGAACAAGAAGAGGAAGAAGGGTTAGTATCGGAATCGGAAGCCGCACAAAGGGGTAAAATTAAACTCGGCATTTCTTTTTTGCTGTCAATTAAGGGTTTGGTGGGTGGACGTTGGGGTAGAGATTTGGTTGAATACAACCATCACCGTCGTGAGGTTGAGGGTGCTAGAGTTTTGAAGAAGAAAGTGAGTTGTTATTCGCGAGAGAGAGAATGAGGGGCTGTAATATGAAAATGACGAATAATGTAAAAATAATAACTTATTCTTTTTAATTCCTATACCCGCGCGCCTACGGTAGTTAACACGTACCCTTCATCATGACCGATTGATCACCAGTGGAAGGCCATAAGGTCGATTCCACCATAAGTCTCCATACGCCCTCACCCATGCAATCTAACCGACCTCTCCAAACATGCAATGGGCCTAAGCCCATTAATTTTTGCGCCCTCATCTCCCTGTTTTACTAAGACTGCAAGTGAACAACACCCCAAGCTGAACCGATTTCTACACCCCCTTCTTTTACTTGATAACTAGAAATGCACCCCCCCCCCCCCCCCAGGTTTAATCAATTTCTTCTTTTATTGTTTTTTTTTACTATTTTTTATATACTATTTTTAATTCTTATTATTACTATATTATATTTTATAATAATTACAATTATTATTATTATCATATTTTTTATTAATATTATTATTATATTATTATTATATTATTATTATTATCTATTAATTTTATTTTCTTATTACTATTATTATATTTCATTTGCTATTTAAATATTATTTATTTCTTATTTTTGTATAAATAATTATATTATTATAACATGTAAATTATTTTATATAAAAAAATGCATATATTATTTTAGTATCTTATTTGCATTAAATATTATTTAATCATGCATTAATAAGATATTTTGCAATTAATACGATAAAAAACTCGCAACAAACAACAAACTATTGTTCGCAACAAATTAAGCTCATCAATTGTTTTTTGCAAAAGGGTTTCAAACATATTTTGAGTTACCGCGCATTTAGTCAAAATCTCCACAATCACTACTTCCGACCAAAATACGAGGTGATTCAAAATACGTTTGGGACCCATAAAAAACACCAACCCCATACGAACTATGAATTGGGACTCTGATTCCTCTTAAGAGGATACATAGGTATACGATCAAAAATCGTAGCGAGTTCCCCTATAATTTTTTTTAACTCTTTTCCCCTAATAATATTTAAAACCCTGTTTACGCCTAACCTAAACCTAATATCCTTGTGAACAAGGTAGATGAAAGGTGCCTAACACCTTCCTTTCGTCTAAAGAAGTCTGAAACCTATAATCTCTGTCTGCGGATTAGGGTTTTCTGTTAGATTCCCTTCCCTAGGATAAAAACTAATAGTGGCGGCTCTGATTAAAAATCCAGTTGCTACAACTGCGCAAGTGCACGCCTGTGTTAGGAGAATAGAAGCAACGCACTACATATTAAAACCTGCAAAATATGAAGAAAAAAACATGAAAAATGTAAAAAGGCAGGGATCAAACCCACACCCTTGTACATCAAAGCCTTATCATGCGCACACTTGCCACTGAGGTGGCTGTTTTATCCAGTACATAACTGGAAACAAATAAATATAATACAAACACAAATAACTAGGCTGGAGAAGCGTCGGAGCCTTAACTCATGTTATTTTGTGAGATACGATGTAAACAACCTAAAACGGTGTAAACATGGTAGTTCATGGTTCAGTTGTTATGGGACTCACACGATGAGTCTATCCTGCATTGTTATTCCTCGAAACAAATTAGTGATGTTAGTATGCATTAAAACATAAAGAAAATAACAACATGGATTTCATGCAAAAACCAAAATCGGCGAGGTATATGCGAGAGTTTTAAGCCTCTTGAATCATCACAATCGATCAGATCTTACCCTATAATGCTTCTGGAATAGAATGTGATGGCTGCCTTGCTTTGAAAGAGGCTGTAACTAGGGTTTTCGGTTTGCCCTAGTTTTTGATAATTTTGGAAGTTTTGGAATAATGATCTTGTGCAAAGTCTTCGTGTCGTCTCTTGTCTGAAATATATGGAATATATAAAGAAGAATTAGGTTAAACAAGTGTGGGCTTGGACCTTTGTAAGAAAGCCACTTATTTAATCTAATTTATTTTGAATTTTAAATAAATAAAATCAAAGATAAATAGAATAAAAATGAAAAGGGTGTATGAATAAGTTCAAAGGTTCATAATGAGGCTTTATGCACTATTGGTCTTTGTAAGATCAACCCATTATCCCAAAATTACAAGTTTACTCACTTTGAGTTTCATGCATTTTCTCAAAATTGACCAAATTGCACCAATCATAACTCTCTCAATTTTCATAATTTGAAAGTGATCTTAGACGTTTTGGAAATCTCAATATGTCCCCTACAATATCTATGTTGGTCATTTTTCCATTTGAAGACTTTATCTTGATGTAAATTGCTTTGACACAAAGTGTCTTTCTGTTGACTTTTGAAATGACCTATAATGTTTTGGCCCATATCTCTCAAATGAAGCATTTTTTGGACTTGAGCTTAGAGAGAACAAGTTGTAGAGAATGCATTTCCTTCAAAATGTGGTTTGTTTAAGAAGAATCCGATGAAGTATGTGAAAGTTATGATTGGTCAAATGTTAGTTGACTTCTCCTTAAGAAAACCCTAATTTAGTAACTTTTGAGTTTTGATGAATCTTGAGTTTTCTTGATGAATCGTGATCAAACCTTGATCAAATGATGAATATGACTTCAAAACCTTGATTTTGACCAAAAATATTGAGGTTTAACTGTATGTTGACCATAATTGATGTAAGGATTGAAACTTGACATGAGGATTATTTGAAGCACATGAGGAACCATGAAATCCACTTGAGGCCTTAGAATATCAATTTTCCTTGATAAAAACATAACCCTAGTTGCAGGTCAACTACTTAGGAAAAGGGTTTGTCTGATCAACTCTTAAGCAATTGAGAACCCTAGGAGAATGTCCTGAATAATGAGAGGACAAATTTTGGGGTACAACAACTTCCCCTGTTCAATATTCTTAAACTTGAAGAATTAGATTGGCATGTCCGCCATTCGTATTCTGAAGGTGGAAGAGGATTGAACACTTAAGTGCCCAGTAATTTGCACTCACATGTGCATAAAGTAACACTGGTTGTTGAATGTATTGCTTGAATGAGATTAAATATGCCATTCAGAAAGATGACAGAGTGTCGTCGGAGATGGGCTTATAGATGCCATCCAAAGTAAGTGTTGATAAAAGTATCAGAATGAGTCTATGTTCGATTGTATCTGAAGAATGATTTTCAGAATGAATCTTTGAGGAAGATGTTTTTCAGATTGAATCCCTGAAGTAAATCCTCTAGTCATGTAGATAGGCGCCACATCCTATTTCACGAATTGATCTACAATCTATTTTTGTTGGTAAACCCATCTTGTTTCGGGAATTCGTACCACCTGGTCATGTCGATTGTTACCCCGTCCTGTTTCAGGAATTCGTACCACCTGGTAATGTCGATTGTTGCCCTGTCCTGTTTCGGGAATTAATCTTTGCCTAGTCATATAGATAGTTGCTCCGTCCTGTTTCGGGAATTAATCTTTGCCTGGTCATATAGATAGTTGCCAAGTCCTATTTCAGGAAATAATCTTTGCCTGGTCATATAGATAGTTACCCCGTCCTATTTCGTAAATTAATATTTGACCTGCCTTTTGTTGGTAAACCCATCTTGTTCCGAGATTCATACCGCCTGGTCGTATAGATAGTTGCTCCGTCCTATTTCAGGAATTAATCCTTGATCTGTTTGAAATTTACTGGTGATATTTGTCTGTGTGTGGACTTTACCTGAAAAGATAAACGTTAGTTTTATGCAATGTCAGGATGTATGCATTGCGTAATGATGTTCTCAAAGCAAATGAGAGTGTTATATGCATTTTGTATGCATATGCTATGATATTATATAAATTATGTATAGATGTAAGATGTCGTTGGAGGCAACGGTAGCTTCGTATAACATCTTTGGCTGGGGAAAATAAATACCTAACTATTGTTGGGGATGAAGAATAAGAATCTTCAATCTTGTTTAGATTGTCATCACTGGGGATTCTTGCATTCTGTTTGAGGATATTCCGCTGGGGATGTTCGACTTCTGCTTGGGGATATAAGAATTCAAGGAAAAATGCCCATCGCTCTCTTATGTACCCTGGCTGGGGATAAAAGAGATGGATGACCTTCTGATGTACTGTCTGACCGAGTTTCAGATATGTGTGTTAGCTCTTCTAGGGAGGGTAAAGTTGAATGAGATCTGGCCCGGGAAGAGAATCTTGTCGGCGAGTTACAATATTTAGGGAACAAACCCTGTTGGGGAAGAGAATTCGGATGGAGAAATAAACTATGTTGGAGAATTAAATCCTGTAAACTGTGTTGAGGAAAATGAACTCCGATGGGGTTTGGAATTTCATAGGCTGCATTGAGGAAGTCTCCACGGTACACTGGGAAAATGATCAAACCTACTTGTCCATTAAGGGGTCTGTCGAGGACGATGATCATGTCAAGCTATCCTTCAGAGATATGGAATTGACCTGCTAGAAAGTGCCCTAATTCCTGTATGAAGGCATATTAGACTCGTTGGGGAATATATCTTTTTTGGTGTTAAGCTTGTGAAGGTAGCTATGCGGGGATTTTTGTGGGGATTTGTGGATGACTTGGACGCTATCCCAACTCCTACAGTCTTTAGTAAATGCTGATTCCTATTTTTATGCATATATTTGTTAACAATAACCATATTCAAATGCATATGTTCATTTAGTTTAGTCATTGGACATTTTTGAAAACAAAATAGAGCAAGTAAAACAAAGTTGAATTTTGAATTTGACTTGTATTGATAATTTGCCTATAAACAGGAGGTTCTGTACAAAGAGACAGAGATCCTAGTAAAAGGAAATCGTTGTAAAATACAAACAAGGAAAAACAACTATGTGGAAATGATCCCATCTAGTTTCAACTTCGCTATTACCCTATGTCTTCGAGCATCTTATTCCTTGCTGTCGAAAGAAGTTGATTAAATTGATCTGTACCATTTGAAATTGATGTTGATAATAAAGCTTGTTGTAAGTAGATGATCCAACGAGACATAGTCGTGCGCTTTAATCCCTAACTTTTGTCTAGATTGCCCTTTCTGGTTTTTAGTCCACCAGGATACCCTTTTTTGCCCAAGCCTCCTTTTCTGGTTTTTGACTTGCCGGGTGTATAATCTTTTTATATATATCCCTAATTTTTGCCCGAAACCTTTTGGTTCTCCGGGATGCCCTTATTTTTGCCTAGGCCAGTCAACCTATCGGGTCTCTTTTATGCGTAGTATTTTTTGACTATGTCCGCATTCATAGGGTGTGAGAAATCTTCACCGTCCATGGTGGTAACTATCATTGCACCGTCAAAAAATATCTTCTTGATCATAAATGGCCCTTCATATGTGGGAGTCCACTTGCCCTTGGGATGACCTTGTGGTAGGATGATACGCTTTATTACCAAATCACAAACTTGATATACCCGATGCTTGACTTTCTTGTTGAAAGCTTTGATCATACTCTTCTGATATATCTGACCATGACAAACAACCACAAGCCTTTTCTCATTGATCAAGTTTATCTAGTCTAGCCTAGTCTGAATGAACACGTCCTCGTCTAAATTTACGTCTATCATAATCCTTATATAAGGAATCTAGACTCCGATAGGTAGGACAACTTCTATGCCATAGACTAGAGCGAACGGGGTTGCCCCAATTGATGTCTGTACTGAAGTGCGATAGCCATGAAGAGCAAATGGTACCATCTCATGACAATATTTGTATGGCACTGTCATCTTCTGCAATATTTTATTGATGTTCTTGTTGGCGGCTTCCACTGCGCCATTCATCTTCGTGCAAAGCTCCGTGATCATAGTGTTGTTGAGATTGGTAACATTGTCCATGATAATCCTTTTGGAGATGCCATACCGACATATAAGGTTATGCTTAATGAATCAGGTCACAACATTCTTGGTAACGGTGGAAAATGAGGCTGCTTCAACCCACTTCATGAAATAATCAATAGCGACTAGGATGAAACGGTGTACATTGGAAGCAGTAGGCTTGATATCTCCAATCATGTCAATGCCCCACATTGCCAACGACCATGGAGCAACCAAGACATTTAGAGGAACCATAGGCACGTGGACTTTGTTAGCATAAATAAGGCATTTATGACAGGTCCTCGAATGATGATGGAAATCATTTTCCATGGTCGACCAATAATAACCCGCTCTCAGAATCTTTTTTGCCATTGTATGCCCACTAGAGTGAGTACTAAAGATTCCCTCGTACATGTCTTTCATAATTTTCTCCGCTTCCTTCTTGTCTATACAATGATGCAGATTCGAATCGTGGTTGCGCTTGTACATAATTATGTTACTTAGAAAGAACTTGGCAGAGAACCTCTGTAGAACTTTCTTGTCATTGAAAGTTTCCCCATCAGGATACTCCTAAGTTTCGAGGTGTCTTTTTACTTCGTAATACCATGGATTTTCCTCTACTCCATCAGTATGAACTTTGTAGCAATGTGACGGTTCGTCTAGCCTTTCAATAGTAATCTGTAGAGCTTTGTTGTCCCATCTAATTTTGAACAGAGATGACATGGTGGCCAATGCGTCTGCCAACTAATTCTCTTCTTGTGGGATGTGCTTAAAAGTGATTTCCTCAAAGTAAGAAATTAATGCTAATACATGCTCTTGATAAGGAATGAGATTTGGGTGCTTTTCATCTCATTCTCATTTGATTTGACTAATCACCAGGGCTGAGTCCCTGTAAACATCCAAGAACATGATTCTCATATCAATAGAAGCTTTGATACCCATGGTGCATGCTTCGTATTCGGTCATGTTGTTGGTACAGTCAAAGCATAATCTAGCGGTAAACATCGTGTGGAAACCTTTTGGAGTGATAATCATAGCACCAATTCCATTGTTAAGCGCGTTGGAAGCTCCGTCAAAAACCATAGTTTATCGATATCGAGGCTTAGGTCCTTCATATGGTCTAGGTTCTTCACAATTTGTAACTAACATAATGTTCTCATCTGGGAACTCAAAATTCATAGACTGATAGTCTCTACAGCTTGATGAGCTAAATGAGCTGCCAATACACTTCCTATGATTGCTTTCCGAGTGGTGTACTGAATGTCGTATTATGTCAAGACCATTTGACATCTTGCTATTCTTCCAAAGAGAGCGGGCTTCTCGAATATATATTTGATCGGATCCATCTTAGAAATCAACAAAGTAGTATGAGTCAGCATATACTGTCTTAGTCAGCGAGCAGCCCATGCCAAAGCGCAACAAGTTTTCTCGAGAAATGAGTATCTTGTTTCCTAGTCGGTAAACCTTTTGCTAAGTTAGTATATTGCATGCTCTTTTTTACTAGACTCGTCATGTTGCCACAATACATACCTCATTGAGTTTTCTAACACTGTTAGGTACATGATAATGGGTCTTCCTTCAACTGGTGGCATAAGAATCAGAGGTTCTTGGAGGTATTCTTTGATTTTGTAAAAAGCTATCTGATAGTCGTCGTTCCATTTCACTACTTGATTTTTCTTCAACAACTTGAAAATCGGATCACAAGTAGCAGTCAAATGGGAAATAAATCGGGAAATGTAGTTCAATTGTCCCAAGAAACCTCTGACTTCCTTCTCAGTACAGGGAGCTGGCATTTCCTGAATTTCTTTAACCTTGGCGGGATCCACTTCGATACCTTTACCACTAACAACGAAACCTAGGAGTTTCCTGTATCTCACCCAAAGGTGCATTTGTTCGGATTCAACCTCAACTTGTATTTCTTCAACCACTCAAACAGTTTGTGCAGGTGGTCTAGATGTTCTTCTTCAGTCTGAGACCTGGCTATCATACCGTCAATGTAGACCTCTATCTCGTGATGGATCATGTCATGGAACAAAGCTACCATAGCATGCTGATATGTTCCGCCGACATTCTTTAAACAAAAAGGAATAACTTTATAACAAAAGGTTCCCTACTGTGTAACTAAGGTAGTTTTATCCATGACTTCAGGTGCCATCTTGAATTGATCATACCAAGAGAAACCATCCATGAAGGAAAACACCTTATGTTGAGCGGTGTTGTTAACCAGATCATTGATATGCGGAAGCGGAAAGTCATTTTTGGGTCAAGCCCTGTTCAGGTCGCTATAGTCTACAAACATATGCACTTTTCCATCCTTTTTAGGCACTAGCACCACATTTTCAACCCATTGAGGATAGGATGTAACGACTAAGAAACTTGCATTGAATTGCTTCATAACCTCAACCTTGATCTTTTCGGACATCTCGGGACGCATACAATGAACCTTTTGCTTTATTGGTGAACATCCTTCTTTCATCAGTAGACGGTGAACCACAATATGAGTATCAAGTCCTGGCATGTCTTTGTACAACCAATCAAAGATCTCAACATAGTCATGCAACATCTGGATTAATCTGTTCTTGACACTGTCTTCTAGGTCAGCACCTATCTTGAATTCTTTCTTGTCCTCTTTAGTACCCAAGTTCACAACCTCGACTGGCTCTTCATACGGTTGTATGGCTCTTTCTTCCTGTATTAACTTCCTAGTAAGCTCTCTAGGTACTTCACAATCTTCCTCACCTTCATCCCCGACTTGGTAAATAGAATTTTCGAAGTCATGACTAGCAATAGTAGAATTGTGATCAATGGGATCCAGGGTGGATATGGATCTGCAAGTTGTTGTGTGGGTGTGTGGAAGAACACATAGCTATTTTGAAAGTAATAAAGTAAAATAAAGACAAAGAGCACAAAATTTGAGTGTAAACGTTCAATGTTTTATTGAATGAAAATATGTGAATGAAATATGACAACCCTAACAAATGGATCGTTCTGCCCTGGGTAAGGAACAAGGCTTAAAGTTATTGTTTTAAAATTACATAAACAAAACTTATAAGCAAAAATAAATAGAAAACAACATTTACTCTTGACTAAAGGAGATTGGTATAAAGTCTCCAGTCTTCCAATTGTTGAGCTCGTTGCCAGTGGTGGGAAAAATCTAGTTGTCTAAGTCGTAGTCACTATCAAATATATTAGAGTTGTAAGGAATGTCAGGAAGCTGACCCCAAGTAGTACAACCACCTTCATCTAGCACCGCTCTGGCGTCTTTCAGAGAAGCCATTCTAGGAGGAGCCTTGGTAATCTTAGGAATAGAGGAAGTTTCGATGAATTCGCCGTCCATCTCAATATATCTAAAAGAGTTCAAATGACTCACCATGTACTATTGTTCACCACAAACTAGAACAATCTTTTCTTTCACGGGATATTTCAACTTTTGGTGTAGGGTTGAAGTAAAAACACCTTCCCCATAAATCCAAGGGCGTCCAAGTAAGCAGGAATAGGGCGGCTGAATGTCCATCACATAGAAAGTTCAGTCGAAGACCTGAGTACCTACTTTGGTCGGAAGATCCAACTCTCAGTGCACCATCCTTTTTTATCCATCAAAGGCTCTGACCATAATACCATTGGGTTTTAGCACAACCCCTTCCCAGTCAAGCCTATCTAGAGCACCTTTCGGTAAAGAATTCAACGAGGAACCCGTATCAATTAATACATGAGCTAAGGTAGTGCCCCTGCATTCAATAGAGACATGCAGGGCCTTGTTATGATTTTTTCCTTTAGAAGTCAAATCAACATAAAAAAATCCTAGCCCATTATCAGTAGTCAGGATAGCAACATAATTTTCAAATTGATCAATAGAGATTTCTTGTGGTACATGAGCGGATTTTAAGAACTTCACCAAAGCCTGAGTATGGGCTTCATAACAAAATAACAAGGATAACATGGAAATCTTAGAAGGAGTCTGTCCCAACTGTTCAATAATCTTATAGTCACTTTTTCGGATGATTTTTAATACTTCCTCCATTTATTGTCGTATTAAATATGTTGTTGTGCATCATTGCATTCATGGCATATTCTAAGACTTTGGTCATGTGAAGTTAGGACTTCGGTCTAGCGAAGTTGATAGGACAATTGTCCAATGAATGCAACAATCCCATAGTGTGGATTGGGTGCAACACTAAAGTGCTATGGTTCCAAACGGGAATTGATCCTATGGTGGGGATCTTTGGAGATTATGATGACTGAGTTACCAATGAAGTTTTGGTACCACATGCATGAGTCTATGACATTGCATTACATTCTATATGACATTGCATAATGATTTATTTGTGATGCTTGATAGTACATTGTGTATGATGATATGTGTTCGTGTACTGATGAAGTGGTGAAGGTGTGAGTATAACATGAGGATATGATGATGTGTGATGCCTTTCTTATGTGCATATTTACTATGTCTATTCCTTGTGCCTCATATAATGATTATGATTTACTCACCTTTTTTGTTTGAATGTTTCCTCTATATGGGTAACATGCGGGTTAAGGAGAATAGTCCGTAGAAGCATTAGAGGATAGCTTCAGAGTGTGTTTATTTGCTTTTGTTGAATAAATGATGTCTTGCTCTTATATGTAACATCGATATTAGGATCGAATGATTGGAACTTATGTTATTTGTTTTGTTTTAAGATGTTGAGTCACCCTATGTGGTACTCGAGATGTTTTGATTTATAAGCATGAGTTATGAAGTATGACTAATTTTAATGAGTTACTATAATGAGTTGTTTTGAACTATGATTTCCACTGCCATGATTCAAATAACTAAATGTTGATTATATCTTGTTAAATATTTTTACCCGTGTTACAGAGTGAGATGTATTGTTATGAAATTTTATATGAAGACGTGACACCCTTGTTTTGTGATATACTCTGATTTATTTATAAGAATAATTGCAAATATTCCTCGGGGTTTAGAAGGGTGTTACATTTGTGATTTCATAGTAGGTCGGTCTATCTAGCCATGTTATTGAGTCTATAGTGTGTGAGAGTGGAACATTATCTAGATAATTTCTGACCATTGTGCCCATTATTAATGTGAAATAGAGAAATGGCTGGAAGGAACGATGTTGCACTTGCTGTTGTTTTATAACACCATCCTAATGATGGATCCCGTGTTTTGCAGATGTTCTAGAGGAATCATCCACCTGTTTTCAAGGGTAGGTTTGATCCTGATGGAGCACAAGTTTGGCTCAAGGAGATTGAGATAATCTTTCGAGTCATGGATTACTCAGAGGCGCATAAGTTGCGATTTGGTACGCATCAACTAGTGGAGGAAGCTGATGACTGGTGGGTTGGTACTCGATAGAGACTGACAGTGCTATGTGAAGTGATAACTTGGGTTGTGTTCAGCAAGAAATTTCTGAGGAAGTATTTTCATGAGCATATACGCAGGAAGAAAGAGATTGAGTTTTTGGAGCTGAAACAAGGAAGTTTGATTGAAATGGAGTATGCTTCGAAGTTTGTGGAACTAGCGAAGGTTTAGTCACATTACAGTGAAGAACCTGCTGAGTTCTCAAAGTGTATCAAGTTTGAAAATGGTTTACGTCCAAAGATCAAGCAGCCGATTGGGTATCATCTGATCCATGTGTTTTTAGAGTTGGTAGACAGTTATAGAATCTATGAGGAGGACAACAAAGTTCAGTCAGCCCACTATAAGAGTTTGAACGTGAAAAGAGGAATGCCATATCAAGATCGTAAGGAGCCTTATGATGCCCTTGTTGATAAAGGTAAATAGAAGGCTTATGATGGGAAAAAGACAAGTGGGGGATGAGCTTCTGCTTCTATCAAGTGCTATAGGTGTAATGAACAAGGTAACCAATCCAATGAATGTGAGAGTAAGGTGCTGAGGTGCTACAGGTATGGTTAATCCAGTCATCGTGATTCTGAATGCAAGAACGATGGTCCAACTTGTTTCAATTGTGGAGAGCAAGGTCATATCATTACTCACTGTCAAAAACCAAAGAATGATGCTACTGCTCAGACCAATGGTAGAGTGTTCACACTGAGTGAACCATAGGAATCTAAGAAGGACAACTTGATTCGAGGTACTTGCTTTATTAACGATATTCAAATGGTTGCTATTATTGATACTGGTGCTACTCATTCATTTATTTCGCTTGAATGTGCTAATAAGTTGGAGTTGAAATTGTGTGATATGTATGGTAGTATGCTAATAGATACTCCTACTAGTGGTTCTATTACTACTACTCACATTTGTTTGAAGTGCCATTTGACTATTTACGCCAAGAGTTTTGTGACGAATTTGGCGTGTCTTCCCTTACACCAAATTGATGTGATTCTTGGAATGAATTGTTTGGAGTTCAACTATGTTCATATTAATTATTATAATAAGATTTTGAGGTTCCCTAAGTTTGGTGTTAATGGAGAGTTGATGTTGTTGACTGCTAAGTAAGTGAATGAACTTTTGGAAGATGAAGCCTTGATGTTTGCAATGTTTTCATCGTTACAAGTTGATGGTAAAGATACGAATATGGAATTACCGATTGTCTGTGAATTTCCATAGGTGTTTCTAGATGACATTAGTAATTTACCTCCTGAACGTGAAGTGGAGTTTTCTATAGATTTGGTGCCAGGTACAACTCTGGTGTCGATAACTCCTTATAGAATGTGAGCTTCATATTTGAGTGAGTTGAAGAAATAATTGGAAGAGATGCTCAAGAAGAAGTTTGTTCGATCAAGTGTTTTGTTGTGGGGTTCTCCAGAGTTTCTAGTTAAGAAGAAATATAGAAGTATGAGGTTGTGTGTAGATTACATACAGATGAATAAAGTAATGATTAAGAACATGTATACATTATCGAGAATCGATGATTTGATGGATCAGTTAGTGGGTTCTTATGTTTTCAGTAAGATTGACATGAGTTCGAGTTATCATCAGATTTGAGTTAAACCAGATGATATTCTGAAGACAACTTTTCGAACGAGGTATGGCTATTATGAATATACCGTGATGCCGTTTTGTGTATCTAATGCACCAAGTGTTTTTATGGAGTATATAAATAGAACTTTTCATTCAAATTTGGATAAGTTTATCGTGGTGTTTATTGATGATATTCTGACCTATTATAAATCGGAAAAAGAGCATGCTGAGCATTTTCGAATGGTGTTGCAAGTTTTAAAGGAAACAAATTGTATGAAAAGTTGTCAAAGTGTGAATTTTGGCCAAAGGAAGTTAGTTTTCTTGGTCATGTGATTTCTTGTGATGGGATTGCTATGGATCCTTCTAAAGTCGATGTTGTATTGCAGTGGGAGGCTCTGAAGTATTCAATTGAGGTTCAAAGTTTTCTTGGTTTGGCAGGTTACTATCGATGGTTCATTGAACGATTTTCTAAGTTGGCACTGCCGTTGACTCAGTTGACTCGAAAGGGTCAAGCTTATGTGTGGGATGTTGGGTGTGAAGAAAGATTTGTATAATTAAAGAAGAGGTTGACGACTACTTCGGTTTTGATTTTACCTAATCCAGGTGAGTCTTTTGTGATGCATTGCGATGTGTCTAAGATGTGTCTTGGTGGTATGCTAATGCAGAATGGTCAGGTTGTTGCTTATTGTGATCGGTGGAAATAGAACTGACTGTTTTTTAAGCTGGTTCGCGAAATGTCGCGGTAAGCAAGAGTCGCCACTGTCTTTTATGTTCTCCAACATGGAAAGGACAAAAGCACATCAAAATTCCTTTTCGAGAATGTTTCTCGGTTCAGGAGGTAGATTTATAGAAAGGGAAGGTGTTAGCACCCTTTCTATCCATGGTTATCCACGGGCTCTAAGGTACTTGCTCTTATGTTTTCAAAAAATTGTTTGCTTTTCAATTGTATGTGGGTTTTGAAAAAAGTTTCGTTTGAAAAATTTCTAGGTAACTCTTGTATCAGTCCTCAAGAGTGTATGAAATATTTGTTTGAAAACCTTTTGAAAGTGTAGGTGCGAAAAGTTGTTTTGTTTGTTTGAAAGAGCGAGTACCCAGGAGAATCTACCTACTCTAAGGAATTAGGCTGTGTAAGAGTCCTTTAGATAGTGCTATACCACCATTGAGAGGTAGGTAGCACCATCGTTGGAGTTATTCGGGTCAATTCGATTATTAGGGACATGTGTGGTCACCAAAGAAATGGTAGGACGCCTTAGCGGTAACCCTAATGTCCTAGATCCTTTTTATCCGAGGCAACCGTTTCGAGGCGACTGGATCTTTAGACAGGAGGGCGACCTCTAAAACACCCTATACTTGACGACCACGTCGAGGCAACCAATGAGGCGTACCCTAGGAGTGGCATGTGCACGTGTGTTGAATTCAGTTTATATTTATCTTGTACATGTTATTTGTGAGCCACGGATTGATTTTATTTGTCATACAAGTCTTTCATGCATATTAACAGTTAAGAGTGCGGAAAATAAATTGCGGAAAGTTGAATATATGCTATTACAAGGCGCGGGTATATACATCGCCAAAAACAAAACCCGTTTGGAAAATAAATACGAGAAAGTAAATAAAGCGATAAAAGGCTAATTAGCTATTACATTTCCGGAGCAGATACATAAATATAATGAATTAAAATAAACATGCGCGAAAGATTGAATCGGGACATCCTTAGGGTTTTGACCCTTTTTGAGAAAAGAATTGAAATTGGTCCCTTTTTGCGATTAAATTAACTATTAAACCTAATTTACTAATTAATTAATTAATTAAAGAAAAAGTATTTTTTTTTTTGTGTTTTTTAATGTTTTAATGAAATAAAATAATAAAATAAAAAAAGAAATTAAAAGTGTCAAAAGAGAAACCTAATTCTAGATTTGATTTTTATTTAATGTGAAAAAGATTATAATTAACCTAATTAAACAACTAAATTAATTAATGAATTTATTTACAAAAAAAGTAATTGAAATTAATAAAAATGTTTTTTTGGTTTTTCTGGATTTTATTGTGAAAAATAATTATCTAGTTAATACCTAATTAAGAAATAAATTTAAATGAGTAAAATAAAAAATATAAAAGAAAAAATAAAGAGGCAAACTCATGGGGGGTTTGGGCCAGATTTGGGATGTTAGACAGCAATTTCAGGCCCACTAAGCTTTCAGCCACGTTTGACTTTCTGACTTCTCTATGGCACGTGTTGACTGGGTACGTGATGGTCATCCATTCTAGGCCATTGGATATGGGTTTGAGGCCACATGGCAGGCTGATGCGTGGGATGCATGATGGACTCTCTTTGGCAAGCCTCACAAGAATACCTGAAAAATAAAGGCAATAAGATTTTTTTGGGGGACCTGGGATTCGAACCCAGGTCCCAAGGGACAATGCCTGTACGCCTTAGCCACTGAGCCAATTGCTTTAATTGAAATAATAATAATAACTGGTTATTATATTAGTAAATCAACACAATGCCTGGAAAAAAAATATAAACGCGCGTTATTTGAAAGAGCGAATGAGAGGGGGACACGTCAGCGTCTTCTTCCTTTGTTACTGGTTTTTTGCCTGCGGATTTCTATCCGCAGGAAGTTTCGCAGGCCTTTCCTAAAATTGTCCCTAGGCTTCAAAAACGCCATCCAAGCCCATGGTCAGGATCGTCCATGTCTCCTGAGTTCATCCATACTCATGATTTGTTCCAATTGTACCTGGAAACAAAATGCCTAAAACGCAAAAAGATGAACCCTAGAATCGGGCATCACGATTCAGGGCCTAAAAATAAAATTGGCTAATGCAATCACGTTAGAAATCAAGCAAGGAGTATGAATATGCTAACGTTTGGAAGAAAAAATGCAGGAATAAGGAGTTTAGATTTCGTGTTCAGAGGTGACTTCGTGAGTACTTACAGTGTTGTATAGGGAGTCTTAGGGCGTGGTGTTGATTGCCTTAGCTTCAGGGGATGGCAAGGAAGAAGGCCACGTGCTTACTTTGATCTGAAAATGTCTGCAACCTTGTTCTTGATCTCACACTTTTTCAACAATTTTCCACTTTTGCTCTGGCCATTTCAGCAATGTCTGGGTCGTGAATTAGGTCTAGCCTCCTTGCATATGTATATGGCAATCAATTTTGGTCTTTATTTGGGCTTGTATCCTTGTGTAATTAAGTTTGGAGATTTGGTTGACCACCATTGAAGAACTTTCCAAATTTGAAGCAAATCCAAGATTTTATGCACACAAAAACCCCTAGCACGAATTTGTGAGTTGGCACATGACATATAAAAGCTATTCAAGTCACAAAGATGCCATTCCATTAATTTTTAGATTTTATTTGAATTATTATGGATTTAAAATGAATTAAATCAATAAAAATTAAATAAAATAGAAAAATAAATGTTTGATCTTGAAATTAAGCATGGGACACGTGTGTGGCATGACAAGGCTGAATCAAGTGGAAGAAAGTGGGCCCTTTTGTCAAAAATTGAAGTTTTAAGGATAGTTGACTTTTGCAAATTCATGAAAATTTCCCAACTTCTCCAATACATATCTTGCTCAATTTTGATCCTATGAACATGTTTTTGGACATTTTGGGAAGGTCTTGAAGTCCTCTAACCAATGCCTTTGGTCCCATGTCATTTTGATTTACCAATCTAAAGTTATGGTCTTTGACTTAAAGTGCCTTTTGTTGACTTTTGAAATTGACCTATAATGTAGAAATTGATAACTTTTTGTGAGAGCATTTCTTGGACTTGGAATGTGAAGATGAGTTGTAGGAAATGTCATCCCCTTCAAAATGAGCATTGGATGGGATTTTTCTGATGAACCATGAAAAAGTTATGCCCTGGTCAAGTTACAGTTGACTTTTCAACTGTCCCAAAATAGAAACTTTTGCATCTTGATGATTTTTGAGCCATGCTTGTGGAATCATGATCAAGACTTGATCAAATGATGATTTTGTACTCAAAATAATATGTTGACCAAAATTTTTGACTTTTGACTTCAAAATGACCATTTTTCCCCTATAGTTGATTGTGAACCAAATAGGGCTTTTGACTGTGCAATTTGATGTTGTGAGCCTTGAGATTTGACATGTAGATGCTTGACAATGCATATAGGCCTATGGGACTTTATTGAGCCATCAAAAACCTCAAATTCACTGAGAGAACTAAAACCCTAATTTTGACTGGCTTAGGAGGATGTTTGACTGTGCAACCCTCTGAGAGATCTTGAACCATTTGAAGATTGATCTTGACAAATCTTGAAGAATATGGGAGGGCAAATTTTGGGGTACAACACTTATGCTTCTAGACAACTCAGGGTTCATGAAAGGAATTATCCTACACATGAATTAGAGTTAGCAGCAGTTGTGTTTGTATTAAATATTTCGAGACATTATATTTTTGGTTCTAAATTCGAAATGTTCAATGATCACAAGAGTTTAAAGTACTTATTTGACATAAGAGAGTTGAATATGAGACAAAGAAGGTGGCTTGAATTGTTGAAAGATTATGACTTTTATTTGAGTTACCATCCTGGAAAGGAAAATGTAGTTGTTGATGCATTAAGTAGGAAGTCACTGCATATGTTGATGCTTATGGTTTGAGAGTTGAAGTTGATCGATCAATTCAGAGACATAAGCTTAGTGTGTGAAGAAAATTAGAATAGTGTGAAGTTAGGAATGTTGAAACTGATTAGTAGTATAATAGAAGAAATCTGAGAAGGCTGGAACTTTGATTTGAAGTTAGTCGATCAATTAACTTTGATTAACCAGGGAAAAGGGGATAAGTTCAAAGTTGATGAGAATGGCATAATGAGGTTTGGTAATAGAGTTTGTGTTCTCGATATCCCAGAGCTTAATAAGAGTATTCTTGAGGATGGACATAGAAGCAGGTTGAGTATTCATCCCGGTTCTACGATGATGTATCAAGACTTGAAGAAGTTATTTTGGTGTCCTGGCATGAAGAAGGAGATCACTAAATTTTGTTTGACTTCTCAGAAGTCAAAAATTTAAAATCAGAAGCTTATGGGTCTTATGAAACACTTGAGTATTCCGGAATGGAAGTGGGACAATATTTCCATGGATTTTATGTCGGGTTTACCGAAGACTGTTAAAGGTAATGATTCGATTTGGGTGATTGTGGATAGGTTGACTAAGTCAGCTCATTTCTTACTGATGAAGATCAATCATCCTACGGAGAAGTTAATTGAGATTTATATTGAAGAAATTATGAAATTGCATGGAATACCCTCGAGTATCGTGTTAGATAGAGATTTGAGGTTTACGTCGAAATTTTAGACAAGTTTGCAGAATGCCTTTGGTAATAAGTTGAAGTTGAGTTTCGCATATCATCCTCAGACTAATGGATAGACGAAAAGAACCATTATGTCTTTAGAAGATTTGCTGAGGGCTTGTGTGCTAGAAAAAGGAGGAGCTTAGGATAGTCACTTGCCATTGATTGAATTCACTTATAATAATAGTTTCCATTCTAGTATTGGAATGGCGCCATATAAAGCATTATACGGTAAGATGTGTAGGACTCCATTGTATTGGTATGAGTCAGGCGACAGTGTTGTGCTCGGGCCTGAGGTTATGCAAGAGGCAACTACAAAGGTAAAGATGATCCAAGAGAAGATGAAGGCTTCTCATAGTCTTCAAAAGAGTTATCATGATAAGAAGATAAAGGATCTTGAGTTTAAGAAATATGATCATGTATTTATGAGAGTTACTCTGGTAACCGGTGTTGGTAGAGCTTTGAAGTCGAGGAAACTTACGCCTTGTTTTATTGGTCCATATTAGATAGCAGAGAAGATAGGTGAGGTGGCTTATTGGATTACTTTTCCACCATTACTTGTGTATCTGCATGACGTGTTTCATGTGTCTCAGTTGAGAAAATATATTTTGGATCCCTCGCATGTAATTCAAAGGGATGATGTACAAGTGAGAGATAACCTGACTTTTGAGGTGTTACCATTACGAATAGAAGGACGGGAGGTGAAGCAATTGTGATGAAAGGATATTTCCTTAGTGAAGGTATTATGGGGTGGACCAGCTGGTGAAAGTTGGACTCAGGAATGCGAAGATTGGATGAGAGAGTCTTATCCGATTCTGTTTCTGTCAAGTAATTTTCAAGGGTGAAAATTCTTTTAAGTTGGGGAGAGTTGTAACACCCTAAATTCTAGATTAATTATTTATTTAATTAACTTAGTGTAAATATATAAGTCTCAGTGAAGTGTTTGGTATATATATATATATATATATATATATATATATATATATATATATATATATATATATATATATATATATATATATATATATATATATATATATATATATATATATATATATATATATATATATATATATATATATATATATATATATGATGTTTTGATGCTTTGTGTTAATCCCTATTATGGTATATGATGTGTATTTGTGATGCAATAACGATGATTTGATGAATATAATGTTTAAGATGATGAATTTATGGTGCAGGATGGGATAATAAGAGGGTTTAGAATTTAAAAAATTAGTTCATAATTATTTAGATTTAATAGTGATTATTTAGAATTATTTGGATTTAAATAAATAAAATAATATGTGATGTAGAGAAAATAAGGGCATTGTGGTCATTAGTGAAGGATATGTGAGGGCTTGATGGGAAGTTCATTAATATAGGTCTAAGAGGGAAAGTTTGGAATAAGGAGAGGGTTTGGGATTTTACCCGCTCATTATGTACGATAGAATTTGAAAGAACATTGTGTAGAAAAGTGGGCTAGGGCATAAAGAGGCAAGAAGAGTATAAGAATTCCGGTATAGCACGAAGAGGAACTAATCTGTAGAAGTAATCTTAAGGTAAGAGGAGTTTTATCATTGTTATTATATTTGATTTAAGGTTTAGATGATTGGTAGATTTCCTTAGGTTTTGGTAGATGGTGCTTTGGTTTTGTTTGATGAGAAATTGATGAATTGGTGATTGTAGTACGGTGGGAGAACTGACTTTTATTGATTTTGCATTTTTATTCGCAAATGTTGCGGTTAGCAAGAGTCGCCACCGACTTTTATTTTATCCAACAAAGGAAAGGGTGAAAAGAACAGGAAATACCTTTCGAGATTATTTTCTGTGTAAGGGGGGTAGGTTATGGAAAGGGAAGGTGTTAACACCCTTTCCATCCATAGTTATCTACGGGCTCTTAGTTGCTAGATCATTTTGAAAATTCTTTTTTTTGTGTAAGTGTGTTTTTGAAGATGTTTTGAAAAGACACTTTAGTATGGAGAACTTTGTAATGTTTCTTGTTTCAGAGAGAACGTATACAAAATGTTTTTTACTTTTGAAAATATTTAGAAAATAGTTTGTGTATGCGTGAGAAATTTTTTTGTTTGAGTAACCAACTAGGAGCTATCTACTTACTCGAAAGGTTTGTTCTTTTCTTCTTTTTCTTTAGACAATGCTATCCTACTATTAGTGAGTAGGTAGCCCTATCGTCGAATGTTTTGAGGGACTAACGAGGGTCATCGTACGGTCACAAAGGCAACAAATAAAATATCTTAGTAATTACCCTAGATTTTTAAGATCATTTTACCGAGGCAACATCGAAAGGGTCATTGAGGGACTTGTGTTTTTTAGACCGAAGGGTAGCCACTAAAATCCCTTGCATTCGAGAATTGTGACCGTTTATTCTGAAGGCAACAAGTGGGGAAACCTTAGAGGTGTGCGTGTGCGAGTGTGTTGTGTTTCAATTATTTGTCTTGGATATTAGGTTTGCTAACATTTGTTTTAAATCTTATCATACAAGCCTATTTTGCATACATCTAATAGTTAATATCAGTACAAAAAAATAAAGTGCAAAATTTTAAAGCTACCCTATTACATGGCTTCGGGGAGGGGGAATTACAAGTCCATAACAGGGAAGAAAAAGTAAAAGTCTTAAATTAAGCTATTACAATCCATATGAAAATACATAATATTTATAAAAATAATAATACGGATAAATAGATAAACGCGCGGAGAGGAGAAAAACCCTAAAAATTTCTGAATAATAAAAGAAAGAAATATTTTTGGTTGTTATTATTTTAAAAAGGATTTGAAATGACTAAACCTGAGTTATAATTGATTTTAAATTACTTGAAATAAATCAAAATATAATTAAATTAATTAATTTGCACACATTAAATTTAATTTAAAAAAACTTAAATATTTTTTTTTTGATTTTTCTGATTTTTTATCATAAAATAAAAATTGATTTTTAAAAATAATAGAAAGCAAAAAATAAAAATAAAAATAAAAAGTAAGGCTAACATAATAAAAAAAATGGAGAATTGGGCCTGCTGTTGTTGAAGAAATTTGGGGGGTGAGATTGAAACTTCGCTAGGCCCATATTGCAGCTAGCCCAAGGTCCTGTATGGATTCCATGTTGCTGGTTCTTGAGGGTGCATCATGGAGACCTTCTATGGACTGTGGATTTGGATTGGATGCAGATCAATTTGCTATGAAATGAGACACGTTTCGTATACGTTGGGCCTGCACTATACTGGATCTGAAATGCAATTGTTAGAAAAATAAAACTCATGATTTAGGGATCAAACCCATGCTCTTAGAACAACGCATGCGCTTTACCACTGGGCCAGTTAACTCATTCTTCATATATAATGAATAATAATAATATAATTCAAAAATACAGTTGTATTCTCATTTCAAACGTGCGCCAGGTTGAACTTTGAATGGGCCAATAAGGGAGCAACGCCTAGATCGCCGGAGTCAACGTGTTCCAGGGGTGCAAGATTCAAACTCTAGTCACCCTCTTCGGTCATACAAAAATTCTAAAACCTGCAAAAATGAAAATTCGAGGCTCAAGATTTAGGCTACCCCCTAAGTCGGGGACTACCAATCCAACCATGATGCTGGTTTAATATGAAACGACTTGTATCATTGAGAACAAATCTCGACTGAAGTTTTTCCCTAACAATGGCAAAACTTCATCCTCATGCCAAACCTCACATGTAAGGGTTCTAAACAGTCATAAGCATTAGTATGAACACACACACACACACACACACACACACACACACACACACACACACATACACACACACACACATACATACACACACATGCACACACACACACACACACACACACACACACACACACACATACACACACACACACACACACACATATATATATATATATATATATACTGCATAAAAAAATGAGTTTGGATTTCATGAAAATTTACCAACCGGTGCACTTGGAGGCGAGGATTCGGGGCATGATCTAGCTCGAGGGATATTTTGAAATGAACCCTGGGAGATTCAGGATGAAGATAGGATCCCTAGAATGGATTGAATATGAATGGAACTTGGTTTTCTAATTTTGACCACTTTTAGTATTTTTTTTTTTTTGAAATTTTATGGAGCTCTTCTTAGGCTATGTATGTGTATCCTGATGCTTTGGGGTTGTGGTGTTTATATAGAGGACGGAAGACGTTAGCAAATATGGGAAGAAATCAAGTCATGACGGTCATGATAAAGTTAAAGATCCAAACTTGAAAACTTGCCATTTTTTGAGATATTACATGCCATTTTGGCTTGTGCACGAAATTGGCATGTTGACAGGCCATAACATGCTGTATGGGTCCAAAATAAATAAAATAAAAATCAAGCTCATGCATGGATGGGTTTATAGGCCCTTAGATATGTCTTGAACATGTTTGGGCCCTAAAAATTAGGTCCAATGACTTAAAATCATAAATTTGCCCAATTGGGATTTCATGCATTTCTTGAAAATTGCCCATCTTGTGCAAACCATAACTTGCTCAATTTGTATCCTTTGAAGATGATATTGAACTTTTTGGAAAGTCGAAGATGTCCTCTTCAATCTCTCTTCTGATCAATTTTGCATTGAATAATTAATCTTGATGTAAATTGTCTTGACAAAAAGTGCCTTTTTATTGACTTTCAAAAAGACCTGTAATATATTGGCTCATATCTTTCCAATGATGTTTTTTTGAACTTGAGGACAAAGGAAAAGTTGTAAGGAATTGAATTTTCTTCACAATGAGCTTTGGTTGGGGCAAAATGGATGAAGCATGTGAAAGTTATTCCTGGTCAAAGTTCAATTGACTTTCTCTAGAAAACCCTAATTTAGCAAATTTTGATTATTAATGATTTGAGAGAATTCCTTGAGGAATCATGATCAACCCTTGATAAAATGATGGATATCACTTCAAAATGTTGATGTTGACCAAAAATCTGAAAGTTTGACTGTATAATGACCATAATTGACTTTTGACCTAATATAGTTGATTTCCAGTCATCTGAGCAATTGACTGAGCAAACTTGTTATGCAAGGCATGCAAATTTGCATGAGCATTCTCGAGGACATATTAGGAACCATGGAAATCATTTGAGGCCTTTGAAACCCAAACTTATTTGTGAAAAATGAAACCCTAGTTGGAAGTCCATTGCTTAGGAGGAGAATTTTTCTAGTCAATTCTTAGTCAACCTTGAGCATTTGAGGACCTCTAGGAGTATGTTTTGAATAAAAATGAGAGGGAAAATTTTGGGGTACAACAACTTCCCTTGTTCAATATTCTTAAACCTGAGGATTTTAGATTGGCTTGTCTGCCTTTCGTGATCTGAAGGTGGAAGATGATTGAACACTAAAGTGCCCAGAAATTTGCGCTCGCTGGTGCACGAAGTAACATTGTCAGCTGATAGTATGCTTGAATGGGCTTAGAACATGTCGTTTGGAGAGATGACTGAGAGTCATTGAAGATGGGCTTATAGATTCCATCCAAAGTACATATTGACTTCAAATTGGAAGAAGTATCTGAATAAATCATTGGTCTATTTACCCTGAGCCAGAAGATATTTATGTCCGACTTCAACTGGAAGAAGTATCAGAATAAATAACTGGTTGATTTAATTTGAGCCATAAGAGGTCTCTATTTTCTTTAACTGGAGGAAGTATTAGAATAAATCATTGGTCGATTTAATCTGAGCCAGAAAAAAGGTCCACTGGAAGAAGTATCAAAATAAATCAATGGTCGATTTAATCTGAGCCAGCGACTATGTACAACCATTTTCAACTGGAAGAAGTATCAGAATAAATCATTGGTCGATTCAATCTGAGCCAGAAGAGGTCTCTATATCTTTAACTGGAAGAAGTTTCAGAATAAATCATTGGTCGATTTAAACTGAGCCAGAAAAAGATCTACTGGAAGATGTATCAGAATAAATCATTGGTCGATTTAATCAGAGCCAACAAATATTTATGTTGATTTTTATCTGGAAGAAGTATCAGAATAAATCTTTGGTTGATTTATCTGAGCCAGAAAAAGTCTACGATCGTCTTCCACTAGAAGAAGTATCAAAATAAATAATTGGTTGATTTAATCTGAGCCAGAAGAGGTCTCCGTTGTCTTTTAACTGGAGGAAGTATTAGAATAAATCATTGGTCGATTTAATCTGAGCCAGAAAAAAGGTCTACTTAAAGAAGTATCAGAATAAATCAATGGTCGATTTAATCTGAGCCAGCGACTATGTATGACCGTCTTCAACTGGAAGAAGTATCAGAATAAATCATTGTTCGATTTAACCAGAGCCAAAAGAGATCTCTATATCTTTAACTGGAAGAAGTATCAGAATAAATCATTGGTCGATTTAAACTGAGCTAGAAAAAGATCTACTGGAAGATGGATTAGAGTAAATCATTGGTCGATTTAATCAGAGCCAACATATATTTATGCTTATTTTTATCTAGAAGAAGTATCAGAATAAATCTTTGGTTGATTTATCTGAGCCAGAAAATGCCTACGACCGTCTTCAACTGTAAGAAGTATTAGAATAAATCATTGGTCGATTTAATCTGAGCTAGAAGAGGTCTCTGTTTTCTTTTAACTGGAGGAAGTATCAGAACAAATCATTGGTCAATTTAATCTGAGCCAGAAAAAAGGTCTACTGGAAGAAGTATCAGAATAAATCAATGGTTGATTTAATCTAAGCCAGTGACTATGTACGACCGTCTTTAAGTGGAAGAAGTATCAGAATAAATCATTGTTCGATTTAACCTGAGCCAGAAGAGGCCTCTATATTTTTAACTAGAAGAAGTATCAGAATAAATCTTCGGTAGATTTAAACTAAGCCAGAAAAAGATCTACTAGAAGATGCATCAGAATAAATCATTGGTCGATTTAATCTGAGCCAACAAATATTTATGCTTATTTTTATCTGGAAGAAGTATCAGAATAAATCTTTGGTTGATTTATCTGAGCCAGAAAATGCCTACGATCGTCTTCAACTAGAAGAAGTATCAGAATAAATTATTGGTCGATTTAATCTGAGCCAGAAGAGGTCTCTATTTTCTTTTAACTAGAGGAAGTATCAAAATAAATCATTGGTCGATTTAATCTGAGCAAGAAAAAAGATCTACTGGAAGATGTATCGGAGTAAATCAATGGTCGATTTAATCTGAGCCAGCGACTATGTACGACCGTCTTAAACTCGAAGAAGTATCAAAATAAATCATTGGTTAATTTATCTGGGCCTGAAAATGTCTACGACCGTCTTCTACTGGAAGAAGTATCAGAATAAATCATTGGTCGATTTAATCTGAGCCAGAAGATGTTGTTTCTGATAAGACTGCCTGGTCCTACCAGTAGTTAATGATGTTGGTCTGTTGATATATCTTTTCCTGAAAAGGTAAAGGGTTAGTTGTATATAATGTCATGATGTATGAAATGCATTACGGAATGATGTTCTCAAAATAAATGAGATTGGGTTATATGTATATTCTATGACGTTTGTAAATGATGTATGAATGTGAGCATATTAGTTGCTCTTTATAGTGTCGTTGAACTGGGGAAAATAAATCACGGACTGCTGTCAGAGATGAAGAATGATATTCCTCACTAATTTTTTAGGTTAAATGGCTGGGGATTCCTATCTTTTGCTTGAGGATATTCCACGAGAGATTTTGATTTCTGCTTGAGGATAGAAATCTTCAAGGAAAGTTGATAGCATGTCATGGGTTATCTGAACTCTGACTGGGGATGGAAGAAAGAATAACCCTATGATGTGAGTGGAAACTCTTTTGGAGGTGGTTATCTTGATCAATCCTGCTGGAGAAAAGAGTTATGTTGGAAGATTTTAACAAAGTGGAGAAATAAACTTCGTCGGGGGATGCTCTTCCGTAGTTAGAGAAACAAACTCTACTGGGGGGAAAGAAACTTCTCAAACTGCTTGGGGACTTTATGAAACTCTGTTGGGGAATTCTCCAAGATGTTAGGGAAACGATTGAAAATCTTTATCTGTTGAGAAATGCTGGAATATCTGAAATCATTACACTATATGCTAAAAATATGGCGGTGACCTGCGGGAAAATGCCCCTGTTTCTGTACCTACTGAGGAATGAACCCTTGTCGATGATGAATTTTGTGAAAATGGTCCCCTAGGGGTGTTCTGTGGGGACTTACAGATGTCTTTTCGACATTGACCCAATTCTTAATGCCATTAGTAATTGTCTGTCCATTTTTATGCATATATTTGTACATGGTAATCATATTCAAATGCATATGTTCATTTAACATGATCAATGGACGTTTTTTCAAACAAAACATAAAATGAAAACAAATAGTTTTGAAATTTTTTTAAAAGGGGAATTTTGTATTGATTTGAGAAAGTTTGCCTATAACATGCGTCTTTGTACAAGGAAACAAACATCCTAATAAGAGGAATGTCATCGTAAAAAATGAGAAATATACAACGTGGTACACAAAGAAAAAAATCTATGTGAAATAATCTCATTGGGTTTCAATTCTGCTATTGCCTTTATATCTTTGAGTGTCTCATCACTTTGCTGCTCGGCAAAAGCTGACTGGATTGATCCATACGATTCGAACTAGTCAATTTAATAATGAAGTCTGGTTGTAAGGTGATCCAACTGGACATAGTCATACACTTTTAATCCCTAATTTTTTCCTGGACCGCCCTTTCAGGTTTTTAGTCCACCGGGGTACCCTTTTTTTCCCTAGCCGCCTTTTCAGGTTTTCGACTTGCTGGGTGTACAGATTTTTCATATATCTATCCCTAATTTTTGCCCGAACCCTTTTGGTTCACTGGGATGCCCTTATTTTTTCCTAGGTCAGTCAACCTAGAGGGTCTCTTTCCATGCATAGTATCTTTTAACTATGTCCGCATTTACAGGGTGGGAAAGATCATCACCTTCCATAATGGTTAATATCATGGCTCCGCTAGAAAATATACTCTTGATCACAAATGGTCCTTCATATGTTGGAGTCCACTTGCCCCTGGGATCAACTTGTGGCAGGATGATGCGTTTGATTACAAGGTCACCAACCTGATATACCTAACGTCTGACCTTCTTGTTAAAAGCTTTAATTATACGTTTTTGGTACACCTGACCATGACAAAAAGCTTTGATCATACGTTTTTAGGGCTGCCAGTAATCCTTATAGTTCTTTTGGAGGAGACCCTCGTAGGATTATTAGAGATGGTAATAATTGACACATCTTCGCATATTACATCTTCACGTAGGCTTTTCATAGAGGGAGTCTTCTCAAATAGAATTTCCTTGTCGTTCATCAGGCGTTGGACACCTATCTTCAACAATATACAACCATTGGGCAGGGATGCACAAAGGTGACAATCTTCATTACAACCCAGAAATAAACCGACTCGTAGGAGGTTCTTCTTGATAATTTGGAGAGGAGTAGCTAATTCATCCACAGAAGAAATAAACAAAACATCACCAACAACATTGATACCCCTGTCATGCTTGGGCATTGGGGAAGTTATTACATCGGTGGTCTTAGGAGGGTCAAATTCAATCTCCTTTTCATCAATAAGGTTTTGAACTTTATTCTTCAATGCCCAACAATCATTTGTATCATGCCCCGGGCTGTTGGAGTGGTAAGTGCATCGTGCATTTGGATTGTAGCGGGGAGAGGAAGTATTTGGGTTTTGGGGAGGATCCTTCAGAGTGACCAGGTCATCCTTCAATAAATGTTGTAATGCCTGAGACAAAGGCATGTTGATTCTGGTGAATTGTCTTCTAGGCGCATCCTGCCTACGCTGATTATTTTATCGTTGAGTTGGTGCATGGTTGGAGATCATTACAGCTTCTACCGTTGGACGGCGTTCATCTTTACCATAATTTCTCTTCCCATAGGTAGCACTAACTTCCTTCTTTCCACTGAACTGCTTCTTCACTGTACCTGAAGATGTAGCCCTTTGGATTTTACCACTCTTGATACCAGCTTCCACTCGTTCTCCTGTCAGTATCAGCTCAGTGAATCTGGAAGAAGAGCTTCCAATCAAATGGTTAAAAAATGGGCTTGTCAGAGTATCCAAGAACATATCCACCAACTCCCTATCAGACAGAGGTGGATGGACTCTACCTACAAGATCCCTCCACTTTTGGGCATAATCTTTGAAACCCCCGCTAGAACCCATAGACATGTTTTGAAGTTGCGTACGGGTCAGAGAGAGGTCAGCATTGTATTGATATTTCTTGTAAAAAGAAGCAGCCAAATCTTCTCAATTGTGAATGTTGGTTCCTTCCAACTGATAGAACCACTCTAACTGCATCCCCGACAAACTCTCCTGGATGAAATGAACCCATAACTTCCTATCAGTTGTATGGGGTTGGATATTCTTGACGTAAGACCTCAGATGGAGCTTGGGACATAAAATATTGTCATATTTTGCGGGATGACCACTCCTGAGACCAACCCTAGATCTTCAAAGTCCAAGCTAGGTACCCTCTGAATCTCCTTAACATTGAGACGATCCTCCAGCTGTCTATACTTGTCATCAGCAGGATATTGTTCTTCAGCATAGTCTGCTTCCTCTTCATCAATACATGGGCTGTTATCTTCTTCTTTTGTCTTCTTGTCATCCTCTTCCTGATTATCCCCCTCATTTGATGGAGTTGTAAATTCTAGAGCTCACTTGGTTGGTCCTCTAAATCTTCTTCCCATATTCAGGATGCCAGCCAATTTCTTTGCCTTCTTTTTCTTCTCTTTAGTGATGAGAGTTTTCAGATCTTCTTGTCTCTTAGCGAGACCCAGGAACATATGTTGTAATTGAGTGTTATGTGCTTGAAGATCCTTAATTTTTTGTTCAAGAGCCATTTCTTTTTGCTGAAATAAACAGCGAAAAAATAAGAAACCTGTCTCGAAGTACCTACTTATGTAATGATATGCATGATATGCTTATGCGATGTTTTCAAGGACCTCGTGAAATTTAAATTTGTGAACCAAAATGAAACAAAGATTTTATTAGTAAAATTCAAATTACAACTGCCTTTTAGGCTTACAATTGAAAATTAAAATTCTTAAAATCTAAGAATCAAGTCTCCCATGGGAGCTTCCTCTTCGTGTCTAGGTAGACATTAAGACTTTTTTCTTCGTGAGCTCCAACAATTTGTTCTCACTAGTGTAGAGTTGATCTCTAAAGGAATCCCTTTCTTCCTTAAGCTGAATCTAGAACCTCTGTAACTCTTCAAGATCAGTGGGCATGTCAGGATGGAGAATTGTATAAGCAACATCTCCTTCGGTGATAGGCTCCACAGTCACTTGCAAGATGGTTGTATATGGCATCATGAGGTTTTGGGAGCGAGCTCGTACCCATTTGAGATAAGGCTCCATAGGAATGGAATTCTTATGCCCCAAAGTCTTGCTATCAACCCTGTTTACCATGCCCTAAGCTCGTACGAACCTTTGACGATACCCTTGAACATCATCCTCGTAGTTAAACATAATGCCTTGAATAATCATATCATGGGGACCATCCCTTCGAGCATAACCGAATTGTCGTAGAGCCAGAGAAGGATTATAAGTGATACCTCCCCTAATTCCAAGGAGTGGGACATTAGGGAATTCCCCACAGCGGTCGATGATAGAGACATCTCCCATAGACCGAGAGTACCAAATAATGTCTGAGTGAGAAAGTGACATTATCCTTTGCGACCAATGCAAACCTTGTTCGTTCTTCAATACTGATTGAGGAAGGTGCAAAATAAACCACCTAGACAACAATGGTATACAATACATAAGAACGCCTCTTCTCTTCATGGTACGAGTGTGAAGGGAATGCAAGATATCTTCGAGAAAAGTAGGCACAGGGATACGAGAGAGGAAAACCTTGACAACATTCACATCTATGAGTAAGTCCAGATTAGGGAACAGTACTAACCCATAGATTAGAAGATCCAGGACTTCTTCGAAAGCTTGGAAATCCAAATCATCCCAAAACAATTGAGCCTTTTCTAATAGGAACTTAACTAGGAAACCCTTGACTCCGCTTCTTGTTTCCCAGTTGTATATATGTTAACAGTTTCAGATGCAAGGCTGTTTCAATAACCTCTGGTTTTTGAGCCTCCTCTAAACCGGTGAAAGGCGTCTGATCAAGAATAGTACACCCAATAATTGAGAGAACTCTTCCATGATGGGTACCAACTGATAATCAGGAAATGTGAAACAATTCTGTTTGGGGTCAAAGAACTGAAAGAGTACACCCATCATCTTCTCATCAAAGATTGAGGTAACTAGGTTGAGAAGTCGACCATATTTCTTGGTGAACAAGGAAGTCTCAGGAACCCTTGATACTAGTTCTGTAAGTTGGAGAGGTATTTTTACAAAGCTAATTCAGACGGTATTTCTACAAACAGAAGCCATGATCTACAAAAGAGAACAAAGATAAATTCCCTTGGTCCTTGAAATGGTTAGTGAAATGAGTATGGATGTTATGATGCATGATGTTATGTTTGACCAATTTAATCACACACAAGAAAAACACACAACACCTTAGGTTTAGGCTTGCATGAGGTTTATAGGTAAGTACCCTCTTAAAGTATAGTTGGTTCAACCTGTCCTAGAAAAGTAACTTGGTTCTAAGGAATCTCAATATCACTAATCTTTCTTTACCGGGCATTGTTTCAGCTCAGGCGATCTTTTCTCGCGTTTGAAATATCCCGAAAGTATGATCTCAATGAGTCTAGTATCGAGTATCAACCAATCCTCAGCTTTATACCGAAGCCGGCTATCTCACTACTTTTCTAATGGCCAGGTTTGTTCAACTAAGGTTCTAAGGTCAGTTAGTGCTTTATGACACCACACAGCGGCCTTGTATTCTTCTCGATTTAACACAAGGGATACCGGTACCAACAAATGTGTCACACTAATGCAACCATCGCTTCAACCATATCGGTCTATGTTGTACAATCTCCATGATCTATTGTTGTTAACCTAAAAGTTCCCTAGATCCGGGTATAGGATCTATACAAGAATACCCAAACATACATCCGAAATTTAAAGCAAGCAAGTCAAACAAGTTAAGCATCTCAAATATCATCTAGCTCTAAGGTAACCCCACTTTTATTTTTTCCCAGCAGAGTCACCTGTTCTGTAATACGGTGGGAGAACTGAATTTTACTGGTTTTGCATTTTTATTCGCAAATGTTGCGGTTAGCAAGAGTCACCACAAACTTTTCTTTTATCCAACAAAGGAAAGTGTGAAAAGAACAGGAAAGACCTTTCAAGATTATTTTCTGAGTAAGGGGGGTAGGTTATGGAAAGGGAAGTTTTTATCACCCTTTCCATCTCTCGCTATCTGCGAGCTCTTAGTTGCTAGCTCATTTTGAAAATGCATTTTTTTTTGTGTAAGTGAGTTTTTGAAGATGTTTTGAAAAGACCTGTAATATATTGGCTCATATCTTTCCAATGATGCATTTTTTGAACTTGAGGGAAAAAGAAAAGTTGCAGGGAATTGGATTTTCTTCACAATGAGATTTGGTTGTGGCAAAATGGATGAAGCATGTGAAAGTTATGCCTGGTAAAAGTTCAGTTGACTTTCTCTAGAAAACCCTAATTTAGCAAATTTTGATTCTTAATGATTTGAGAGAATTACTTGAGGAATCATGATCAACCCTTGATTAAATGATGGATATCACTTTAAAATGTTGATGTTGACAAAAAATCTTGAAGTTTGACTGTATATTGACCATAATTGACTTTTGACCTAATATAGTTGATTTCCACTCATCTGAGCAATTGACTGAGCAAACTTGTAATGCTAGGCCTGAAAATTGGTATGAGCATTCTTGAGGACATACTAGGAACAATAGAAATCATTTAAGGCCTTTGAAACCCAAAATTCTTTGTGAAAAATGAAACCCTAGTTGGAAGTCCATTGCTTAGGAGGAGAATTTGTCTGGTCAATTCTTGGTCAACCTTGAGCATTTGAGGACCTTTAGGAGTATGTTTTGAATAAAAATGAGAGGGTAAATTTTGGGGTACAACAGTGATGAATATAAAATTATAGGTTGTTGATAGATGATTATATAACGGTGGGAGAACTGACTTGGTTTTGCGTTTTATCACAAATGTTGCGGATAGCAAGAGTCGCCAACGACTTTTCTTTTATCCAATAAAGAAAGGGTGAAAAGAACAGGAAAGACCTTGAGAATATTGAGTTCGGGGGGTAGGTTATGAAAAGGGGAGGTGTTAGCATCCTTTTCATCTGTATTTATCTATGGGCTCTTAATCCCTGCCTCACTTTTGTTTTGAAATTCTTTATGTGTATGTGTTTGAAAATATTTTGAAAAACGCCTAAGTACGACAACTTTGTAATGATTCTTGTATGAGTTAAGAATGCGTACAAAGTGTTTGTTTTTGAAAACATTTTAGAAAAGTGTTTGTGAAAAATATGTTTTTTTTTGTGAGCAAGCGATTACAAGTGATCTACCTACTCAAGAGTCTTTCATGTTATTTTCCTCCTCCTTTAGATAGTGATATCCTACTATTAGTTAGTAGGAAGCCTTATCGTTGGATGTGAAGGGACAGGTGCGAGTCATCATACAATAATAAAGGCAACTCGTAGGGCGCTTTAGCAATTTATTGTAAGGGACTAAGATCATTTATCAAAGGCAGCATTGAAGGGTCATCAAGGGACTACGATCTTTTTAACCGAGGGTTTTTTCTAAAGTGTCCCCACGTTCGAGGGACATGACTGTTTAATCGAAAGGCAACAAGAGAGGTTACCCTAGAGGTGTGTGTGTGAAGAGTGATTCTATTCAGTTTATTTATCTTGTATTTAGGGTTTTCTATGTTTGCTTTTATATCTTTCCATACAATCCTATTAAACTAAACAATTATAAGGAAAGCGGTAAATGCAGAAAGTAAAGGCATGAATTAAAGGGTCCTACGTTATTACAAGGCTTCGAGAAGGGGGGTACAAATAGTAAAAATTAGGGGGAAAGAGTAAACCCTAATTAAACTATTACAAGCCATTAACAGATAGATAATGATAAAAAATAATGAAACACACGACAGTAAAATATGCGAAGCGGTAAAATAAAGAGAAACGGGAAAAGAAATTGTTTTGTGATTGTTTGATGAAAAAAGTTCGATGATTAACCTAAAACCTAATTGGTTTTAATTAATTAAAAATTTTAGTTAATTATATTAATCGAAACCCTAAAGTCTAAGTTGATTTTAATTTAATTAAGAAAACCTAAAAATTAAGTTAGGGTTGATTAGAAAAACTAAAATTAAATTAGGGTTTGTTAAGAAAAATATTTTGAAAAAAAGTTTTTGTAAAAGATGTTAGGTTTTATAAAAAGGAAGAAAATGTGTTAAAAATAACCAAATGGTAGGGGTGGGTGTTGAACCCATGCCCTTTAGCATTCTCCACGCATAGCTTACCACCAGGTTAGGCGCTGGTTGGTGTCAAGATCTAGCCTCAATGCACTTTGTTCAATCCAGAGAGGTGCTGAAGCCCTAGCTCCAGTTGTCTTCTCTGGTTGCCTTCTTTGTCAACAACAAGGTGGATCAGTGTGAGAATGGTGGTCCACGATTCTAACTACATGGGACCCCTACGATTGTTCTATCTTTTTGACAACTTTGAGGCAAGTTTTTTTGTGTGTCTTGTATAAAGAGAATGAGATAATATATATAGTGGAAATTAGGTCAAAGAAAATATGGGCTTGGTCTTTGTAAGAAAGGCCTATGTATTTTATTTTACTTATTTTTGCATTATTAATGAATAAATAAAAAATAATTAAAATAAAATAGGTCAACGGATGTATGAATGAATTATGAGGTGTATAAGGAGTATAGAGCATGTTTGGACTTTTAAAAAATGGCCCAATAGTCCAAAATATCAAGTTTGCTCCATTTGAACTCTATGCATTTGCTCAAAATTTCCAAACTTACAATGGTTATAACTCTCTCAATTTTCATATATTGATGGTGATCTTTGACTTTTTGGAAAGCTAAAGATGTTCTCTACAATCTCTATGTTGATCATTTTTTCTTTTGAAGACGTTATCTTGATGTAAGTCGCCTTGACAAAAACTGTCTTTTTGTTGACTTTTGAAATGACCTGTAATGTATTGGCTTATATCTCTCAAATGATGCACATTTTGGACTTGAACTTAGAGATACAAAGTTGAAGAGAATTGGATTTCCTTAAAAATGAGCTTTTGTTGGGGAAAATCTGATGAAGCATGTGAAATTTATGCTTGGTCAAAGTTTAGTTGACTTCTCCTAAGAAAACCCTAATTTGGCAACTTTTGACTTTTGATGATTTGAGGGCTTTCCTTGAGGAGTCATGATCAACCCTTGATAAAATAATGAAGACCACTTGAAAATGTTGATGTTGACCAAAAGTATTGAAGTTTGGCTGTATGTTGACCATGGTTGACTTTTTACCCAATATAGTGATTTTCAGTCATCTGAGCCATTGATTGAGCAAACTTGTGATACAAGTTTTGGAACATGACATGAGCATTCTTAGGGACATATGAAGAACCATGAAAACCACTTGAGTCCTTTGAAACTCAAATTTCCTTTAGAAATACAAAACCGTAATTGTGCACCAATTGCTTAGGAGGAGAATTTGTATGAT
The DNA here is from genome assembly GCA_948472305.1 of Vicia faba. Classification (NCBI taxonomy): domain Eukaryota; kingdom Viridiplantae; phylum Streptophyta; class Magnoliopsida; order Fabales; family Fabaceae; genus Vicia; species Vicia faba. The sequence goes on from OX451741.1 coordinate 169,358,981, forward strand.
TAATTCTTAGGCAACCTTGAGCAAATGAGGACCCTGGAGAATGTCTTGAAGAAAAATGGGAGGGAGAATTTCGGCATGTCCTCCATTCGTTACTTGAGGGTAGAAGATTATTGAACACTTAAGTGCCTATAAATATGCACTCGCATATGCAGGCGATAACACTGGTGGTTGATAATATTGCTCGAATGGACTAGAAGATGCCATTCTGAGAGGTGACGGAGAGTCATCGAAGATGAGCTTATAGATTCCATCCAGAGTAATTGTTGACAGAAGTATCAGAATGAGTCTACACTTGAATGTATATGAGGAATGCTTTTCAGAATGAATCTATCCGATCTTATCTGAGGGAAATGCTTTTCAGAATAAATCTCTGAAGGAAGATGATTTTTCATAATAAATCTCTGAAGGAAGATGCTTTTCATAATCCAGTCTTTAAAGGGAAGTGTTCATCATGCAGATAGTAGCCCCGTCCTATTTTGAGAATTGATCTACAATCTTTGTTTATTGGTAAACCCGTCTTGTTTCGGGAGTTTATACCACTTGGTGATAAAGATAGTCGCCTCGTCCTGTTTCGGGAATTGATCTTCATCTGACCATAAAGATAGACAAATAGTTTCCCCATCCTGTTTCGGGAGTTAATATTCAATCTGTTATGTAGATAGTCGCCCCGTTTTGTTTCGGGAATTGATCTATAGTTTATTTTCACAGATAGTTACCCTGTCTTATTTCAGGAATTAATTTGTGTCTAGTCATACAAATAGTTTCCCGATCTTGTTTCAGGAATTAATCCGCGACCTGTTTTTTGTTGGCCGTAGAGATAGTTTCCCATCTTATTTCGGGAATTAATCTCTGACCTGGTCACCTAGATAGTTGCCTCGTCTTGTTTAGGGAATTAATCCTATACATGTTTGAGAATTGTTGATGATATTCGTCTGTTTGTAGATTTTACCTGAAAAGACAAAGAGTTATCTGTATGCAATGTCATGATGTATGAAATGCATTGATTAATGATGTTCTAAAAGTAAATGAGAGTGTTCTATATGCGTTTAGTATGCATATGCTATCATATTTTGTAGATGATGTATGGATATCGTGAGAGCATCTCGGCAGCTTTGTATAACATATCTGACTGGGGAAAATAAATCCCTGGCTATTGTTGTGGATAAAGAATATGTGTAATCTTTAACTTCTTTTTAGAATTTTTCTGCTTGGAATTTCTGCTTTCTGTTTGAGGAAACTCCGCTGGGGAATGTGATTTCTGTTTGGGGAGAAGATTTCAAAAAATCTGGTTGTTCATCGCTCTTACTGGGGAATTTAATTCTTATATACCCTTATTGGGGATAAAAGAGACGAACAACCTTTTGGGATGTTGTCCGACCGAGTTTCTGATATGGATGTCGATTTGTCTGGGGAGGATAAGATTAACTGATATCTGGTATAGTTTTAGTTTCAGTAGCAACTCTCTCGGGATAGCAGTCTAGAATGCCCTTTGCTGGAAAAGGAATTTTTCCGATGATTTGCAGTAGTCAGAGGGATAGACTCAAGTTGGGGAGACTGAATTCCTTAGGGAAATAAACCCTGCTAGGGAAATAAACCCTACTGGAGAAATACTCTATTAAGGAAATGCTCTATGGAGGAATATGCTCTATTGAGGAATATGCTCTGCTGAGGAATTTGACATGGGATTTTACAGTGTTGGAGAAATAAACTCAGCTGGAGAAGAGAATTTCTGTGAACTATGTTGGTGACATACTTTCTGACGAAGATTGGGACTTTGTAGGTTGGCGACATTACTGGGGAAAATATCACACTCCTTTGTCTATTAGGGGGATCTATTGTTGAGTATGATTAGAGTATTTCAGACCCGCGGGGAATGTGTCGATTTTGTGAAGATGACTATGCGAGGGATAATCTTATGGGAACTGCTTTGTGGGGATTATTCCATGGAGGTTGTTCTGTGGGGATTCATGGACTACTTGAATGTTATCCCGTCTCCTGGAGTCTTGAGTAAATACTTATTCATGCTTTTATGTATATATTTATTAACAGTAATCATATTCATATGCATATGTTCATTCAATTTAGACATTGGACGTTTTTGCAAACAAAATAGAAAAAGTAAAACAAAATTTGAATTTTGAAATTGTATTTATATTGATAGTTTGCATATAAACAGACAATTGTTGTACAAAGAGACAAAAATCCTAGTAAGAGGAAATCATCGTGAAATGAAAGGAGTATAGAGTAAAACAAAACATATAGCTATGCATAAATGATCTCGTCAGGTTTCACCTCTACTATTGCCCCTACGTCTTCGAGCATATCATCCCTTTCTGTCGGAATAAGTAGATTAAATTGATTGGCACCATTCAAACAAGACATTGGTATAAAGTTGGTTGTAAGTGATCCAACTGGACATAGTCGTACGCTTTAATCCCTAATTTTTTCTTGGACCGCCCTTTTGGGTTTTCAGTCAACCAGGATACCATTTTCTGCCCAAAACCCCTTTTTAGGTTTTCGACTTGCCGGGTGTATAATATTTATGTAAATATACCCCTGATTTTTGCCTGAACACTTTTGGTTCGCCGGGATGCCCTTATTTTTGCCTAGGCCAGTCAACCTAGCGAGTCGTTTTTTATGCATAGTATCTTTTAACTATGTTCACGTTTACAGGACGTGGAAGATCTTCACCATCCGTGGTGGTAAGCATCATAGTGCCGCCTGAAAATATCTTCTTGATCACGAATGGCCCTTCATAGGTTGGAGTCCATTATCCCATGGGATCACCTTGCAGTAGGATAATGCATTTTATTACCAAGTCACCAACCTGATATACCTGATGCTTGATTTTCTTGTTGAACACTTTGATCATACACTTCTGATACATCTGACCGTTACAAACAACCACAATCCTTTTCTCGTCAATTAAATTCAACTGGTTTAACCTAGTCTAAATCCATTCGTCTTTGTCTAAATATGAATCTTTCATGATCCTCAGAGAAAGAATCTGAACTTCGACACGTAAGACAACCTCCATGCCATAGACTAGAGAGAATGGGGTTGCCCCAGTTGATGTCCGAGTTGAAGTGTGATAACCATGAAGAGCAAACACTAACATCTCATTCCAATCTTTAAACGTCACTGTCATCTTATGTATAATCTTCTTAATATTCTTATTGGAGCCTCTAATGCATCATTCATCTTCGGTCAATACAGAGAAGAATTGTGGTGCTTGATCTTGAACTGCATACAGAGTTCCGTGATCATAATGTTCTAGAGATTTGGTACCATTATCTTTGATAATCCTTTTGGGTATTCCATACCGACAGATAAGGTTATACTTAATGAATGGGCGACAACATTCTTAGTAATAGAGGCAAACAGGGCTGCTTCCCCCGACTTTTTGAAGTAATTAATGGCGACGAGGATGAAGCGATGTCCGTTGGAGGCAGTAGGCTTGATTTCTCGAATCATATCAATTCCCCACATTATGAACGTCCAAGGAGCAGTCAAGACATTCATAGGTATTGGGGGCACATGTACTTTGTCAGTGTAGATCTGGCACTTGTGACAAATTCTTGAGTGGTGATGGCAGTCAGTTTGCATAGTCGACCAATAATAACCCGCTCTCAAAATCTTCTTACCCATAGTATGCCCACTGGAGTGAGTACCAAAGATTCCTTCGTGTATATCTTCCATAATTTTCTCGGCTTCCTTCATGTCCATACAACGAAGCAGAGTCGAATCATGACTGCGTTTGTACAGAACCCTGTTACTCAGGAAGAACTTGGTTGAGAACCTCCATAGGAATTTCCTGTCATTGGTAGATGCCCTCGAGGAGTACTCTTAAGTCTTAAGATATCTGTTCACTTTATGAAACCAAGGCTTCTCTTCTACTTCATCAGTGTCAACTTCATAGAAATGTGCAGGTTCTCCTAGCCTCTCAATGGAAATTCCAGGAGCCTCGTTGTCCCATCCGACTTTAAACATAGATGACATGGTTTCTAATGCGTCTGCGAACTGATTCTCCTCTCGTGGGATGTGCTCAAAAGTGACTTCCTCAAAGTATAGGATTAAGGTAAGCACATGTTCTCTATAAGGAATGAGATTTTGGTGCTTAGTATCCCTTTATCCCTTGGTCTGACTGATTACCAGGGCTAAGTCCCCATGTAAATTCAAGAACTTAATCCTCAGATCAATAACAGCTTTGATACCCATGATGCACGCTTCGTATTCAACCATGTTGTTGGTACAGTCAAAGCATAATCTGGCAGTGAAGGGCATATGGAAATCCAGGGGAGAGATAATTATGACACCAATTCCATTGCCAAGTGCATTAGAAGCTCCATCAAAAACCATAGTCCATCGGGATCCTGGCTTAGGTTCCTCATACGGTCCAGGTTCTTCACAATCTGTAACTAGCATAATACTCTCGTCCGAGAATTCGAAGTTTATAGATTGGTAGTCATCTATATCTTGATGAGTCAAAAGATCTTCTAGTATAATTTCTTTGATTGCTTTCGGAATGGTGTACTGAATGCCGTATTCTGTCAAAACCATTTTCCATTGGGATATTCTTCCGGATAGAGCTGGCTTCTCGAAGATGTATTTGATGGGATCCATTTTAGAGATCAACAAGGTAGTATGAGTCAACATATACTGTCTTCGTCGATGAGCAAACCATGCCAAAGCGCATCAAGTTTTCTTGAGCAGTGAGTATCTTGTTTCACAGTCGGTAAACTTTTTGCTAAGGTAGTATATTGCATGCTCTTTTTGACCAGACTCGTCATGCTGGCCCAGTACACACCCCATTGAATTCTCTAGAACTGTTAGATACATGATTATAGGTCTTCCTTCAATTGGTGGCATCAGAATCAAAGGTTTTTGAAGGTACTCCTTGATTTTGTCAAAAGTTGTCTGACAAAATCATTGTTCCATTCTACTACCTAATATTTCTTTAGCAACTTGAAGATCGTCTCACAAGTAACAGTCAAATGAGAAATGAATCGAGGAATGTAATTCCCTCGTCTTAAGAAACCTTTGACTTCCTTCTCGATACGGGGATGAGGCATCTCTTGAATAGCTTTGACTTTGGCGGGGTCAACCTCAATGCCTTTACCACTGACGACGAAACCCAGGAGTTTACTGTAACACCCCAATTCTACCCCAGAGTTTACAGCCACAAATTCTTCTATCAAAATTCATTGCATTCATCATGGATATATAACACTTTTAAAACATCGGATGAACCGTCATCATGACATCTTTAATTAAATAATTCAACATCTACGCAGTGGAAATTCTTAATGACATCTCTGTCATCATTACAGCAACTTCAAAACAACACAATTTAATAATAATCAACTTAAAGTTCAACAACTGAATAATAACAATCAAAAGCAACAAGCTTTCACCCCCTCCCCCCCCCCCCCCCCCCCCCCGAGTGCTACATATCAGAGCAATGACACTGACTCAAACTACTGAAGGTATACAACCTTCACTCTCGATTACCTACACGTTATAAACATAAGGACAACATTCAAACAGAAGGGGTGAGATATCTAACAATATAATAAAGCGCGTGATAATTAATATATTAAATTAGATCACATAACATCACCACTCCTCATCTCATAATCAACAACAATCACAATAATAATAAACATTCACAACATCAATACACACTTCTTTATGCAGTCATATAATGCGACTCAATACTATGCAAATGCATGTGGTACCATTTGGAGCAGAACTCCCATCTCAAATTTTTTCCAATTAATAGAGGCATCAACAAGGCATAAGCCTTCATCTCATTATTCGCCAATACAGGCCATCTCAATGAGCATAAGCTCCATCTCAGAATGCAATGTATGTGACACAATCATGAATTTAATAACAACACCATAATTGACAACATCTCAATACAACACCATCGTTGGCCAAAGGCCTGCATCTCAAAAGCATCTCAACATCTCTTCATCAACATCTCATATCATCATAATAATTTATCAAATATCATTTATTCGTCAAACATCATTTATTCATCATAAATTATCAAACACAACTGCATTATTAACATCTCATCAACAACTCAGCTGTACATTAATACGATGATAACTCATCAATTTCACAATGTTGGCCATAGGCCTATACTAGATATTGCCTATAATTAGTTAATCAACTAAGTCTTACTTCTAAGTCACCAAACCTCTACATACTGCTATTCTGTAATCTTATAACATTATTATTATTAGTCCTACTATTACAAACCAAACAGCAGCCTCTAAGCATCTCATCTTCATCATTCTGCATAAAAATTAACGTAACAATCAACACAGGAACTAACTCTAAATCCATAAATTGGCTACTAGGACTACTTTTCCTATTCTTCATTTTAACCATTAAGAATAAAGCTCATCGCGTTAGCTATTCAACGCTTCAAACGACATCTCAAACGGAATCTGAAAACTCAAGTTACAACATTCTCAAACTGATTTTGCCAAAAACCAGGCAACATGGATCGACGCATAACTCCTTGGATCGACGCGTACTACACTGGACTCGCAACATGAGTCGACGCATCCTCTCATGTATCGCCTCATCCTGAGTTTAACACACAGCATGTATCGATATATGCCCCTACGTATCGACTCTTCCTGAGTCTAAAAGTCCTCATGTATCGATGCAAAACCTCTTCATGTCGACTCATCCTGAGTCTCTAAACCTTCATGTATCGACACATCAAGTTTGGGGTCGACGCATACTGCTCTGTCCTGCATAATTTCTGTGATTTTCTCTGCATTTTCGCTACGGGTTCTATACTTTAAGCCCTAAAAACTTAATCTAATCATAGATAATCATCACTTACAATTATCCAATAATTCCATGTCAATTAAACAGCATCAGAACATCATTATTCATCTAAAATTCATCAATTTCATCATACAACATCATATACATTCAATTCATGAACAAGACAACAATCACCTCTAACCCCGCATACAAATTATCATGAACCCAATTATAGAGTCAGAACCTCACCCTTACCTTGGTTTGAAGGTCGCTCTATAACTTCCGGTTGAAACCTCGTTCTGCCGTTTTTTCTCTTTTTCCAGCAGCTTCACGTTCTTCTTCTCAATCCTTATTATTCTACTGCCTCCTCTTTTCTATTCTTTCTAGCAACAATAAGATAACCTATTATTCTTTATTCCTTATTGGGCTTAAAACTAATACACCCCCTTATTACTACTTCCATTCCTTAAAAACAAGCCCACATCAAATAATATTATACTTCTAATTTTATTTCACCACTTAATAAAATAATTAAATCCAATTAATCACAAAACATCTTCTCAAATATTCCAAAAATAATTTAATTAAATAATTAATTAAGTTACGGGCGTTACAACTCTCCCCCACTTAGAATATTTTCGTCCTTGAAAATTTACCTCAATCAAACAACTCAGGGTAGGAGTCTCGCATCTTGCTCTCCAACTCCCAAGTCATGCTTTCTCCGGTAGCTCCTAGCCAAACCACTTTAACCAAAACAATCTTTTTCCCCTCAGAGTCTTTATTTCACGATCTGCGATCCGTACAGGCATCATCTTCACCGTAAGATTATCCCATACTTGTACATCATCCACAGGAATCACATGAGATGGATCTGAAATATACTTCCGGAGTTGCGACACATGAAACACATCATGCAAATTCGAAAGATTAGGTGGTAAAGCCACTCTATAAGCAACATTCCCCATTCTCTCCGAAATATGATATGGTCCAATAAAACGAGAAGTGAGCTTCTTAGACTTTAATGCTCGCCCAACACCAGTCACAGGTGTAACTCTTAAAAACACATGCTCACCAGCTTGAAATTCTAAATCCTTCCTTCGCTTGTCATGATAACTCTCTTGTCTACTTTGGGAAGCTTTCATCTTTTCTCAAATCGGCTTCATCTTCTCAGTAGTCTCACGAACAAGCTCAGGTCCAAGTGCTACACTTTCACCAGATTCATGCCAACATAACGAAGTTCTATATCTTCGACCATACAACGCCTCAAAAGGTGTCATTCCAATACTAGAATGGTAAATGTTATTATAATTGTACTATATGAACGAAAGATAAGTATCCCACGAACCTCCCTGCTCAAGAACACATGCCCTCAACAAATCTTCCGACAATTGAATAGTTCGTTCAGTTTGACCATCTGTCTGAGGATGATACGCTAAACTCAACCTTAACTTAGAGCCCAACGCTTCTTGCATACTCTTCCAAAAATCAGAAGTAAATCTTGGATCTTTGTCTGACACAATGCTCAAAGGAACACCGTGCAACTTCACAATCACACTAGTGTAAATCTCAGCCAACTTCGACACTGGAAAATTGATGTTAATAGGAATAAAATGAGCTGACTTCATAAGCCTATCAACAATCACTCAAATTGAATCATGCCCTCTTAAAGTATTATGTAACCCTGTCACAAAGTCCATTAAAATGCTATCCCATTTCCATTCTGGAACTTCTAACGGTTGCATCAACCCTGCAGGCTTCTGATGTTCAACTTTCGACTTCTGACAAGTCAAACATGCATACACAAACCGAGCCACATCACTATTCATTCCAGGCCACCAAAACAAACCTTTCAAATCTTGATACATCTTTGTAGCTCCTGGATGAATACTTAACTTACTTCTATGGCTCTCTTCCAGTATCACCTTCTTCATCTCATCATCATCAGGAATACAAATTCGGTTACGAAACCTCAACACACCTTGCGCATCTAGCTTAAAATCACTATTCTCAGACTGATCAATTCCAACCATCAAATATACCAGTTTAACATCCAACTTCTGAGCTTCTCTTATATAGTCTAGAAATTCATTATTAATCTTCAACATACCTAACATAATACTTCGCGGAGTAATTTCGCAAACTAAGCTCATATCTCTGAACTGTTATCCAAGTTTCAAGCGCTGAGGAGTAATTTTCTTGTTTTCATTTATTATCACAACATAATTCCTGCGCTCTGCCCAAGGTGTAGTGAACCATTTGTGTAGGGCCACCATGTTTATGTTCAAAAGTTTGTCATGAATAAAGGATGTTTTTTCATTCAAATTTTTTGTTCCATTATTTTCTTTTTATTTCTCTTTAAATGGAAATCTTTCCCTTTTCACACACCGTCACTAAAAAACCAAAATATCATTTATGCAGATGCACTTCCACCACAGATTATATTGATAATGATTCTGCTATCGCTCACTATGACTTTGATAATCCGATCTATCAAGATGAAGAGGAGGCATATGAGGACTATGATCTTCCCGAGGAATTAGCGAGGTTTTTAAAACAAGAAGAGAATGTTATCCAGCCGAATCAAGAGTCAATTGAGGTGGTGAATATTGGCACAGAAGAGGTAAGAAGAGAGGTCAAGATAGGGGCAGATCTCGAGGAAAGTATGAAAGTCAGATTAATTGAGCTACTCCGTGAATATTCTGATATCTTTGCTAGGTCTTATGAAGATATGCCAGGATTGGATACAAATATTGTGGTGCATCGACTACCGCTCAAGGAAGGTTGCTCCCCTGTCAAGCCAAAGCTCCGAAGAACTCATCCTGAGATGTCCAAGTAGATTAAAGAATAAGTTCAGAAATAGTTGGGTGCAGATTTCTTAAAAGTCATTAGTTATCCTCCATGGATCGCAAATATTGTGCTTGTGCCTAAGAAGGATGGTAAAGTCATTATGTGTGTGGATTACAGGGACTTGAACAGAGCCATCCCTAAGGATGATTTTCCACTTCCTCATATTGATGTGTTGGTTGATAATACTGCCCACTCTAAAGTTTTTTCCTTCATGGATGGTTTTTCGGGTTACAATCAAATTAAGATGGCTCCAGAGGATATGGAGAAGACAACGTTTATCACGCCATGTGAAACCTTTTGCTATAAGGTGATTCCGTTTGGTTTGAAAAATGATGGGGCAACGTATCAGCGTGCCATGGTTACTCTCTTTCATGATATGATTAACAAGGAGATTGAGGTATATATGGACGATATGATTTCTAAGTCTGATACGGAAGATGAGCATCTTGTTCATCTGGAGAAATTGTTCGAGAGATTGAGGCAATTCCTGTTGAGGCTGAATCCAAATAAATGCACCTTCGGGGTAAGATCTGGCAAGTTGTTGGGATTTATTGTAAGTGAAAAAGGCATCGAGGTTAACCCTGCTAAAGTGAAGGCGATACAAGAAATGCCCGAACCAAAAACAGAGAAGGAAGTTTGTGGTTTCTTAGGGAGGTTAAATTACATTTCTAGGTTTATTTCTCATCTCACGACCACATGTGAACCTTTGTTCGGATTGTTAAATAAAAATCAGACGATAAGGTGGAATGAAGATTGTCAGAAGGCATTTGACCAAATAAAGGAGTATTTGCAGGAACCTCCGATACTCATGCTGCCGGTGGATGGAAAGCCATTAATCATGTATTTAACTATATTGGAGAACTCTATGGGTTGTGTCCTTGGTCAGCATGACAAGACAGGGAAGAAAGAACAAGCCATTTACTACTTGAGTAAGAAGTTTACGGAGTGCGAGTCAAGGTACTCATTGCTGGAAAAAACTTATTGTGCACTTGCTTGGGCTGCCAGACGCATAAGATAATAAATGTTAACTCACACCACATACTTGATATCCAAAATGGATCCAATCAAGTACATTTTTGAGAAGCCGACTCTTATAGGCAGGGTAGCCCGTTGGCAGATGATACTCATTGAATATTATATCCAGTACACTATGAAAAAGGCGATCAAATGTAGTATATTGGCCGATCATCTTGCTCATCAGCCCATGGACGATTATGAACTGATGAAGTTTGACTTTCCAGATGAAGAAATAGTGTACATTCAGGATTGTAATATACTAAGCCCAGATGAAGGACCCGAGACGGGATCACATTGGACGTTGGTGTTCGACGGTGCCTCCAATGCCATGGGCAACAGCGTCGGAGCTGTTATCACCTCCCCTGAAGGATTCCACATTCCTTTCACAACTCGTATTTGCTTTGATTGTACTAACAATATGGCTGAATATGAAGCTTGCATTTATGGTATTGAGGCGGTGATCGACCTACGAATCAAATATTTGAAAGTTTACAGGGATTCCAATCTTGTTATCAGCCAGATTAATAGAGATTGGGAGACTCGTCATCTGAACCTGATTCCCTATCGTGAGCATGTTATGAAGTTGATTCCATACTTCGAAGAGATAACATTTGAATACATTTCCAGAGAGGAGAACAACCTAGCTGATGCACTGGCAACTTTATCCTCCAAGTTCAAAGTTAAGTAGGCTAACGAAGCACCTTCCATTACCAACAGAAGGTTGGATGAGCCAGCTTTTTACTTTGAAGACAATTTGGAATCAGACGATAAACCTTGGTTTTAAAATATCAAAAGATATCTTGAAACTCAAGAGTACCCTGAAGAGGTGTCCGTCACAAACAAGAAGTTCTTAAGAAGATTTTCGGCCAAGTTCTTTCTCAGTGGTGGTGTGCTGTATAAGAGGCATCATGATGGTTTGCTGCTCAGATGTGTTGACAAGAGAGAAGCAGCTAGAATCGTTAAAGAGATACATGAGGGTGACTTCGAAACTCATTCCAGTGGCCATACCATGGCCAAAAATATTTTGCGAGCCATAAATGTCAAGTCTATGCTGATAAAGTACATGTGCCGCCCGTACCACTGAATGTCTTGACTTTCCCTTGGTCATTCACAATATGGGGAATTGATATGATTTGCAAAATCTAACCCACCGCATCCAACGAACATCGTTTCATTCTGGTTGCCATCGATTATTTCACTAAATGGGTTGAAGTTGAATCTTATGCCAATGTCACCAGACTAGTAGTAACCCGGTTCATTAAACACAACATTATCTGTCGATACGGGGTGCCTGAAAAGATCATTACCGACAATGGGTCCAATTTGAACAACAAAATGATGAAGGAGCTTTGTGAGTCATTCAAAATCAAGCATCATAACTCTTCTCCGTATAGACTAGAGATGAATGGAGCTGTTGAAGCGACCAATAAGAACATCAAGAAGATTGTACAGAAGATGGTAGTAACCTATAAAGATTGGCATGAGATGCTGCCCTTTGCTTTACATGGTTATCGCACCACTGTGTGTACTTCGACTGGGGAAACCCCATTTTCTTTGGTCTACATCATGGAAGCCGTGTTACCTGTAGAATTCGAAATTCCTCCTCTTAGGATCATGAAGGATGTTGAGCTCGACGAAAGTTAGTGGGTACAGAATCGGCTGGATCAGTTAGAACTTATCGACGAGAAGATGTCGATAGCTGTATGTCATGGTCTGGTATATCAGCAAAGGATGAGAAAATATTTTGACAAGAAGGTGCGGCCTCAGTGTTACAAGCCATGTGACCTTGTGCTAAAGAGTATAATTCTTCCCCAGGGAGATCCCAAAGGCAAATGGGATCCGACTTATGAAGGACCATTCATGGTCAGAAAGGTTTTCTCTGGTGGAGCGATGATGCTCGCAACCATGGATGGATAATACTTCCCTCTCCCTGTGAATGCTGACGTAGTTAAAAAATACTTTGCATAAAACCCACTAAGTTGAAAACCCAAAAGGGCAGCTTAGGCAAAAAGAGGGTGTCCCGGTGAATCAAAAACCCGAAAGGGCGATTCAGGAAAAAGTTAGCAACTTAAAGCAAATGACTACGCTCAGCATGAGATCCCTTGTTTCTTTTTGTTCAGTCACCTGGCAGAAGCTCGGAACTAGTCCAAGAATGTTTTGTCAGGAAGCGGGAAGACGGAAGCGTTAAAGTCATAAAGTTATAGCAGAGTCAGAACTTGATGGATATTTGTGTTCACATTGCCATTTGTAAACATTTGTTGGTTTCGTTTTTGCAATTTGTTTCCAAATGTAAATACCTTTTTCATAGGTTTATTTCTCAAGTAAATAAAATATCCTCTTTTATATACGTGCACATAACTTCCTTTTTATTATTTTGTTTGCAAAAACGTCCAATATTTTGATAAACATGTGCATATAAACGTTGTTGACCCTACATGAACATGATAATCTAAGTTATAATTGCTTGAAATATGGATAATAAATACAACTGTCATGCTATGCAAGGGGCATGTTAATTTTTTTCTTGTTGGTAGTCAGCTACTTTCTTGTGGATATTTTGCTAAGTTGTTTCATGGCTCCATACTGGTGGAAAAGGTTTACCTCTCCCCTTTGAATGCTCATTTCTTTGGAAAGACAAACAAAAAAAAACCATTTGCAACTTCTCTTCATAATATAGAGGTCATGGGTCAGGATACTGTCAGGATTGTAGTGCATCATCAGGATTGATAAGTCCAGATGGAGTCGATTCCCTTCCCTGGTGGAATTTTTCTCTGCTGCATTTTCATATGTATCTTGATTGTCTGTTTTAACATTGTCTGCATGTAGGAACTTGTTTGGTTTTGAGTGTCAACCCTGATGCGCTGAATATGTTTGCCTTGAAGTAATTTTTTAATTTTTTAACTTAAACCATTCATTATCACTCTTTAAATGAGTTTATGGAATTTTGATACCAACCGTGCCAACTCTTTTGCCTAGTCGGAGGAAGGATGATGATAGTTAAAGTCGATATCTCTGATGGTATGCTTTTGAGTAGAATCTTATTGACGATGTACATGCCTTTTTTCAATCCCCAAACACTGGAGATATAAGGTAGATAGACCCTCGTTAACCCCTTTGAGCCTTCGAAGTAGGAGTTTCTTTTCTGTTCGGAAAAAAACCCTTATTTTTTAACCCGGGGCAAGGTAGATATTTAGTTAATTTGATCGAACCTCCAAAATCTAAGAAGGGGTGTCCCATCTGAGGATCACCATATTTTATCCCTCGCGCTATGAGGACGGGAAAAGATCAAAACCACAATGATTATTTCTTCAAACAAAAAAAAAACAAAAAAAAAGATCCTAAGTTCGAGATCAAATTGATACAACAAAGGTTATCCCTCGCTGACCAAGGAATGAGGCAGTCACTTTCCTCCGAAGAGTTCAAAGACTTAGGGTCACACGACTTGTTCAAAAAGAAGAATATGAATAAGAAAGAAACAAAAGCCCCACTAAGTCGAAACTTGAAAACAAGTCGCTTAGGCAAAAGTTATGGCATCCCGCTGTACTTCCAAATTGAAATTCAAAAAGAACTTGTCCAGGAAAAAGTTAGGGAAAGAGAAAAAGAATTTGAAAAGCCCGAAAGGCAGAAAAAGATTATTTTATAAAATCTTCATCAAAAGAAAAGCCGTATGATCAAACACAAAAAAACCAAAGGTTAAGTAACTGTCGTATCCAAGAAAATGTTGTGGTTCCTCAACCATCATAAACTCCTCTTGAGAAATGAATTCCTATGTCAAGTTAACTAAATTAGGACTGGAGAACATCACGAAGGAGGTGGGCACCAAATAACTTGAGCCTTAAAATTATTTTTTCTAAAAACCATGAAACATGCCACGTTAAAACCTTTAAAAGTCCTAACTGAAACATGCGTTTAACTTGAAAGTGTACTACAACAGGATACCGTTTCCTAAACTTACAAATATGTATTACATATCCATGTTGGTATCTTATCGCCTGCATCATGTTTGTTTTAAAAAAAGAGAAGAAAAAGTTTTGAAATTTTGCACTCTAGCTAGTGACTCATTCACAACAAAGATGCGACATCTTTTCATTCAAGGCTTTAAATTTCAAGGTTTACATAATTGTCGCATCAGGGTTGTCATTCCCATAATAAACACCCTTCTGCATACAAAACAATTGTTTGACATCAAAAAGAGCGTACACAATGAACATTAGTGAAGAGCTTAATTTTGTTAGAAGAGGAAGATTCGACTACTCTGTTGAACAGAGGCCATTCCTGCCATGAAAGATGTTAATTTCAAAGTAACCCCTTGCCATCCTCGGTAGTGTTGATGATTGGATGAAACTTCCAATTCCCCAGTGAAGTTGATGTTGTTCGACTATCTTTGTGATCTATCTTTATGGTTGCATACCAAGGGTTCAGGAATCCCCAACAAAGCACTCTTCAACGGAGTTTTGTTTCCTCAGTGAAGTTCTATTTCCTCAACAAAGTTTTGTTTCCTCAACAAAGTTGTCTCCTCCCACATTTGATTCATTATTTTGGTGTCACTCTCAACGCGGATGCACATTGTCCTTTCCATGGATTTTAATTTTTTTCCTGATCTTCTCCCACAACGCCCCATCTTCATTTGGCATTCCTTCTTGCGGTTGATCAATTTTGACCCGATCTTCTCCAACAGAGTTTGCAATTTATTTTTTCAACTCCTCTCAATGTTTGTAGCCTGTTTCTACTGGTTCCTCAATTGTTACTCCCCCCAAAGTTTCAGCTCTTCAAGGGTTCCTCTCCAATGGTTCCTTATATCTTCTCTTCTCCTTTGGATTCTGCAATTTATTTTTGCAAGTTAGACAAATTCTGACTTCTTGGTTGTTGGCTTCTCGATTGGCCATTCCCTAGTGAAGCATTTTAAACATGCATCATCACATTGCATCTACCAAAACACGTAGCATTTCCATTACATGGAGCATTACACCGTAAATTTGTTTTTCAAACATTCATCAAAACATAAGCCATTTCTGTTTCTATTTTCCCCAGTTAATTTGGCAATACTTCGGATTATGTCCCCAGCGTTGTCTTCATCCTCAATATCTAAAGGTCACCCCTTTACAAATATCCTTTTGATGTTAATCATTTATTGGTTGAGTGTCTACTCTTGGTTGTAGTTCAGTTTTTCCCTGGCACAGTCTTCTCGGGTTTAGTCTTCACTACCTTCATCGGTTCATTCCGAGGTTTTATTGATGTACCTTTTGAATACTTGTTTTTCCCTGATATTCACTTTCAACAGGTTTTTAGTTGTACTCCCTAATCACCTTTCTTTGGGTCGAGCTTTGAGTTTCGTCTCCTCACCCGCGCATGAAATCCAGTTTCATCCTGGTACTCATCTAGTTTAGTTTCGTCTAACTAGTTATAATGAGTCGAGTTTCATCTCGTTTTGTTTTCATACCTTGGACCCTTTATCGATTTTCGTTTACCGAGTCTCTTTATAGTGTTCGTATTGCGTCCTTGGTAGAAATCAATCTCTTTTGTTCCTTGGATTTTTCTATTAGTTTTCGTTACTGTTAATCCATTGATCTGAGACCAGCAAGTGCTCTGAGAAACATGCGCTCTCATCACTTTGCTTTGGGTCGAGTTTCGATCTTGTCGCCTGTGCATAAAATCCAGTTTCGTCCTGGTACTCATCTAGTTTAGTTTCGCCTAACTAGTTATAATGAGTCGAGTTTCGTCTTGTTTTGTTTTCATACCTTGGACCCTTTATCGGTTTTTGTTTACCGGGTATGTTTGCAGTGTTCGTACTGCGTCCCTGGTTGAAATCAGTCTCTTTTGTTCCTTGGATTCTTCTATCATTTTTTGTTACTGTTAATCCATTAATCTGAGACCAGCAGGTGCTCTGAGAAACATGCACTCTCATCACTTTTGTTATGGGTCGAGTTTTTCCTCGTTACCCGTGCATGAAATCTAGTTTCGTCCTGGTACTCATCTAGTTTAGTTTTGTCTAACTAGTTTTTATGGGTCGAGTTTCATCTCATTTTGTTCCTCGCTCTTGGGATTCTTTCATTTCCTTCATACTGTTTATCTTAGGTTGAGATTAGTAGGTGCTCCTAGAATCATGCGCTCTAGCCACTTTGCCCCGCGTACTTTTCTGGAGTTTAGTTTCGCCTATTCATTGTGGTTCGAGTCTTATCTCACCCCTTTCGTGGTCCCGTTTTATCCTGGCATATTTATTCTGAAGTTTAGTTTCGTATACTCTTCTAAATTTTAGTTTTGTTTCAATTTTACTAAAATCTGCGTTACAATTTCATTCTGACGCATGTCTTGGGAGGTCCAGTGTTCATTATACCCTCTGTTTGCTAAATCAAATTTCATATGGTATCTTCTTAATCCCGCTTTTGTTGACATTCTTTGTCTTTAGGAGGTTTTTCTTTTTCTTAAAAGAGTGTAAATTTTCGGGTTCTTTTATATTCAATCATTTTCAACTCTGAACGCTCGAAAATTGTCACTTTTCTCACTTATCTGGTTAAAGATAATTGAATAGGGGAAGTTGTTGCACCCTAAAATTTACCCTCTTGATTTCAGAATTTTTAGGCTTATATTTCATCAAAAACATCATATTGCATTACATTCATACATTGTGATGGGATCAAAGTATTTTGGTTATCAAGTTTTCCTCAAGCTTTGGAAGTTGATTGTATTGACAAGGTGCTCAAGGAGAGCCTTATTATCTAAAACTCTGGATCTTTCAAGCCCAAAGTTTTCACATATCTAAAGATATCTTATCCACCTCATTGGATCCTGAGAAGATTGAGTGTTGTGCTGCTTACAAGAAGAATCACATCCTTTGGATTCATCAGTCAAAATTAAGGTTTTGAAGCTTGATCAGTTATCTCCTAATCTAGAGTGCAATACTAGGGTTTGAGTTTTAATCATGGATTCTTTGGAATTTTTGAGTGGAAACTCTTTCCATATCCTCTACGTGTCTGGAATATCATATGTTTGAAGTTTTATTCACCAACTTTGAAGAGAAGTGGTTCAATTGAATCAAAGGGGAAAAACAATCATTTTACTCAAAAAGTCAACAAAGTCAAAGTTGGCCAAGTGAACTTTTGGTCAACATGAAGAATTTTACATGTATTTTCATGTGAGATGATCATTGATGATTGATTTTGATGAGAATTGCAAGTTTGAGAAGTTACTTGGATTTGAAGTTATCTTGTTGATTGAAAATTTCACTAAGTAATCTTGATTTTGGCCTGACTTTGCAAGGGCATAACTTTCTCATTTTTCAAGGAAGTTTGGTGGTTCTTTTTGCTAATTGAAGAGGGGAAAGAGATCTACAAGGGCCCACAGGGGACATAAAACACACTTCTTACTCAAAATCAAAGTTATGAGTCTTTAAAGTTTAGGGCAAGTTGGGCATTTTTTGAGGCATCTTGGGCATCTGGCCAGGCAAGGCAAGGCATTTGGCCTAGACAATTCATCAAACATTTGGTGACATACTTGTAATTGCTGATTCAAGGCATAATTCAAAAATGTGCCTCGTTCATTTTAAAGAGGGCTATGAGAGCTTCTCATTAAACTTGGAATCACTCAATTTGGTTTAAAATTGAAGAAGCTGGGATTTGAGGAAGTTGGGTATCGAAACTGCGGATTCAAATGGATGTCTTTGATTTCCTTAAACTTGGACCAGTCGAAGTGACTTTGTGGGCTGGTCGAAGCTTCCTCGTGCTCTCTTTGATTTCCTTAAACTTGGACCAGTCAAAGTGACTTTGTGGGCTGGTCGAAGCTTCCTCCTGCTCTATTTGATTTCCTTCAACTTGGACCAGTCGAAGTGACTTTGTGAGCTGGTCGAAGCTCCCTTTTGCACTCTTTGGTTTCCTTCAGCTTGGACCGGTCAAAGTGACTTTGTGGGCTGGTCGAAGCTTCCTCCTGCTCTCTTTGATTTCCTTCAGCTTGGACCAATCGAAGTGACTTTATGGGCTGGTCGAAGCTTCCTCCTACTCTCTTTGATTTCCTTCAGCTTGGACCAATCAAAGTGACTTTGCAGGCTGGTCGAAGCTTCCTCCTGCTCTCTTCGATTTCCCTCAATTTGGACCAGTTGAACTGTTACCTTATGGGCAGGTTAGTGCGTGTAGTCTTGGGCAAGTTGGCTTGAGTTGCCCAGGAATCCTAAGCCTCATATCTTGCTCATCTCACCATCATTTCTTTTGAACCTCAGTTTGTTTCGAAGCTTAGGGCATGTTCTTTAATTGGCTCAAGGAAAATTTGAGAATGCACAAGCCAATTTTCCTATGGCCTCAGCTAGAAGTCAGCTGACTTTTGGTGCATGCAAGGGTTGCAAACTGTAGATTTTGTGCACCTTTCGATTCTGTTTGGTTTAAAGTTAATATTACACACGCTTGGCATGAATTAGACACCTCATTTCTTACTTCTTTTGGCCAAGCAATCACACTTTCCTTGCCTTCCCATGATTTCTACATTTTTTTGCCAAAATTGGTAACTTTCACCTCAAGCAAAATCCCACCATGTGCTCATGCTGCCACCTCACCCCCTCACGCTTCACTTACCTCACTTCATTAAACTTCTAGCTCATCAAAACGCAAGATAATATGCATAAAGGCAACACAAAACACATTTGGCCATCATACTTTTCTGTTTTGGCAGAAAATTCATTTTTGCCCTCCAACGGCTCTCAACCTGAAATACCACTCTTTCCCTCACTCCAAAGTGGCTATATAAACACTGCATCACTCATTCAAAAAAAAGGAAGGAGGAGGCTACATTGGAGGAAGCTCAGATCTGAAGTCACTTTTCTCTCAAAAATCCATTTCTTCGAATTTCTCTTATTGCTTGATCTTTCCTCAATTTTCTTGTTGATTCTTCATCCTCAAGTGCCGAGGAAGAAGAAGCCAAGCCTGGTTTACATCTGGAGAGAAGGAGTCAATACATTTCTTTTTCCTTGAGGTAGGTTTTCATGGACTTCGATTCTTATGATTAAGCTTGAATTGATGATGTAAATCGTGTGTATTATGGTTTAGCTGGCCAGACTTTAGGTCTGATGTATATTTGATGCCTTATTGAAGCTTGAATCATGTATTAGAGATCTCTGCAATTTGTGTGTTTTAGTATTTTATGCTGTTTTCTCATGTTTGTTTCTCTCTGATCTTGGATCTATATGAAAATTTGAAAATATCATGATGTAGCTTGTTAATTCAGCTTTAATTTGCACTTGATTTCATTAATTTTGGTTGAGAATTGCTTGAGTTATATTGATCTAAATATAGCTTGCAAATCTATTTCTGCGTGCGTTTTTTCCCTAGGCAGAGGTTGAAGATGATGGCGTGGCCCCCTCTGATTGGCTGTTTTTTTTTTATTATTTGAATTTTGTTTTATATCTTTGATTTTCCTGATTTTATCTCTTTCTCAAAAATGGTTGAAAAATTCATGAAACTTCAAAATAATATTTCTAACCTTATGTATTGTTTATCATAACTTTTCTGATTGGTTTTTAAATTCGTGTGATTAATTAATTGTTTGATTTATACCATTGGTTTTCCTGATTTTGTTTCTTGCTCAAAAAATAGTTAAAAAATTCTGAAAAAATTCATGAAGCTCCAAAATAATATTGCTCACCTTCTGTATTATTTTCAGAATTTTTGGAAACGCTTTGATTGGTTTAAAAATTCGTGTGATTGATTAATTGTTTGTTTAATTTTCAATTTTATTTTGATATTTCCTTTGATCCAAAAATTCCACAAAAAATCATGAATGCTTGTTTTTAATTCTAATATTTGAATATAATTTTGGTTGAATATTTGCTTAATTGATTAATGGTTTAAATTTTTATTTTATTTTTGAATTTTCTTTAATTCTAAAAAATATGAAAAATAAGTTTTCTGATCTTTAGAGTTTTCTCTATTTTTGTATGATTTTAGTTTGAATTGTTTAGAATTGGAATTTGATTAATCAATAATTGAGTTTATTTTCTAAATAATTAGGGTTTTGATAATTCCCTAGTTTTTTTTTAAATCCATATACCAACTTGCCCCGAGTTTCAATTGAATTTAGCTCTAGTTGGTAGTTCATAGATGGATTGAGGATCTTAAAAGTATTTTTCTTAAATTAGTTGATAAAGTTTGATATTTTCCATTAATTTATTTTGAAAAACTTGTTTAGATTGGTGGTTTCATCAACTAGTTTTGGTGTTTGAAGCTTGATTGATCATTTCCTCTATTATCCATGAACTTAAAACATGATTGATTGATTCTAAGAAAAATTTGATTTGAATTATTAAAGTCCTTTGCTATTTTCAATGTATTTTTGAAGTAAAAATGACCAATTGATGTTACATTCTTTGTTGCAATTTGTTTGATGGACAATGAACTTGTATGAGGCCTGTAGTTTGGAACTTAATGATCATATTGCTTCTGTTTTCTCACATAAATTCAAGCCAATCCAATTGACTTCTAATAATTGGTTGATGAGTACTTTTTGATCCATACCTCCTAAGTAATGTTCTTGTGTGAATTTTGCTTTGAATTTTGAATTTTTTCCTTGAGTTTGAGGTCATCAAATGACCAATGATGACATGTTAGGGAATGATACATCAAGGATAGTCTCATAAATACTTGAGATCACTTGACCTCTAATGTTTGAACCATTTCATCTTATTATGAATTTGATGTTCAATCTTTTCTTTTCTTTTGAATCTTTGAGGTACATTGGATGCACTTATGCAACATGCTTTAGAATCAACATTTTAAACTCTTGATCATATCCTTATAGCATGATATAAGCTTTATTTCAAGTCTTTGAATGGTTTAAGTCTTCTAACTTTGTCTTTGTTTGAATTCCTTTCTTTGCTAACTTGTGATCCAAGCTTTATGATACATTTTGTGGTACCCCTCTTTTGTTATGCTTGCGAACCATAATGAAGTGAATGAGTATGGATGTATAGTGTTTGCTACTGACCTCCAAGGTCTTTATTTGTACTCTTCTCATGCTCCTTCATCCTTGAATGATATTTATTTGTCAATTCAATATGGTGACAAGAAAGGAGCAACAGTTCTTTAGTTTTGATCTAATTGTTACATGTGCATACTTGATACTTCTTTCCTCTATTGTGGGATGTTTTGCTATCATGTTCTTCCATTGCTTTGTCATATCATCATCCATCCCTTATTAGTTCATCATTTCTCTTTGAAATCACTAATTTGTCTGATGCAAGTGCGAGGTACTTTGAGGAAAGTTTTCCATTTTGACTTGATACTGCAGTGTTCCACTTTATTTGTGGAATACAATTGATTGTGCTTGCACCACTCGTGTGTTTTGTATATTTGTTATTCTCTTGCAGGATATATATATATATATATATATATATATATATATATATATATATATATATATATATATATATATATATATATATATATATATATATATATATGTGTGTGTGTGTGTGTGTGTGTGTGTGTGTGTGTGTGTGTGTGTGTGTGTGTGTGTGTGTGTGTGTGTGTGTGTGTGTGTGATTATGGCTGCTATACATCACCTGTGGAATATGTTCATATTTGAAGTCTCAGTGCTTACATTTGATGGCGTGATTTCTGACTTGATTTGTTTGTTGATGCTAGCTTGCTTGAAGTTCTGTGTTTCCTTTTCTTGCTCAGTTCCTACGGATAGTCATCCATTTGGTATTGCACTATTTATTTTTTACTGTTTCAGCTCTTTATTGCTTTCTATTACATGATGGGACCTCTGTTGTTGATATATGTCAGGAGTCCCTCTGGTTTATTTAAAAACCTGTTTAAGGAGATTCCGCATATGTTCCTTGCTTACTACTCATGTTTGTACACTTGTTTGTTTATTTGTTTGGTATTTACCATGCTCCCTTAGGATTGCTCGTGTAGGGTTAGTCCTCGAGCTAGACCTTAGGATAGGAATCAATGTATGCCAACATAGGGTAGAAACTTCCCTCTTTCATCCTCAACCTTAGGGTCAATTATTGTATGATAAAATTAGGGGTAGTGCTAGGCTAGTCTCCATTAGTTATTTTTCCTTTCTTTGCATATTGCATCTTAAAACTAAAACCTCTTCTTAGAAAATCATAAAACATCTTTAATAAACTTAAATCCTTCTTCAAGGTAAAAAATACAAACCGACCTTAATTGTTTGTGTGCCTTTTGGCTTTGTCTTAATCCTTGTCAAGTTGATGTTTTTCCATCTTTGCCATGATATTTTTCTATCTTTTTGCCGATGTTTCGCCATCGCATATGTTTGTTGCTGATGTTTCGCCATCGCACATGTTTGTTATCCTAATTTGATTTTCAATATCATTGTTAGGTTTTATGTTTTATCATCTGGATTAGTTATGTTTCGCCATCTTTGCCATGTTATTTTGTTATCTTTTAGTCGATGTTTTGTCATCGCATATGTTTGTGGCCGATGTTTCGCCATCGCACATGTTTGTTATCCTACCTTGATTTTTAATATCATTGTTAGGTGTGATGTTCCATCATTTGTATTATTGATGTTTCACCATCTTTGCATGTTATTTTGTTATCTTTTAGCCGATGTTTTGCCATCGCATATGTTTGTTTCCGATGTTTCGCCATTGCACATGTTTGTTATCCTACTTTGATTTTCGATATCATTGTTAGGTGTATTGTTTCATCGTCTTGTCTGATATTTTGTTATCATGCTGACGTTTTATCATCTTATCTGAGTTTGTGATACCATGCGATGTCTTTTCATCTCTTTTGTAGTTTTATCATCGTTGTTGATGTTTTATCGTTTTATTTGATGTTTCGTCATCTTGATTGTTGATTTTGTCTTCTTAACTAAAAAACAAAAACCAACCAAAAATATATGAGCCGAACTACGACTGCTCTGATTCCTTAAAAGGGATACGTAGGCATCGGGGTAGGGCCCGAATGAGCACAACTTTATTTTCCCTACATTATTTTCTCTTTTCTTTTGCATGCATTCCCTCTTTGCATTTTATTTTAGCTCTTAAGCTTAGACATAGAATTTATACACCCATTAGAATAGAACAACAAGAGTGGATACAGTAGAGTACTACGAGTGTGAGGGGTGCTAATACCTTTCCCTCGCGTAACAGACTCCATTACCCGATCTCTATAGTCAAAAGACCGTGATTTCATCCCTTCGGGTTTTATCGATGTTTACCTTTCCCTCTCGGCGGGATAAAAGATGTTCGATGGAGACTTAATTAATATTTTAAATCAGATGACAGTTCGGCAGGTTGTTTCAGACATCTCCAAGCAAAGTAGGTATCGGGTTATGAGTGAGAAATTTTTTGATGGCATTCACATCTATGAATTGGTCCGGATTAGGGAATAGTATCAACCCATAAATAAGAAAATCCAACATATCCTCAAAAGCATGAAGATTCATAGCATCCAGAAACCATTGAGCCTTCTTTGTCAAAAACTTAGGAGAAAAACCCTTGACTCCATTCCTTGTTTCCCAATTAGATACAACGTCCGATTGTTTCAGATGTAAGGATACTGTAATGTATTTAGGTTTTAGAACTTGCTCTAAACTGGTGAAGGGTATCTGATCATGAATAGGCACTTTGAGCAACTTAGAGAATTCTTATATTGTGGGTACCAACTGATAATCCAGGAAAGTTTAATAGTGATGCTTCAGATTAAAGAATTGGAAAAGAATGCTCATCCTGTCTTCCTGGAAGCTAGTAGTAACCAAACTGAGTAGGTGACCATGTCTCTTGGTGAATTGAGAATTGTCGGGAACCTTTGAGACTAATTCCTCAAGCTTGAAAGGTATCCTTACAAAGTTGATCCGGATGGTATTCCTATGATTGGAAGCCATAACCCTGCAACACAGAACAAATATAAATCCCCTAGATCCTTGAAATGGTTAGTCATGATATGATGTTATAATGTTATGATGTTATGATGTCATGTTCAAATCAAACACAAGCAAAGCACACAAAGGCATTAGGTTTAAGGCTTGCATGGGGTTTGTAGGTAAGTACCCTCTGGAAGTTTAGTTGGCTCAACCTGTCCTATAGAAGTAACCAGGTTCTAGGGATCTCAATATCACTGATTTTTCCAACAAGTTTAGTCTAGCACGGCAATTGACTTTCCACCAAAAAAACCCGAGAGTCAAATCTCAATGAGTGTAGTATCGAGTATTGGCAAACTTTAGACTGCACCAAAGCCGACTATCTCACTACCTTCTGTAGCGGTATAAAAGTTGAGACTAATCCATTTGATTGACTTAACTCACACATATTAAATAAAAATTGCCACCACGCTTTATTGTTTACAAAGGAATGGGAAAAGAGCGAATAACCCAAAAAAAGGGGGAGAGAATCTAAATTCGGGGGTTGCTTATGCAAAGGGAATCTATAAGCACCCTAAACATCTATGGTACTCCACAGGAACCTCTTTGAAAATTTGTGTATTTTGGCTATAAATGTTGTATACAAAAATAGATTGTGGGGATGAGAAAAGAAGTATTTTTTTACAATTTTTGCATCTACCACGATTGTGAACCTTTAGTGCCAACGTACCACCTTCCGTGCAATAGGGGATCAGGGTACTCGTAGTTAACCTTTAAAAATTTTAAAACATAGATGTGTTGGTTAATTTTAAGAGACGAGACACCATCGTCATATCTGAGTGGAAAACATACGTACTACCCACAATTATGAGAAAGGAAAATTTACGTCATCTCATAGTGGAAGATGTAGCTTGGATTTTAAAATCAACAAAGCCTCACTCAACACCCAAGTGGAAAATGTCTCACTTCACTACATATCGAAGAAGTATAGTAGCTCACATCACTTCAATGATTGACAAGAGTATAATCTTTTGAGAAAATTTTGAAATAAAAAGCAAAAGTGGCAAAATGATATGAATGAGATTGATTGACTTTTAGTCTTCTCACAAAAATGTCAAAGTATTATTAAGTTGTTTAAAGTTTGATTAAGAAAATATTTTTGAAAATGCATGGACATAAGTCCAAGTTTATTATGAAAATGGTTCAAGTTTAAAAAACAAGAATAGTTTTGAAAAGGTGGGAAAAGATTTTTGAAATTAAAGAAGATGGGAGGAGATGAAGGGAATATCCTAAAAGCTAGGGAAAAAACCGTCTAACTAACAAGAAGCGAGCACTTGACACAATGAGTCAATGTAGAATTCCCATCCTTTGGATTTGAAACCAAACAAGAAAAGATATTAAACCTCTTAAGAAAACCAAGCTTCAAAGGTGTTAAGTCTTCACAAAAATTGGGCAGGTTAACGGCTGTATACAAATGAATTCCCGATTATAGAAAAAACATGTAATCAAAATAACCTGTAAGAAAAGAAAACAAACAACCCAATGTCTTGAATTAAACCACAAGAGCTCCAGACAAAATAGCAATATAAGTCACAAGGTCAGAAGGTAGTTAAGGTCTCTAATCCTAAGTCCAAAAAATCCACAACTCCAAAATGTCAAGGATAGTAACCAAATAGTCCAAGTAATATTAAAGCTTTTTTATTGTTCAAGTTGGTTATTAAGTATCTTCAAAAATAAAATGGAAGCTCAAATGAGTAAACTAAAAAAATAACATAAAGATAAATGCTCAAATGAGCAAAGATGAAAATAACATGAAATTTAGATGGCAAAATAAATGTGCTTAAAGTAAAAAGCAATAAGTAAAAAAGCATAAAGTAAAGTTAATTGTTAGAAATTAAAGGTTACTTGAATGACCATCTTGAAACTTGCATTTGAAAACTCATTAGAAGATTGATAAAATCAAAGCCTCTCAATAACAAGTTTCATTTGCTTTTTGTCAAGTATATCATTCATTTCAAAATCTCAAGGCAACAATAAATGATCAACGATGTTTAAATGATTCACTTAGTTCCAAAATTTATGAAGATTTATTAGAGGATTGATAAGACCAAAGCATCCTAACAATGGACCTCAAAGTTATTGGATCAAAGGTTTCAAATTAAACATACTTGGGCTTGCAAACATAGGTTTGGGCCACGAATGATCATTTCTCGAATCGGGACGAAATTTAGCACTATGTTAAGCAATCGTAAGTGGACTTATATAGAAGTCGCACCTATTTTGAGGCCGGTAAATAGTAATCTATGTGCCATATGTTTGGAGTGATGATATGGAAATCATCCTCTAATAACATGTAACACAATGAGAAAGGGATAAGATATAGAGGGAAAGGATGCAAGATATGAAATTAGACTTTCAAATATCATCAACATCATTCATCCATTTTGGTGGATTTGGTTTCTCAACCTATCAACACCCAAGATCCAATGAGGTTGAAGAATTTGTCACCAAATAATGCCCAAGTAAAAATAAAATAAAATAATAAAATAATAAAATAAAATTCAAAATAATATTTAAAAGGTTAATTAAAAGGAAAATAAATGGTAAAAATACACAGTATTTTTTTAAAGTCAGAAACTATTTTTTTTAATATGATTTAATAAAGGTTGAAAAAAAAATTTAGAATTTTTTAAAGTCAAAAACTATTTTTTTAAAAATATAAGAAATAGGTAAAACAAACTAAAAATGGTGAAAAATATTAAAATCAGAAATAAAAATAAAACAAGGTTATCAAAAATTGCCAATTAAGAAAAATATTTTTTAATCAATTAAAACAATTCAATTAAAGAGAAGAATTATAAAAAAATATCAAATCATAAAATAAAATTGAGAAAAACTAAAAACCAGAAAGAGAAAAATCCAAAATATTTTTAAGAATTTTTTCAGATTTTTTGAGTTGGAAATGAATTTTTTATGAGTTTTTGAAGTTTAAATCAATTAAAATATAAAAATCAGAAAATAAAAATAAAACAAAAAGATATAGACCATTGGATGAATGTAAAAACGCATTAGTAATCAGATCCAAGAGATCTGACACGTTGTGCATATCATGGTCCTTAGTGAATAAACCACTGGATCAAACATTTAAAAACAGAGTTTGAAAAAAACGCATGGCAAATTTTCATTGGTTGAAGACGCCAGCATGGTTGTCTTCATCCTCTAGCCAACCTCATAACCAGTTTCCTCAAACTGTAAAATTAGAGGTTCAGACCAATGTCATTCGCTTCGTCTCATCAAGATGAAGTCAACCATACCCTCGCGAAAAATTTATTTAAAGTGTAGCTCAGTTAATTTGCAAAAAACCAGAAGGAAAAAATTGAACAGGAATTTGAAAATTCATGACCAAAACTTTTTCCAGTTGAAAACAAATAATGTGACTAGTATCAGAATGATGAGAGATTCATTGCGGTAGAAAATTTTAAGAGAATTGATGAAGAAATCTACCTATTGTAGTTCAAATTCAGAGCTCTGAAACTTGACTTGGCTAGCATGACGAAGATTTGGCAAAAAAATGGATTGAGGAAGGTTGTAAAACCAAATTCGAAGTTGTAGAAATATGGATTAAGGAGAGAGTTGGGCATGGTGATTCTGGCTGTTCAAGCTTGAGAAAATGTGTGAGATATAACCCACTATTTATAGGGAATAAAATGGGATGCTCAAGCGTGTGGAATGATGAAGTTTGGAGGGAATTCGTGTGAAGTTGCAAGAATGAAATGTGTGACTCATATTTTGCTCAAAACCCAGCCAAAACTTGCATTTCAAGGTGATAATCACTTCTAGAAGATTGTTAAACATGATTAGAAGTAATAACATGCAAAAATTTAGTGATTAGAAGCTGAATTATGCATTTTAAATTCTGACTTGGGGAAAAATTAGTTTCAAGTGGATGTCTTTGAACTCATGGTGTGCATAATTTAGGGAATCTTAGGGCATGATTCTTGAAGCATTTTAATGATAAGGTCACAAAATTTACAATCTGAAAAGAATGGGATCAATTGGATGCTTGAGATAAAAGTTGTGATAAATCAAAGTTGAGAAAAAGATGATGACTTTTTGTACTTAGAAAAATTCTATGTTTTTCTTCAAAAGTGACCTATAATGTTTTGAGTTCAACCAAGGCTTTACTCCAAAATTGAGCTTTGATCAATGATGCTAGTTTGAAGTAGATATACCAAAGAGAATTGTGAAACATGAATCACTCAAAAATATCAAGTATTGAAAAAGTTATGGCCTTGTAAAATTGGTGAGAATTCATGGGGTGACCTATAATCTTTTGAGTTCTTAGGGCATCTTCCACTCATTTTCAAGTCTTTCACATAAAATAAGAGTTGAATTTCACATCCTTAAGATCATTATGGAAAAATAATGGGCTTAAGAAGATAAAAATTGACCAAGTTGTGATCTTTTGAAGTCACATAAGGGGAATTTGATGGCCTATCTAGAGGACATGTAATATTTCTTCATCATTAGGAATCTTCCACACAAAAGTTTCTTGAAACTATTGAAGTGATTAGTTGGTAACTCTTTAAAGAGGAGAACATATTTGGAATCACTCAAAAATTTCAAAAGATCAACAAGATATAACCCTTAGAAGTTCAAAACCCTAGCTCCTAGAGCTCCAAAATGGCTTGGAAATCCCTTTCAATTTTGACAATATTCCTTGCACAATAACTTTTTCCATGTGAATAGAATTTATTGTGGATTATAATAAGAACCCATAATAATAATAACCACTTCCAAATATTAAGAATTGAGATATTTATGCACTTATGATCAAGGAATCAAGAACTTGTCAAATTAGGTCAAACTTCTTCAATCAACTCTTACATCTTTTGATTTTCTTTGACAAATTGAGGCATGATGAATCATAGTAGACCTTTTCATGATATTACTTTAAAGTATCTTCAATAATGAAGCTTGAATATCAATGAAGCTTTGTTGAAGAAGACATGAAAATAAACTCATGAACCTATGAATCAACTTGATGAAATGTGTTGTGCTTTCACCTATAATATCATCAATTAGATCAAACATTCATTGTATTAGTTAGTTAAAAGTTAATCAACACTAAATATAGATAATCACAATATATAAATCAAGGTGCTTGGTGATTCCCCATAAGCAAACCTAGATATTGCTAGAATAACTAAATCCTAGTGTGATCTTGTTGTGATTGAGTTGATATGAGATGATAGAGGAATCTTAGGGGGAAAATTTGGGATACAACAGCTGCCCTTATTTAAGTATCTTTTACCCTGAGATATGAAGGTTAAAATCCTCGTGTCAACGCGATTGAAGATACTTAAATATAAAACAAGTCATATTTTTGGCCCTAAGTGGACATGCAATGCATATGATTGTGCATGCAAATAAACAAATCAAAAAGTGAAACAGGACACCAATGGGGAAACATAAAATAAAAGATCCAAAGAGAATTATTCTAGGAAAATAAATCACCTGTGACCAAAAGACTCGACTCTATTGGGGTAAAGCCTAAGGAAGAGACAAAGTAACATCAACTTAAATATTGAGAAGAGAAAATAAAGGATAATAGTGATCGACATATAACCACAAACTATCCTCTCACTAAGAAGATAGCAAAAAAGGTAATGTCGACCCACAAGGGAAAGAAGTGGTAGGATAATACCAGCAAACATCAATATTAGGGTAAGTCACAAATGACAAACATCAGTACTTATAACTAGAAACAAATGAACTCTTCATAGAAAAATGAGTCTCAACGACGAACTATCTCCCATAATGACGAGACCACAATTAATTGGAGTAATAAAAATCTCAACAACAAACTATCTCCCATAATGATGAGACTACCATTCATCAGAGTAACAAAAACTCAACAATGAACTATCTCCCATAATAACGAGACTACCATCCATTGGAGTAACAAATCTCAACAATGAACTATCTCCCATAATTACGAGACTACCATGCATTAGAGTAACAAATCTCAACAATGAAATATCCCCCATAATGAAGAGACTACTATCGATTGGAGTAACAAAAATCTCAACAACAAACTATCTCCCATAATGACGAGACTACCATTCATCAGAGTAAAAAAATCTCAACAACAAACTATCTTCCATAATGACGAGACTACCATCCATTGGAGTAACAAATCTCAACAATGAACTATCTCGCATAATGACGAGACTACTATCCATTGGAGTAACAAAAATCTCACTAACAAACTATCTCCCATAATGACGAGACTACCATCCATTGGAGTAACAAAATCTCAACAATGAACTATCTCCCATAATGACGAGACTACCATCCATTGGAGTAATAAAAATCTCAACAATGAACTATCTCCCATAATGACGAGACTACCATCCATTGGAGTAACGAATCTCAACAATGAACTATCTCCCATAATGACAAGACTACAATCCATTGGAGTAACAAAAATATCAACAACGAACTATCTCCCATAATAATGAGACTACCATCCATTGGAGTAAAAAATCATGAATCTTCTCTGGGAACTAACAGACTTACTGGGGAAGTAGAGGTTGCTCAAATAAAGAGACCTGCCACTTGCTGTTATGAGAAGGAGTTGTAATAATGACTTCTTGGGAAATGCCAATATATTCTTGTTGAGGAGATAAAATTTTCACGTGCAAAATAAATGCATATTCTTAAACAAGGGCTCAAAGCATGGTGAGGAATAAAAATAATAATGTTACCGGGGACCACAAATTCAAACAAGAAATAAACTGGAATGAAACAGTCAACCAAGATAGCACCTGATGAGAAATAAACTCAAGAGGAGACCACGTCCCATCCAGATAATGAGCTAAATAGGAAGGATAAAACAAAATTCTTCCACGAGGGATAACTCGGTGGAGAAATTAAAAGGATATACACTTTCTGCTTAAGATTGACAATCTATTGGAGAGAGGGTAACATAAATATGCAAATAGGGTAACATGCCAACAAAACAATAATGAACGAAAATGAGAATCAAAATGGAAAACCTGGAGAAGAGCTGAATCAAGACTTGACTGGGGAAAATGGGATCATAAACCCAACACCGCACCGTACATCAATCGATATCATCTCCAACTATTTGAGAAACACAAGGAGACCATGCGTGCACCAGCAAGAGTGACCTGAGAAAACATTCCAGGGGAAAAATATACTTCCAAAATTTCAGAGCTCGTCCATCCTTGGAATCACTATTTTTGTTTTTCTTGAATCACAAAATCTAAAGTAAAAGGTAGTTTGTAAATTCTTTTCAAAAACAATTTTATTATTAAATCTCCTTGTAAGCAGAATAACACGAGAATTGCAAAGAATTGGATAAAAGCTCAAACTTTATTAATAGAATGGTAGTCTATGAATTGCGAGACCCCACAGATGATTACAAAGTTCAGAAAATGGTAATACATTGGAAAAGATACATTGAAACACAATGACCACTATTCTCCCTAACACCTTTGAATTCCTGAGCAGCGACTTCTGTAAAAGTATGGTGAGAGTCCAAGAAGATTGTTGCTTCAATGATCAAGTCTTGTCTGACACAGTTACTTGCCATGAAATCCCTAAATTTTGCCTAAGTTGCCCTTGCGGGTTTTTAACCTAGCAGGAGAATTTATTCTGTTTATGTCTCTAATTTTTTCCTAGACTGCCCTTTCGGGTTTTTAGCCTACCGAGACGCTCCTTTTTTCCTAAGCCGCTCTTTCAGGTTTTTGACTTAGTGAGCTATTCTTTTATTTCTTTAGGTGAAATATTTCTTGACTGCATCAACATTCATAGGACGTGGGAACTCCCCGCCATCCATAGTTTCAAGAATTAATGCACCGCCAGAGAAGGCTTTCTTGACAACATATGGGCTTTCAAAATTGGGAGTCTACTTGCCCTTAGAATCAGTGATAAAAGACATGATTTTTCTGAGCACGAGGTCACCTTCTCTGAATTCACGAGGCTTGACTTTCTTATCAAAAGCTTTCTTCATTCTCTTTTAGTACAACTGACCATGACACAAGACCATCATTTTATTATCTTCAATCAAATTCAATTGGTCAAACCTGTTATGGACCCATTCAGCCTCTGACAACTTGTTTTGCATTATCACATGTAAAGAGGTAATCTCAATCTCGATGGGGAGCACTGCTTCCATACCATACACAAGAGAGAATGGGGTTGCCCCTGTTGAAGTGCAGACAGATGTACGATACCCATGTAAAGAAAAAGGGAATATCTTGTGCCAGTCTTTATAGGTAACTACCATCTTCTGGATGATCTTCTTGATGTTTTTATTAGCAGCTTCAACATCCCCATTCATCTTTGTCCTGTAAGGAGATGAATTGTGATGGACAATCTTGAATCCTTCACAAAGTTCTGTCATTATCTTGTTATTCAGATTCAAGCCGTTGTCAGTGATAATCCTGCTTGGCACACCATACCGACATATAAGATTGTTCTTGAGAAAGCGTACTACCACCTGCTTGGTAACATTAACATATGAGGCTGCTTCCACCCATTTGGTGAAGTAGTTAATTGCCACTAGGATAAAACGATGTCCATTTGACGCCTTAAGTTCAATCATTCCAATCATGTCCATACCCCATATAGATAAAGGCCATGGGGAAGAAATAATATTGAGAAGCGTCATAGGCACATAATTTTTCCAGCATAAATCTGGCATTTATGGCACTTCTTTACAAATTTGTAACAATTAGATTCCATTTTCAGCCAATAGTAACCTTCCCTAAGCATATTTTTTTCCATTGAATGTCCATTGACATGAGTGCCAAATGAACCTTCATGGATTTCATGCATCAACATGTCTACTTCGTGTCTATCCACACATCTGAGCAAGACCATGTCATAATTTCTTTTGTATAGCACATCTTCATTGAGGAAAAAGTTGTCTGCCAACCTTCTCAATGTATTTCTATCTTTGTTTGAAGCACTAACTGGGTGTTCCTGAGTCTGGATAAAATGCTTGATATCATAATACCAAGGTTTTTCGTCAGACGTTTCTTCTGCTGCAAACACGTGAGATGGCCTATCCAGATGTCGCATTGTGATACGAGGCACATCGTTCCAATTATTTACTTGATACATAGGAGACAAAGTGGCCAAAGCATCCACCATTTGATTTTCATCTCTGAGAATATGATGGAATTCAAATTTATTAAAGAAGGGTAATAGTCTTCTAGCATAGTCTTTGTAGGGAATCAAGCCAGGGTGGCGACTATCCCATTCTCCTTTAATTTGATTTATTACCAAAGTTGAATCGCCATGTACATATAGAATTTTGATTCTGAGATCAATAGCCTCCTCGAGACCCATGGTACAAGCTTCATACTCTGCCATGTTATTGGTGCAATCAAATGCCAACCTTGCAGTAAATGGGATATGCGGTCCATGAGGAGTGATAATCACATCACAAATTCCTTTTCCATAAGCATTCACAGCTCCATCAAACACCATGCCCCAACGAGACTCAGGATCGGGACCTTCCTCAGGAAAAGGTTCATCACAATCTTTTATTTTCAGAAACATAACATACTCATCAGGGAAATCATATTTGACAGACTGATAATCACCAACCGGTTGGTGAGCAAGATAGTCTACCAGCATACTGCTTTTTATAGCCTTCTGAGTACGATATTCAATATCATATTCAGACAACAACATCTGCCAATGGGAAATTCTCCCAGTAAGAGAAGGCTTTTCAAAAATATCCTTAATCGGATCCATTTTGGAAATCAACCAAGTAGTATGATTCAACATATATTACCGCAACCGCTTTTCTGCCCAGGCCAAAGCACAACATGTCTTTTCCAGCATAGAATACTGTAACTCGCAGTCAGTAAACTTCTTGGTGAGATGATAAATGGCATATTATTTTCTCCATGTTTCATCTTGTTGTCCCAAAATACAGCCCATAGAATTATCTAACACTGTCAGATACATAATCAATGGTCTTCCTTCAACGGGAGGGAGCAAGATAGGAAGTTCAAGCAGATACTCTTTAATACTTTCAAATGCCCTTTGGAAATCATCTGTTGACACACAACCTTAATCTTTCTTTAACAACATAAAGATCGACTCACATGTTGCAGTCATATGGGGAAAAAATCTGGAAATGTAATTTAAACGCTCGAGGAAGCCTTTAACTTTCTTTTCAAAATGAACTTATCAAAATGAACTTCAATTCTTTTTTGGCTGACGAGGAAACCTAACAATTTTCCTGATCGGATACCAAAGGTGCATTTGTTTGGATTAAAGCGGAGACGATAATTCCTCAAATGCTGAAACAATTTCAACAAATCTTCTATATGTCCTTCTTCAGGTCTGGGATTTGGAAATCATATCATCAACATATACCTCAATTTCCTTATGCATCAGATCATGGAATAGGTTTGTCATAGCCCTCTGGCACGTTGCACCAGTGTTCTTCAACCCGAAGGGCATCACTCTGTAACTAAATGTTCCCTAGGGTGTGATAAACGTTATTTTTTTCCCATGTCCTCAGGAGCCGTTCTGATTTTATTCTATCCGGAAAATACGTCCCTGAATGAGAATACTTTGAATTTTGTTGTACTATTAATCAACATATAAATATGTGGTAATGGAAAGTCATCATTTGGACTAGCTTTGCTAAAATCTCTATAATCAACGCACATGTGAACTTTTCCGTCTTTCTTTGGTACTGGTACAATATTAGCAATCCACTGAGGGTACACTGATGTCACAAGAAAACCAGCATTAATCTGCTTTAAAAACATCTTCTTTAATTTTCACTGCCATATCAGGGTGAGTTCTTCGCAACTTCTGCTTGATTGGAGGGCATTCTGGATTTAGCAGCAAATGATGTTCCATAATATCACTATCCAATCCTGGCATGTCTTGGTATGACCAAGCAAAGATGTCTACATACTCTTTCAACAATTCAATCAACAAGCTCTTTACATAGGGATGAAGCAATGCTCCAATCTTGACTTCTTTCGGATCATCCTCTCAACCCAAATTAATCATCTCTCGTGGCTCTTTATATGGCTGAGTGGTACTTTCCTCGCGCTCAAGAAACCATGAAACCGTTTTCGAGATTTCATCATATTCTTATTCTTTGGCCACATACGCACGATATTCAAAGTTGGGAGAGGGTTCAGGGTCATTGTACTCAACTGGTTTTTTAATTAATTTGCGCATATGATTTATGATTGCTTTTAGAAACTGACACATATATTAAGTGATTATGCAAATTCAGTTACAATTATTATTTATTTTGAATGTTTTTTTCTGATTACCATTTTCCAAGAAAAAGCAGAAAATAAAGACACAATTTGGGAATCAAAGACAACTTTTATTATTGATTTTAAAAATCAAAGCAACAGATATGCCCATACAATATCAATACTTTCACCTTGGGAAGAGTGAAAGATTTTTTGAAAATATTAACAAAAAAAAATTACTTTGAGACATGTATACAAGAGGGAACATCAATAGTGATCCAATTTTGGACCCTGATTTTGTGCGTCACGTAGTTTAGCATCTCTTGTTATGCTTCGCCTTCCACAATAGCATTGATCCTAGGAACAGTTGGATGAAGATAATCTCCGCTATAAAAGATATCCTGATATTTGTCTAAAGCAGCCTTCGACTTCATATTCTCACCTTTACCATTCTTCACAGAGAATCCCAACCCAACTCTATTCTTATTCACAGGTGGATCCATAATCTGCCCCCATACTTTACTAGGGCCATTATGCACTGCCTGCTAAGTATCCTTAAACGAAGCTATAGAGTTATCATTTTCCCTTATATTATCAATGGATAAAGCTTGGAATTTCTTGAATTGCCTTGAATTTATCAAAATGAACTTCAATTATTTTTTGGCTGATGAGGAAACCTAAAAATTTTCCTGATCGGATACCAAAGGTGCATTTGTTTGGATTCAAGCGGAGACGATACTTCCTCAAATGCTGAAACAATTTCAACAAATCTTCTATATGTCCTTCTTCAGGTCTGGGATTTGGAAATCATATCATCAACATATACCTCAATTTCCTTATGCATCAGATCATGGAATAGGGTTGTCATAGCCCTCTGGCACGTTGCACCAGCGTTCTTCAACCCGAAGGGCATCACTCTGTAACTAAATGTTCCCTAGGGTGTGATAAACATTATTTTTTTCCATGTCCTCAGGAGCCGTTCTGATTTTATTCTATCCGGAAAATACGTCCCTGAATGAGAATACTTTGAATTTTGTTGTACGATTAATCAACATATAAATATGTGGTAATGGAAAGTCATCATTTGGACTAGCTTTGTTAAAATCTCTATAATCAACGCACATGTGAACTTTTCCGTCTTTCTTTGGTACTGGTACACTATTAGCAATCCACTGAGGGTACACTGATGTCACAAGAAAACCAGCATTAATCTGCTTTAAAAACATCTTCTTTAATTTTCACTGCCATATCAGGGTGAGTTCTTCGCAACTCCTGCTTGATTGGCGGGCATTCTGGCTTTAGCAGCAAATGATGTTCCATAATATCACTATCCAATCCCGGCATGTCTTGGTATGACCAAGCAAAGATGTATACATACTCTTTCAACAATTCAATCAACAAGCTCTTTACATAGGGATGAAGCAATGCTCCAATCTTGACTTCTTTCAGATCATCCTCTCAACCCAAATTAATCATCTCTCATGGCTCTTTATATGGATGAGTGGTACTTTCCTCACGCTCAAGCAACCATGAAACTGTTTTCGAGATTTCATCATATTCTTATTCTTCGGCCACATACGCACGATATTCAAAGTTGGGAGAGGGTTCAGGGTCATTGTACTCAACTGGTTTTTTAATTAATCTGCGCATATAATTTATGATTGCTTTTAGAAACTGACACATATAATAAGTGATTATGCAAATTCAATTACAATTATTATTTATTTTGAAAGTTTTTTTCTGATTACCATTTTCCAAGAAAAAGCAGAAAATAAAGACACAATTTGGGAATCAAAGACAACTTTTATTATTGATTTTAAAAATCAAAGCAACAGATATGCCCATACAATATCAATACTTTCACCTTGGGAAGAGTGAAAGATTTTTTGAAAATATTAACAAAAACAAATTACTTTGAGACATGTATACAAGAGGGAACATCAATAGTGATCCAATTTTGGACCTTGATTCTGTGCGTCACATAGTTTGGCATCTCTTGTTATGCTTCACCTTCCACAATAGCATTGATCCTAGGAACAGTTGGATGAAGATAACCTCCGCTATAAAAGATATCCTGATATTTGTCTAAAGCAGCCTTCGACTTCATATTCTCACCTTTACCATTCTTCACAGAGAATCCCAACCCAACTCTATTCTTATTCACATGTGGATCCATAATCTGCCCCCATACTTTACTAGGGGCATTATGCACTGCCTGCTAAGTATCCTTAAACGAAGCTATAAAGTTATCATTTTCCCTTATATTATCAATGGATAAAGCTTGGAACTGAGTTCCAACAACAGCTTCATCTGCTTCCACAATGCTGAAAGAGAATAAATGAGATATTAAAAATTCATGCTCTCCATTCATAATGACCAGCTTTCCTTCCCGCATAAACTTGCAAAGCTGAAGTAAAATCCCCTGCCTCGTGGATCCACGGTCTTCCCAGTAAACAACTATAAGCGGGAACAATATCCATAACCTTGAAAGTAATCTGAAATAAATGCGGGCCTATGTGAATAGGCAAATCTACTTCCCCAATGACAGACTTCCTCGACCCATCAAAAGCTTTCATAATTATGCCACTTGGGCGCATGGGGGTTCCTTGGTATTTCAAATTCATGAGAATCAGCATATTTGGCAATGAATCGTTCTTATAGTTCATGGAGATATGAAGAGCCAACTTATGATTCCTTCCTTCATCAGGCATCTCGTCATCATAGAAACTCAGGTTATACAGGATGTAATATTTCTGACAACACTACTGAATTGGTCCAAAGGTATATCACTTTCCATGGAAGCTTGATCCAATACTCTCATCAAATATTCCATGTGGGTTGAAGAGTTCATTAGCAAGACTAGAATAGATATCTTTGATGGAGCCTGCAAAAATTGATGTACGATCCTTTAGTCGCTCATCTTGATAATATTCAATATATCGTCCATATCTTTTTCTAGAGTAGTACCACTAGATTCCTCCACTGCTTTCTTGGGTTCAGTACTTTCAACAACCTTTTATCAGCATTAACATTCCCTTGAATGACAGGTTCAAAAATATAGCCACTGCGGGTGACTCGGATGGCTTCAACAATATTCTTGACATCAGACAAAGGTTGGATGGTAACTTCCACACTATCCTCTAGGATTGTCGTATCATATTTATATGGCACAACCTTGTCTGATTTGTAAGGAACATGACCTGGAAAGCAAATCACCACTGGAGCAACAACTGGCTTGCCATGGTACTCAATCTATATAGGGGAGGGAACACCAAAACAAGGCACAATAACATTCACCCTTCTTCAGAATACTAGACATCACATAAT
Organism: Vicia faba; assembly: GCA_948472305.1. NCBI lineage: Eukaryota > Viridiplantae > Streptophyta > Magnoliopsida > Fabales > Fabaceae > Vicia > Vicia faba. Next base: position 169,398,055 of record OX451741.1, read on the forward strand.
CATTGCTGGAGAAAATATCTTCATCTGAGGAAAAGAATTCATCTGCGGAAGCATGCTCATCATCTGACACAATCTTGGTCGAGAAATCTTCAATCACGTTAATCCCATGGTAATCATCTCTATTTCCCGCAACTTTGATGGTACCATTGTCTAACAACAACTGAATACCCCTTCTCACGATGGAACAACCACGAGAATCTCTGCAGCAGATCTGGCAAACCCATAATGGTGTTCTTATTGACCATCCATGTGACATAAGGTAGGGTGCAACTGCCAAATCATCATTCATATGATTCACGTCAAAAATCTGAAATTCTCCAAGACATCCAAAGACCATATTCACATCTTCTTCATACTCTGCCCTAGGCCTGATTATATGAATGAGGCCTTCGTCCATCATTTCCTGAAGATCAACTTTTATCTTATCACATCACTGGATATATTTACTGTAAATACCACAACCAATATAGTCATGCGTATAGTAACTGAACTCACAGAGGTCAGCATGCATCTTTATGAAATCTCCTCTAACCAGGTTGATATAAAAAATCCAGAAGTCCCCTGGACAACCGACAACCATGTTTATAACATTTGCTCCTCCATGCTTAGGTAAAGGATTATCTTTCACGTTGGGGCCAATATCTTTAAAGGAAATAAGGTCATATCTCACCATCTGTTGTACTTAAAATTTCAAAGGATAACAGTTCTCAATACTGTGCCATGGTTCTCCCGGATGGAAAGCGCACGTCTGGTCTGCCTTATAATACTAGGGTAAAGGTGATGGTATAATAAGGAGCGGCCTGGTCTGAACCAACTTCTTCTGAACCAAAGTCGGAAGTAACTCTGCATAGGTCATTGGAATAGAGTAAAAAGCCTCTCTCTTCTTACTTTGCCCTTGATTTCACTGAGGAAATGGTCTCTGATAGGCAATAGTGGTTGGAGCTACATTGACGAATGGAGTCACAAAAGTAACTTGTTGTTGGTACCGTTGATGCCTTCTAGTTGGTCTAATCTTCCTTTCTCCAATAACAACATTCATTTCACTTTATTTCTTTTGAGAGAACCCGTATGGCGACTTCTTTCTCCCTTCATCTTTTATCAAGCGCCCTTCTCTGACAGTCTCTTCCAAACGAACACACATGCTTACCATTTCGGTAATATCACTCGGCGCACTGACGACCATCCTTTCATAATAAAATGATCCAAGGGTTTTCAGGAAGACCTTGGCCATTTCTTGTTCTCCCATAGGTGGCACCACCTAGACAACTATCTCGCGCCATATGTATGCATATTCTTTGAACAACTCCTTGTTTCTCTGAGCCATTGCCTTCAACTGGTCACGGTTAGGCGCCATTAACATATTGTACTTATACTGTTTGATGAAGGCTTCCCCTAGATCATTGAAGGTGCGGGTACTACGACTATCCAGACTCATATACCACTTAAGAGCAGCACCAGTCAAACTATCTTGGAAGAAATGAATGAGCAAACGTTGATCATCAGTATGGGTAGACATTTTCCTGATATACATCACAAGGTGGTCACGAGGGCAAGAGTTTCCCTTGTACCTCTAAAATTCCGGCACTTTAAATTTGGATGCCACCTTTACATTGGGAACTAGGCAGAGCTTACTGACATTTTGTCCAAACAATTCTTTTCCTCGAAGGGATTTCATTTCCTTCGGCATCTCATTGAACTGGTCTTAGAAGTCATCTAATCGTTCATAGAAACCCACACTTTCACTCAGTGGAGGAACAAGATGATAAACTTCATCATTAACAAATGGCATAACATTCACCTAAGGAGGTGCAGCATATTAGATCTCATTTCTAGCAGCAGGAGTAACATGCACCACAGGAGATGCGGGAGTAGCAACAACTTGCACAACTTTAGAAGCTTGAGTGTCAAGATTAAAACCTTCTGGCATGAAATTTTCTGGCATTCCCCAAGGATAAACCTGATGCATACGATTTTGTGCAGCAGTAAATGGAGTAACAAAAACGGAAACTGATGGACCTTCAGAAGCAATTGTTGTTTGTTGTGGTTGAACAAGTGGTGACTGATTCTGAGCAGCCACCAATGATTCCATCAAAGCAGACAGATTGACCATACCAGCCTTTAAAGTAGTAACTTTTTCCTGTAGCTCGCGATTCTATTGATCAATATTCTCCATTTTCTTCCTGGAATTAGCCCGAGTATTATACCGGTGAGATAACTTGCTATACGAAGTAGAGAAACTCAGTAAGACACCTGGGTATGAACAGAAATGCAAGAAATATGTACAAGATGATGCATGATATGAAATGAACATGATTTATTTATTGTTAATAATATTTCAAGGGACTCAAATATTGATAGACAATTTGCAAATATTTAAGTAATAACACAATTTTGAAATACTGAAAAATCTCATTATAATAAGTTCAAAATGGATTACAACTTTTTAGTACAAGTTTCAACAATCCAAAGTACAAGAGAAGATAGAATATAAAACCCTGAAAAGACAAAGCTAATGACGATCACTCCATACACTAATGCTTTCCCATGACTCTTGTAATTTGAGCCTTCAACTGCTTGTTCTCTTCTGCATACCTGTCGACAACCACTTTCCAATTACTAGAGTCGGGAAACGAATGACTAAGTTATGATTATGATTTAGAGGAAAATAAATCCTCTTGCCTTTCCATCATCTCTATAGCATGACTCTCAAGAATATAAATCAGTTCATCTTTCTCCTTCAAGTCTTCTTGGTAGGATATCTCTAAAGTATGACACATGTTCTTCCAAGCCTCTTTCTCTTGTTGCATCGTGACTAGCGCTAGCTGAAGCTCTTCCACATCATCTAAAAGGGGAGGAGTGGTATTCACAAAGATATTAGGTGTTGTACCCCAAAATTTACCCTCCCATATTTCTCAAAATATTTCAAGAAAAATTCACAAGTCCAACCCGGCGCGTCATATTCAGGTATTCTTTCGCCAAGATATCTCTGATAACGTATTCTCAAATTCAGGTTCGGCTCAAGAGTCAATTCTTTAAAGAAGGTATCCGAATGTGCGAGTTTTCTTGAAGAAATATGGTGAAAAAGTGTGTTGAAAGTGCAGTTTTTACGCGCTAAATAATTCATAACTTGAAGATCGTGACTCGTTTTGAACCCGTTCCAGTGGCCAAAATTCCGTCTTGATATTATCTACATTTTCATCTCTCACGGCTGGAAGCCAAATTCGATCAGAAGGTCTTCAAAAATGTGGATTTATCAAGTATTTTCGCACAGAAAATTTGTGACAGAAGTTTATTTGCGTCATGTTCAGAAAATCATAACTTGGTCAATTTTCATCGTATCGAGCTGGTTCCAGCGCCAAAATTTCAAAAATTGAGTTGACTACATTTTCACATAAGGTATTGAGTTCAAACGGTATTCAAAAGGCCTTCGTTTTTTGCTCAGAGTGCGTGACACGCTGAAAATCCTGAATGCTAAATATTATTTCATCTGGGCCGAAACTTCGAAAATTCATAACTCGGTCAATTTTTATCGGATTGGGCTCATATTTTTACACAAGGTCACTGACTCATAGATCTATAACTTTGCTTCAAAAGTCGAGACCAAATTATGCACCGATCAATACCAGTTTTTTATTGAAGAACGTGTCAGAGTCGACACTGGAGCCCAAAATAAGTTTGTCTGAGCTGAAACTTCAAAAATTCATAACTAATTCACTGTTTATCCGATTGAGCCGATTTTCGGACATGAGTTAGTTATCGATGTCGGCTACATTTTGTTTTCACATTTCAACTTCAAAAATTGCACTTAAGTCCCTGAGATTTAGCCTGGAAAGTGACGAACTCAAGTGAACATTGGAGGCCCAATTGCACATTCAAAGCCCATTTTCTTTACCCTAATTTCCATTATATAATCACCTTCTTTTCACACAAACAAGGGAGGAGGAAAAAATAGAAAACCTTGCCACAACATTGTCAGAATATCAAATTCTTTCAAGAACCCTAAAACCTTGAAATCCTTATTACAAATCCCTCTCTCACCACAAACAAGCCATCACAGTTACAAACCAACATCTCACTACTTCTTCAGTAAGGGTAAGGCTGGCTTGATCTCCATGATCCAAAAGGCATAAAAGCATTCAGATCACTAATTTTCCAGTAAGGGTAAGATTGATTTGATCTCCATGATCAAAAGGGTATAATCATTCATACATGCCATATTGTGCCTAAACATTAAATTTCTTCATATATTGCCTTTATTTGCATTTTATGATTTTATTTAATGTGTTCATGAGATTCAACACTGCAGATTTAGACAGGATCCCATGCAGGTTCATTAAGGAACGTTGAAGCCAAAAACCAAATGGCCAAAAGCCAAAAGCCAAATGGCCAAAAGCCAAAAGCCAAAAGCCAAAAGTCAAATGGCCAAAAGAACAACTTATGCATGACGAGACAGACATCCTGAGAAGATTAAGGAACGTTGAGGCCAGAACACAAATGGCCAACAGCCAGAACACAAATGGCCATGAAACCCAATCCAATGGCCAAAGAATGCAGACCACGGTACTCAGGAGTCAATGAACACGCACGTGATGCCAGAAAGTCAAACAAGACTTTTTGTCTAATGGGCCAGATTTCTCACAAAAAACCTCCCTTTGGGCCTGAAACCCCCCTTGGTTTGCATCCTTTTTAATTTTATTTTCTTTTCTTTTCTTTTCTAATTCTTTTTTAATTGTTTTAATTGTTTTTTTCACCATAAAATAATTTTCTATAATAAAAACAAAAAAATCAAAAATACAAATATATTTAATTATTATTAATTTCATTACTAACCTATTTTTTTTGTAAATAAACTCTAACAATTAACTTAGTTTAATTTAGGTTTTTAAACTTTAATCTTTTTCTTAATAAGTAAAAAGTATCTAGAATTAGGTTTTTTTGACATTTTCATCTTTTTCTTAAATAAATTATTAATCATCATTATTTATCATTATTATTAATTATCATTAATTTTGTAAATAAACATGTACATTAAATATTTAGTAAATTAGGTTAAACTTTAATATTTTTCTTTAATAATTAAAAACAACTTAGAATTAGGGTTTCTCTTGAATTTTAATTTTCTTTATTTCATAAATACAAAAACCATCAAAGAAACATTTCTTTTCTTTAATTTAATAATTAATTAACTTTTCATTCAATTTAATTCCAAAAGGGTCCAACGCCCTCGAACGTTCTATTTTCTATTCTTTTCGCGCATTTGTTCTTATTTTTCTTGTAAATATTATGTAACTGTTCAAGCCATGTAATAGTAACTAGGTTTTACTTTCCGCATTTTATTAAAAACGGGTCTTTGTAATTTGGCGATGTATAGACCCGCGCCTTGTAATAGCGTAGGATTTATCTTTCCGCATTTAAATTTCCGCACTTTTAAATTATAATTGCATGAAAGAATGTATGGCTTAAACTAAAAACAAGCGTAGAGCACCATGATACATGTACAAGATAAATATTAACCTGAAAACAACACACAAATTCACACACCACTCTTAGGGTACGCCTCACTGTTGCCTTGCCCTCGAAACGTGGTCGTCGAGTATAGGACGTTTTAGTAAGTCCTTATGTCCATGACATGATCCAGTTACCTCGAAACGGTTGCCTCGGAATTAAAAAAGGATCAATGGCATAAGGGTAGCTTCTAAGGTATCCTACTGTTGCTTCGGTGACCACATTGTCCCTACAAACGAATTGACCCGAACACCTCCAACGGTGGTGCTACCTACCCCTCAATGGTGGGATGGCACTACCTTAAGGACATTTACACAGCCTAATTCCTTAGGGTAGGTAGATGACTCATAGATACTTGCTCTATTTCAAAAAACAAATCAAAAACTCTTTTCACACTGACACTTTTCAAAAAGCTTTCAAAACAACTTTTTCAAACACTCTTGAGGACTGATACAAGAGTCGATCTGAAATCTTTAAACGAAACTTTTTCAAACCCACTCACACTTGAAAAGCAAACAAACATTTTGAAAACACAAATGAGCAAGTATCTAAGAGCCCATGGATAACCATGGATAGAAAGGGTGCTAACACCTTCCCTTTCTATAACTCTACCTCCCGAACTGAGAAACAATCTCATAAGGAATTTTGCTGTGCTTTTGTCCTGTCCATGTTGGAGAAAATAAAAGACGGTGGCGACTCTTGCTTACCGCGACATTTCGCGAACCAGCGTTAAACAATCAGTTCCAGATCCACCGATCATATTAGGCATAGTTTCTTCATGTGAATATGGCATCTTCAATTGAATTTCCCTTGTCGGTACCCACCAGAGATAAGGTTCCAAAGCATCAGCTCCTCTGGGTCCCATGTCCTTTCTACTCTTCCTGTGAATATAACACCAAGACTTTGCAATCTCCACCTTAGCTTCCTTATAATTCTCTCCCTTTTTAAGAAAGAAACCACTTGGATGAATACTATTTGGCTTATCTCTCATCGGATATCCAAGATGTCGTCGTGCAAGAACAGGATTGTAGTTAATTCCTCCCTTTGTACCAAGAAGAGGTACATTGGGGAAACTACCATAACTATCAACAATATCTACATCATGGTAAGTCTGATGATACCAAACAATATCTGAATGAATGAGGGGAATAACCTTTGGATCCCAACGAGGTTACTTCTTAACATCTCAGAAAGCATCGGACATGGGTAAGTGATAAATAAACCACTGATACAACAAAGGTGTGCAACAAATGATCATCCCTCCATGATAAGAATCCCGAAGATGAATGTAGTAATAAGCATCTCCTAATAATGAAGGGACAAGATTTTCTATCAAAAATATCCTAATGGCATTGATATCCACAAAGTTATCGACGTTCAGAAATAAGAACAACCTACAAGCAAGCAGAGCAAAGATGGCTTCAAAAGTAACTGTACTCTTTATCCTAGAAAAATAACGAGCTTTCTTTAATAAAAACTGAGCAGGTAATCCTCTAATTCCCCCTTTAGTAGTCATGTAGGCCTCAATCTCGGACTTCCCCAAATTAACCATAGAAGAAATCTCATGATACTTTGGCTCCTCCTCCAAACTGGTGAAAGGAACACGATCGGTAATAGGTAAACCCAGTAGATAAGAATACTCCTCCAATGTAGGCATCAAATGATAATCAGGGAAGGCGAAACATCGATACATCGGATCATAGAACTGGACCAAAGTCGAGAGAATACCCTCCTTCATGCTGAGCTTCATAAAAGATACGATGGATCCATACTTCTTCCAAAAATCTATAGAACTCTCGATCTCAGGAACCAGATTCATCAAATCATCTATCTTAGGATTCTTGAAACTGTACTTCCGAGTCTTTCTTTTTTCAGAATTCATGGTCAAATAATACATGAGATATTCGCAAAGAGTCAACTTTAAATCCCTTGAAACAAAATGTTTTTAAGGATGCTCATGGGCGCATGAATGCATGATGCAAAAATCACACATAAGGTCATAAACATGGGGGGTTCATAGGTTCGACGTCACGAGCATGATGTCAAAGGTACTACCTACAAAGTATGGTCTAATAGTTTATCACCTGCCGAACAATGTTCTAAGAGGTTCCCAGAGTCTACATCCTTCCTTCGGATATTACCAACGTCTCGATTGACTCAGTAATTAGTAATATTCTCAGGAAAAACTCGTCCGAGTGTAGTATCACGTGACAACCATTTCCGGATTACTCCGTCGTAGTTTCTGCACTACACCTAAAAGGCCAAGATGGGTTAAAGGTTTTGCGGTCCTCAGCTTCAGCAGGCTCCCAGGTCGAAAGCAACACATCTTCCTGATTACTTAGTAAACGACACTATAGTCAAAGGGGCCTCCATTGAGTGGAGGATCTCATGCCTCCTTTTTTGGGATTACTCCCTCGAAGTTAACATGACTATACCACCCATCCTATCTTAAGTTTTCCCAAGTCCAGACAGACATATACAACACATAATATAAAACAAACAGTAGCACATAAACAAATAAATAAATATAGGCTCCACCCACTTAGGGATGAACCAGCAATTGGTCGATCTTTCCCCAGTGAAGTCGCCATTTTTTCTGTAGTGGTAGAAATGTTGAGACTAAGCCATTTGATTGACTTAACTTGCATGGAATAAATAAAAATCACTATCGTGCTTTATTGTTTCCAAAGTAATGGGAAAAGAGCGAATAACCCAAAAAAAGGGGGAGAGAATCTAAGTTCAGGGGTTGGTTATGCAAAGGGAAGGTATTAGCACCCTAAACATCTACGGTACTCCGCAGAAACCTCTTTGAAAATTTGTGTATTTCTGGCTATAAATGTTGTATACAAAAATAGATTGTGGTGATGAGAAAAGAAGTATTTTTTTACAATTTTTGGACCCTCCCCGGTTGTGAACCTTTAGTGCCTACATACCAACTTTTGTGCAATAGGGGATCAGGATACTCATAGTTCACCTTTAAAAAATTTAAAACACAAATGTGTTAGTTAATTTTAAGAGACGAGACATCATCTTCATATCCGAGTGGAAAACATACTTACTACCCACAATTATGAGAAAGGAGAATTTGCATCATCTCTAAGTGGAGAATGTGGCTTGGATTTCAAAATCAACAAAGCCTCACTTAACACCCAAGTGAAAAATATCTCACTTCACTATATATCATAGAAGTATAGTAGCTCGCATCACTACAAAGATTGACAAGAGTATAATCTTTTGAGAACATTTTGAAATAAAAAGCCAATATGGAAAAATGATTTGAATGAGAATGATTGACTTTTAGTCTTCTCACAAAAATTTCAAAGTATTATTAAGTTGTTTAAAGTTTGATTAAGAAAATACTTCTGAAAATGCATGGACCTAAGTCCATGTTTATTGTGAAAGTGGTTCAAGTTTTAAAAACAAGAATAGTTTTGAAAAGGAGGGAGAAGATTTTTGAAATTAAAGAAGATGGGAGGAGATGAAGGGACTATCCTAAAGTATAAGGTAAAAGCTAGGGAAAAGAACCGTCTAACCAACAAGAAGCCAACACTTGACACAATGAGTCAATGTAGAATTCCCATCCTTTGTATTTGAAACCAAACAATCAAATATATTAAACCTATTAAGAAAACCAAGATTCAAAGGCGTTAAGTCTTCACAAAAATTGGGCAGAGTAACGGCTGTATTCATATGAATTCCTGATTATAGACAAAGCATGTAATCAAAATAACATGCAAGCAAAGAAAATAAACAACCCAATGTATTGAGGTAAACTCGAAGAGCTCCAGACAAAATAGCAATATAAGTCAAAAGGTCTCAAGGTAGTCAAGGTCTATAATCGTAAGTCCAGAAAATCTACAACTCCAAAATGTCAAGGATAGTAACCAAATAGTTCAAGTAACATTAAAGATTTTTTATTATTCAAGTTGGTTATTAAGTATCTTCAAAAATAAAATGAAAGCTCAAATGAGCAACGTAAAAAAATGACATAAAGATAAATGCTCAAGTGAGCAAAGGTGAAAGTAATATGAAATGTAGATGCTAAAATAAATGTGCTTAAAGTAAAGTCAATTGTTAGAAATTAGAGGTTAGTTGAATGACCATATTGAAACTTTAATTTGAAAAATCATTAGAAGATTTATAAAATCAAAGCCTCTCAACAACAAGTTTCATTTGCTTTTTGTCAAGTATATCATTCATTTCAAAATCTCAAGGCAACAATAAATGATCAACGATATTTAAATGATTCACTTAGTTCCAAAATTTATGAATATTCATTATAGGATTGATAAGACCAAAGCCTCCTAACAATGGACCTCAAGGTTATTAGATCAAAGATTTTATAAGCAATCGTAAGTGGACTTATATAGAAGTCGCACCTATTTTGAAGCTGATCAATAGCAATCTATGTGCCATATGTTTGGAGTGATGATATGTGGATCATCTTATAACAACATGTAGCACAATAAGAAAGGGATAAGATATAGAGGGAAAGGATTCAAGATATGAAATTAGGGTTTCAAATATCATCAACATCATTTATCCATTTTGGTGGATTTGGTTTCTCAACCTATCAACACCCAAGATGCAATGAGGTTGAAGAATTTGTCACCAAATAATGCCCAAGTCAGAATCAAATAAAATAATGTTCAATCATCTTCCACCTTCAAATCACGAAAGGCAGACGAGCCAATCTAAATCCTCAGCAGAGTCTCCAGTTCTGTAATACGGTGGGAGAGCTGACTGTTATACTGGTTTTGCGTTTGTGTTTGAAAATGTTGTGGTAAGCAAGAGTTACCACTGACTTTTCTTTTATCCAACAAAGGAAAGGTTGAAAAGAACAGAAAAAGACCTTTTGAGATTATTTCTGAGTAAGGGGGTAGACTATGGAAAGGGAAGGTGTTAGAACCCTTTCCATTCGTAGTTTTCTATGGGCTCTTAGATGCTTAGCTCATTTTTGAAATACCTTGTACTTTTGTGTTTTTTTTTAAAATTATTTTGGAATTCCAATAGTAAGGTAGTTTTCTTTATGATAACTCTTGTATCAGTCATCAAGAGTGTTGATATAGTGTTTTGAAAATGTTTTGAAAGAATTTTGTGTATGTGTAAAAGTTTGTTTTTGAGCATAGCATCTAGGAACTATCTACTTTACTCGAAAGGTTCGTTCTTTTCCTCCTTTAATTTTGATAGTGCTATCCTACTATTAGTGAGTAGGTAGTCCTAGTCGTTTGGATGTTTAAGGGACATTCGAATGGACGTTTATAGTCACGAAGGTAACTTGGCAAGAAATCTTAGTAACTAACCTAGGGTTTTAACATCATTTTTACCGAGGCAACCTCAAGAGGGTCATCGAGGAACTTATGATCTTTTTAATCCGGAGGGTAGCCACTAAAATCTCTCACGTTTCGAGAGTTGTGACTATTTTTCCGAAGGCAACAAAAGTGGGGGTATCCTAGAGGTGCGTATGTACGAGTGTGTTGTGTTCAATTATTTATCTTGATGTTAGGTTTGCTAGCTTTTTGTTTGTTATTCTTACCATACAATCCTATTAATCATACATCTAAGCAGTATATGTACAGAAAATATAAAGTGCAAAATTAAATCATACGCTATTACATGGCTTTGGGGAGGGGATTAATTACATATCCAAAATTTGGAGGAAAAATAAAGAAAGCATTAAAAGGGTCCTAATTATTCTATTACATCCCATAAGCAGTTACATTAATGATAAGAATAACAAATACTAAAATAATAAACGCGCATGAATTGAAAGGACGTCTAAATCTTAAAAATGAAATCTTTTTGTTGTTTTTTTGTTTAATAAACTAAATTAAGTCTAATTATTAGATTGAAACTAAAAGAAAATTATTAATTCTAATACAACATAATATCTTTGGTATTTGTTTGAGAAATAGAACTAAAATTGATTAGAATCCTAAGTCTATTGATTTTAAATTAAACTAAATGTTAAAGTAATTAATTAATTTATTTATGAAATTAGCTTAATTAATAAAATACTAACCTACTTTTTTTTCGTGATTTTATTTATTATTATTCTAATTAAAGAATATTAAAACAAATTAAGAAAAACGATAAAAGTAAAAAACAAAAAACAAAAATTGGGAGTGTAAAAAAACGCTAGGCCTAAATTGTTGAAGCTCAGGTTTCCCGTGAATCCAGTGGGGAATGCCTTGGAAAGTGCATGGTGGTCTATGCATTTGGGTACCCTGGATCTGGATCAGCTGTGATCTGATGGCTTAGATTGATGGTTCATGATGCACGTGTGGGAACTGCTAGTACTGGATCTGCAAATGACATGTTAGAAAAACATAATACATGACCTGGGTATCGAACCCAGGTCCTTTCGACTGCATGCATTCCCCTTTACCATCTGAGTTGTTTGTTCATTCGTTGGTACAAATAAAATTATAACACTCCATTAGCAAACAAATCATATATATATATATATAATTCGAAATCCACACATGCGCGCTACACAAGTCAAAAGGACAAGGATACCTGGATTTGAGATTTGAAGGAATCCGTTTCACATGCCTTAGTAAAGGTATCTTGTTACTTTATATTTTACATGTAACACATTAACAATCACAAAAGTCATGCAGCATGAATATACAATCAAAATTAAATTACATATGAAATGAATTTGAGATCAAAGGTTTATTACCATTGGAATGCTTGCTTTGGATTGAAGAGGTCTGCAAAAGTTACTTCGATTCAGACAACTTTGTCTGAATTTTGGAATTTTTGTGGAGCTCTTGTGGGGCAACATGTGTGTCTGGGCAAAAACTCTCGTGCCTGGGCAATGCATGTGTTTATAGGCAAGTGTTTTTGTGACTAATGCGTGTGTAGGCAAAAATGTTTCTGTGGCTATGGTTTTGTCTCTCTGGTGGCAATGTTTTTTTTCTTCGTCCTTGGCAATGTGTCTTTAGCTCTGTATTTATAGAGGGCAGTGGTGAATGTAAATGGCAAGAAATAGCCATTAATCAGGCTTTGAAGGCAGAATCGAAAGCCTTAAAAAGGTTGACTTTTTTTGGATTTTCTACCCTTTTGGGTTTTGAATGAACTTGGACAGGTTTCACTCCTTGACTTCTTAGAATTCCCTCAAGCCTTGCTCTTCGATTGGCTCAGAGTTTCTCCTTTCGATGGCTCAAGGCCTCATCATTGTGGCTTCTTCGATTGAGCCACTATTTGCCTTAGCTGCTTGATCTGAAAATATCAAACTAGCCCAATCGAACACTTCCTTCTGGCTTGTCGAAGCTTCATTTTGTTATTTCCTTCTAATGTAATTGTGCAGGTGGCCCTTCGATTATAACTTCCACCCTTTTCTTATGTCTTTGCCTGCCTGCAAGAAACAACTTTGTTGCATATTAGTCCACCTTCAATTGGTGAATACAACTTATATTGCACCAATCAAAGGGTAACCTAAGAGCATCATAACTTCTCTTCAAACATCCCACACCTGTTCAGGGGCATGTCAAGAGGTTCTGAGGTGGCTCATACTTGGCTAGTTCATTGCAAATTATCCTTCGATCATGCCATGCTTAAAGATGGCATGTCCTTCGAATCATGAGTTTTTCCACTTGTCTTCTTTAGATAAAATAAAAGCTTTTTGATTCCAAAATACTCTTCTTTTCAAAGTGTCCATTCGAGCAAACGTGTCAATCGAAAGGTCTTTTCTTGCAGTGCTTCGAATAGCTTATGTTTCCATGATTCGGAAACAACACCCTTTGATGCCTTTACCAGCTCTTCCAATCGAAGACTTTAGAAAAAGCCTCCTCACGCTTTCTTTTGATCCAGCCTTCATTGGATGTTTCGAATGGCTTGTATCTCAGTGGTTCAAGAACAAACCCTTCGAAGCTCCTTATTAGCTCTTCCAATCGAAGACTTTAGAAAAATACTCCTCACGTATTCGAAGCCTATCGAATCGAAGACTTCATAAAGCCTTCTCACATGTTCGAAGTCCATCAAATCAAATACTTCATAAAGCCTCCTCACACGTTCGAAGTGCATCAAATCGAAGACTTCATAAAGCATCCTCACACGTTAAAAATCCATCAAATCGAAGACTTCATAAAGCCTCCTCACACGTTCGAAGTCCATAAAATTGAAGACTTCATAAAGCCTCCTCATACATTCTTTCGAATTGTTCTCTCTTTGATCTAGTGTCAGTGATTCAAAACTTGTGTAATCCTAGTTGGAAATCCAATGCTTAGGAGGAGAATTTATCTGATCAATTATTGGTCAACCTTGAGCAATTAAGGATCTTAAGGAAAATGTCTTAAATGGAATGGGAGGGCAAATTTTGGGGTACAACAAATAATAAAATAAAATTCAATAAAATAATATTTAAAAGGTTAATTAAAATAAAAATAAATGGTAAAAAGACACAAAGTATATTAAAACACTAAATAAAAATCCTAAAAAAAAGTCAGAGATCAAACATGATTTAATAAAGGTTGAAAAGTTTTTTTAGAATTTTTTAAAGTCAGAAACTATTTTTTTAAAATAAAATAAATAGGTAAAACAAACTAAAAATGGTGAAAAATATTAAAATCAGAAATAAAAATAAAACAAGGTTATCAAAAATTACCAAGAAAGCCAAAGGACCTTTCCATAAATTTTCAGAATTTTAAAACTAAGAAAAATAATTTTTAATCAATTAAAACAATTCATTTAAAGTGAACAATTATAAAAAAATATCAAATTATAAAATGAAATTATGAAAAAATAAAAATCAGAAAGAGAAAAATCCAAAATATTTTTGAGAATTGCTTCAGATTTTTTGAGTTGGAAATGATTTTTTTATGAATTTTTGAAGTTTAAATCAATTAAAATATAAAAATCAGAAAATAAAATAAAACAAAAAGATTTAGACCATTGGATGAATGTCAAAACACGTTAGTAATCAGATCCAAGGGATCTGGTGCGTTGTATATATCTTGGTCCTTAGTGAATAAACCACTGTATCAAATAATTAAAAACAGAATTTGAAAAAAACGCGTGGCAAATTTTCATTTGTTGAAGATGCCACAGTTGTCGTCTTCAACTTCTAGCCAACCTTAAAACTAGGTTCCTTAAACTGTAAAATTAGAGGTTGAGACCAATGCCATTCACTTTGTCTCATCAAGACGAAGACAACCATACCCTCGCAAAAAATTTATTTAAAGTGTAGCTCAGTCAATTTGCAAAAAAACAGAAGGAAAAAATTGAATAGGGATTTGAAAATTCATGGCCAAAACTAATTTCTAGTTGAAAACAAATGATGCGACTAGTATCAGAAAGATGAGAGCTTCATTTTGGTAGCAAATTTTGAGAGAATTGATGAAGGAATCTACCTATTGAAGTTCAAATTTAGAGCTCTGAAACTTGACTTGGCTAGCACGATTTTGGATGCTTTAGGGCTTGGTTCTTCTTCTGTTAGCTTCAGTGAAGTTCAAGGATGAATAATTGGCAAAGAAAATGGATTGAGGAACGCGGTAAAAGCAAATTTAAGGTTGTAGAAATATGGGTTAAGGAGAGAGTTGGGCAGGGTGATTCTGGCTATTCAAGCTTGAGAATATGAGTGATATATAACCCTCTATTTATACAGAAGCAAATGTGATGCTCAGGCGTGTGGAATGTTGAAGTTTGAAGGGAATTTCTGTGATGTTGCAAGCATGAAAAGTGTGACTCATATTTTTATTAAAACTCATCCAAAACTCGTGCTTCAAGGTGATAATCACTTCTGGAAGATTGTTAAACATGATTATAAGTAAAAACACGCAAAAATTTAGTGATTAGAAGCTGACTTGTGCATTTCAAATTCTGACTTGGGGGAAAAATCAGTTTCAAGTGGCTGCTTTGAACTTATGGTGTGCATAATTTAGGGAACCTTAGGGCATGATTCTTGAAGAATTTGAAATATAAGGTCAAAAAATTTACAATGTGCAAATAATAAGATCAATTGGATTCTGGAGGTAAAAGTTGTGATGAGTCAAAGTTGATAAAAAGATGCTGACTTTTTGTACATAGAAAAATTGTATGTTTTTCTTCAAAAGTGACCTATAATGTTTTGAGTTCAACCAAGGCTTTCCTCCAAAATTGAGCTCTAATTAATGATCCTAGTTTGAAATATATATCCCAAAGATAATTTTAAAACTTGAATCACTCAAAAATATCAAGTATTAAAAAAGTTATGGCCTTGTAAAATTGGTGAGAATTCATGGGGTGACCTATAATATTTTGAGTTCTTAGGGAATCTTCCACTTATTTTCAAGTCATTCACATAAAATAAGATTTGAATTTCATATCCTTAAGATCGTTATGGAAAAAGAATGGGCTCAAGAATATAAAAATTGACCAAGTTATGATCTTTTGAAGTCACATAAGGGGAACTTAATGGCCTATCTAGAGGACATGTAATCTTTCTTCATCATTAGGCGTCTTCCACACAAAATTATCTTGAAATTCTTGAAGTGATTAGTTGATAACCCTTTAAAGAGAAGAATATCTTTGGAATCACTTAAAACATTCAAAAGATTAACAAGATATAACCCTTAGAAGTTCAAAACCCTGGCTCCTAGAGCACCAAAATGTCTTGGAAATCCCTGCCAATTTTTACAACCTTCCTTGCATAATAACTTTTTCCATGTGAATATAAGTTGTTGTGGATTATAATAAGAACCGATAGTAACAATAAAAACTTCCAAATATTAAGAATTCAGAGAGTTATTCACTTGTGATCAAGGAATCAAGAACTTGTCCAATTAGGTCAAACTTCTTCAATCAACTCTTGCATATTTTTATTTTCTTTGACAAATGGAGGCATGATGAATTATAGTAGACCTTGTCATGATATTACTTTAAATCATCTTAAATAATGAAGCTTGAATCTCAATGAAGCTTTGTTGAAGAAGGCAAGAAAATAAACTAGTGAACCTATGAATCAACTTGATGAAATGTGTTGTGCTCTCACCTATAATATCATCAATTAGATAAAACGTTAATTGTATTAGTTAGTAAAAAGTTAATCAACACTAAATATAGATAATCACAATATATAAATCATGGTGCTTGGTGATTCCCCATAAGCAAACCTAGAGAAAGGGAGAAGACTTAAATCCTGGTGTGATCTTGATGTGATTGAGTTGATATGAGATGATAGAGGAATCTTAGTGGAAACAATTGGGGTACAACACCTTCTAATGGCTAAGTTGGGTTAATTAAGGTTCTAAAGGTAAGTTAGTGCTTATGACACCACGTGACGGCCTAGTATTCTCCCCGACTGACTCGAGGGACATCGGTACAAACTAATGTGTTGCACTAATAGTATACACCATATAGTTTCCATGATTGATTGCTACTTACCTAAACTGCCCCCCAGATCCAAGTGTAGGATCTTTGCAAGAAAATAAACCCGAGAAAACCATGAAATATAAATCAATCAAAGAAAACAAGTAAAGCATTAAAAGTGATATAACTCTGAAGGTAAACCCAATTTTAGTTATCCCCAACAGAGTCGCCAATTATGTAATACAGTGGGAGAACTTACTTGGTTTTGCATTTTATCGCACTTGTTGCAGATAACAAGAGTCTCCACCGACTTTTCTTTTATCTAATAAGGAAAGAGTGAAAAGAATAGGAAAGACCTTGAGATTATTGAGTTCGGGGGGTAGGTTATGCAAAGGGAAGGTGTTATTCCCCTTTTTCATCTGTAGTTATCTACGAGCTCTTAATCACAATCTCACTTTTGTTTTGAAATGCTTTATGTGTATGTGTTTGAAAATATTTTGAAAAATTCCTTAGTACGACAACTTTTAATGATTCTTGTATCAGTTAAGAATGCGTACAAAGTGTTTGTTTTTTAAAATATTTCAGAAAAGTGTTTGTGAAAAAGATGTTTGTTTTGTTTTTGTGAGCAAGTGATTACGAGCGACCTACCTACTCAAAAGCATTTCATGTTATTTTCCTCCTCCTTTAGATAGTGTTATCCTACTATTAGTTAGTAGGAAGCCCTATCATTGGATGTGAAGGGAGAGGCGCGAGTCATCGTACAGTCATAAAGGCAACTCGTAGGGCGCTTTAGAAATTTATTGTAAGGGACTAAGATCTTCTACCGAAGGCAGCATCAAAGTGTCACCGATGGACTACGATCTTTTTAACCAAGGGTCTTTGCTAAAGCGTCCCCACATTTGAGGGACATGACTAGTTAATCGAAAGGCAACAAGAGAGGTTACCCTAGAGGTGCGTGTGTGAAGAGTGATTCAATTCAGTTTATTTATCTTATATTTAGGGTTTTCTATGTTTGCTTTTATATCTTTCCATATAATTCTATTAAACTAAATAGTTATAAGGAAAGCGATAAATGCAGAAAGTAAAGGCATAAATTAAAGGGTCCTATGTTATTACAAGGCTTCGGGAAGAGGGGTACAAACAATAAAAATCAGGGGAAAGAGTAAACCCTAATTAAACTATTACAAGCCATTAACAGATACATAATGATAAAAAATAATGAAACACGCGACAGTAAAATACGCGAAGCGGTAAAATAAAGAGAAACGGGAAAATAAATAGTTTTGTGATTGTTTGATGAAAAAAAAGTTCGATGATTAACCTAAAACCTAAATGATTTTTATTAATTTAAAAAAAGTTAGTTAATTAAATTAATCAAAACCCTAAAATATAAGTCGATTTTAATTTTATTAAGGAAACCTAAAAATCAAATTAGGGTTGATTAAAAAAACAAAAATTAAATTAGAGTTTGTTAAAAAAAAATTTGAAAAAAAGGTTTTGTACAACATGTTAGGTTTTATGAAAAGGAAGAAAAGGTTTTAAAAATAACCAAATGGTAGGGGTGGGTGTTGAACCCACGCCCTTCGGCATTCTCCACGCATAGCTTATCACCAGGCCAGTCGCTGGTTGGTGTCAAGGTCTAGCCTCAGCGCACTATGTTAAATCCAGAGAGGCGACGGAGCCCTAGCACCGGTTGCCTTCTTTGTCAACAACAAGATGAATCAATATGAGAATGGTGGTTCACAATTCTAACTGCATGGGACCACTACGATTTTTCTATCCTACACCTGGGAATGAATGGAGTTGATTGAAATGGCTAGTTTGTGGTGAAAGGGTTTATAATAAGGACTTAGAGATTTTAGGGTTCTTGAAATTTTGATCTTTTTGACAACTTTGAGGCAAGGTTTTTTTTCGTGTCTTGTATGAAGAGAATGAGATAATATATAGTGGAAATTAGGTCAAAGAAAATATGGGCTTGGTCTTTGTAAGAAACGCCTATGTATTTTATTTTATTTGTTTTGCATTATTAATGAATAAATCTAAAATAATTAAAATAAAAATATGTCAACGGATGTACGAAAGAATTATGAGGTGTATAAGGAGTATAGAGTAGGTTTGGACTTTTAAACAATGGCTCAATAGTCCAAAATATCAAGTTTTCTCCATTTGAACTTCATGCATTTGCTCAAAATTTCCTACCTTGAAATGATCATAACTCTCTCAATTTTCATCTTTTGAAGGTGATCTTGGATTTTTTGGAAAGTTCAAGATGTCCTATAAAATCTATATGTTGATAATTTTTGCTTTTGAATAATTTATCTTGATGTGAGTTGCCTTGACAAAAATTGTCTTTTTGTTGACTTTTGAAATTACCTATAATATATTGACTTATATCTCTCAAATGATGTACTTTTTGGACTTGAGCTTAGAGATAAAAAGTTGTGGAGAATTAAGTTCCCTTTAAAATGATATTTGGTTGGGGAAAAGCTAATGAAGCATTTGAAAGTTATGATTGTTCAAAGTTTAGTTGACTTCTTTTAAGGAAACCCTAATTTGGCAACTTTTGACTTTTGATTATTTGAGGGCTTTTCTTGAGGACTTTTGATGATTTGAGGGATTTTGACTTTTGATGGTTTGAGGGCTTTTCTAAATAAACTGAAAACAAACACTCTTCACACTTGCACCGTTAGGGGTAACCTCTCTTGTTGCCTTACAAATATTGGTAACGTCCCTCGAAAGTGAGGATACTTGATCAAATCATCATGTCCCTTTCGAATAAAGATCATAATACCTCAATGACCCTTCGAGCTTCCTACAAAATGATCTAGTCCCTTCGAGTTTCCTACAAAATGATGATAGTACCTTTGATACAATTGCTAAAGTATCCTTACTTGTTGCCTTCGATGACCATATGATGACCCTACGCTTGTACCTTCATATCCAATAGATAGAGCTACCTACCAACTAATGGTATGAATAGTACTATCTCTAAAGGAGAAGTAAAAGAATAAGAAAAACTTTAGTGGGTAAGAAACTCTCAATTGCTTGCTCATAACTTTTCTCAAAACTTTTTTTCACACTACACTTTTAAAAAAATATTTTCAAAAATAACACTTTCTATACATTCTTGAGGACTGATAAAAGAATCATTACAAATTCATCCTTCAAAATATTTTCAAACAAATCACACACACAAAGCAAGATTTTCAAAAGTGAGCTAAGCAATTAAGATCCCGTAGATAACTACGAATGAAAAGGGTGCTAACACATTCCCTTTTCATAACTTACCCCCTGAACTCAAAATCTATCAAAGTTATTTCCTGTTCTTTTCACCTTTCCTAAATATTGGATAAAAGAAAAGTAGGTGGCGACTCTAGCTATCCACGCATTTGGATAAAACCAAAAAGTCAGTTCTCCAACCATGCTACAGAACTGGCGACTCTATTGGGGATTACTACTTAAAAAAGAGGGGTTTCCCTAGAGTTTAAGATCACTTTATTTGCTTTTAATTGTATGCTTTGCTTGCATTACTTTAAGGGTTTGTTTGGATTTAATTGCTTATAAGATCCTACGCCCGGATCTAGGGATGCCTTTGGTAAGTAGCAATAGATTATAAAGGTTGTACGACGTAGACCGATATGGTTAACATGATGGTTATAATTAGTGTGACACTTTGCTTTGTACTGATGTTCCTTTAGTCAGTCAAGGATACCATTAGGCTTTCATGTGGTGTCGTTAACATTAACTTACTTTTAGAACCTCAATTAACCCATCTTGGCCATTAGAAGGTAGTGAGATAGCCGACTTTGGTGCAGTCCAAGGTTGGTTGATACTCAAAACTACGCTCATTGAGATTTAACTTTTGGGATGTTTTGGTGGAAATCCAGTTGTCGTGCTAAAATAAAGCCTACGAGAAAGATCGGCGATATGAGATTCCTAGAACCCAGTTACTATTTTAGGACAGGTTGAGCCAACTTAACTTCAATGGGGAAGGGTATTTACCTATGGACTTCATGCAAGCCTTTAAGCCTAAGGCTCTTATGTGACTTGTGTGTGTTTGATACTTATCTAACATGAACATGACATCATAAGACCATATCATCATAACATAACATTTTCACTAACCATTTCAAGGACCTAGGGATTTATCTGTGTTATTTGTTGTAGGTTATGGTCTCCGCTCGTAGAAACACTATCTGGATCAACTTTGTAAGGGTACATTCCCAACTTAAGGAGTTAGTCTCAAAGGTTCCCAAAAACTCTCAATTCACCAAAAGGCATGGTTATCTACTCAGTTTGGTTACCTCAGGTTTTGAAGAAGCCATGATAAGTGTTCTATTCCAGTTCTTTGATCATGAGCATCACTGTTTTACCTTTCTAGATTATCAGTTAGTACCCACAATGGAAGAGTTCTCTAAGCTACTCAGAGTACCTATTCTTGATCAGACACCCTTCACTGGTTTAGAGAAAGTTCCAAAACCTGAAGATATTACAGCAACCTTACATTTGAAGCGATCCGACATTATATCTAACTAGGAAACAAGAAGTGGAGTCAAGGTCCTTCTTGTTAAATTTCTGATAGAGAAGGCTCAGTTGTTTCTGGATGCTATGAGTTTTCATGCCTTCGAGGAGATCTTGGCTCTGTTTCTCTATGGTTTGGTATTATTCCTAAATTTAGACCAACTCATAGATGTGAACGCCATTAAAATATTTCTTACTCATAATCTTGTGCCTACTTTGCTTGGAGATATTTTGTATTCTCTTCACACTCGTACTATGAAGAAGCGAGGAAGTCTTATGTGTTGCATACCTTTACTATCCATGTGGTTTATTTCTCACATTCCCTGATAAATTATGAAGAATGAACAAAGTTTGAGGTGGTCTCAAAGGATGATGTCACTCTTTCATTCAAATATCTATTGGTGTTCCCAATGTCAGGAGGATATCACTATTATTGACTACTGTGGGGAATTCCCTAATGTGCCACTTCTTGGCATATAAGGGAGGTATCACTTACAACCCTTACCTAACTCTACGTCAATTTGGTTATGATCAAAGAGACAGTCCTCATGATATGCTCATTCAGGGTATTATATTCGATTATGAGAACAATCCCCAAGGTTACCATCAAAGGTTTATACGTACTTGGGGCATGGTGAAGAAGCATGATAGAAAGACTTTGGGACAGAAAAATTCCATCCCTCTAGAGCCCTACCTCAGATGGGTGTGATCTTGTTCTCAAAATATTATAATGCCAATTCCGATGTCCTACTAGTAATTGTGAAGTCTATTGCTGAAGGAGATATTCGTCATACCGTTCTTCATCCATATATGTCTATTTACCTTGAAGAGCTACAGAGGTCTTAGATTCGACTAAAAGAAGAAAGGGACACCTTTAAGGCCCAGTTCTATGCTAGTAAGAAGAAAGTATTGAAGCTGACCAAATGCCTTCACAAAGAGTAGAGCCTTAATGGATATGCCAACACAAAGATGAAGTGTCCATGGGAGACTTAAGCCATAATTTATTCCTTTATAACCCTTCTTTTTGTTTTCATTGTAAGCCTAAAAGGCGTTTATAATATGAACTTACTAACAAGAATATTTGTTGTTGTTTCCTTTTTATTAACAAATTTAAATCCCATGAGGTCCTTGAAAACATTGCATATGCATATACATACCACACATATAATTAGATAACAGGTTTCCAAGACAAGTTTTCTCATCTTCTTGCTGTTTATTTCAGTTGAAAATGGCTCTTGAATAAACAGTCAAAGATCTCCAGGTTCATAATGCTCAGCTCCAACAAATTTTCCTAAACTTAGCCAAGGGGCAAGAAGAACTGAAGGCGTTCATCGCCAACGGAAAGAAGAAGAAGAAAAAGAAACCAATCGGCGTCCTTAACATGGGGAGGAGGTTTAGAGGTTCAATCAAGCAAGCTCAAGATCTTTATATCCCATCAGACGAAGATGAAAACCAGGATGAAGATGGTAAAAGTGTTAAAATTGAAAGAAACAACCTTGGTTCTTACAAGTTTCCTGATGAAGAGGAAGAAGATTATTTGGATGAACAATATCCCCCTATTGACGAGAAGTATAAGATGTTAGAAGAGCGTCTGAAAGCTATGGACATCCAGAAGGTGCCTGGCTAGAACTTTGAAGAAGTGGATTTAGTCTCAGGAGTCTTCATTCCTCTTAAGTTCAAAACTTCTACCTTTGTCCAGTATGATGGCATTTCTTGCCTGAAGCTGTATTTGAGACCATATGTTCGAAAAATTCAACCATACACTGCTGACAAGAAATTATGGTTGCATTTCTTTCAAGAGAGTCTTTCTGGAACACAACTAGAATGGTATTATCAACTTGAAAGTACCAGTATCCATACTTGGGAAGATTTGGATGCAACTTTCTATAAACAGTATCAATATAATTCTGATTTGGCACCAACCCGCATGAAACTACAAAATATGTCCATGGGTTCTTAGGAAGGCTTTAAAGAGTACACACAGAAATGGAGAGATCTTGCAGGAAGATTTCAACCTCCTTTGGCTGATAGGGAATTGGTTTACATGTTCATGAGTACGCTAACAAGTTCTTTTGATAATCACCTACTTAGAAGTTCTTCAACCGATTTCACTGAACTGATATTAACAGAAGAACACGTTGAGAATGGAATCAGAAGCGGTAAAATTCAGGTGGCTACATATTTGAATACTGTGAAGAAGTAATATAATGGTAATAAAAAATCCAATGTTATGTATGGCCAGAAGGGTCGTAGTAAGAGTAACTGCAACAAATCTACGGGGGCAGTTCTGATCTTTAATCCCACACCATTACCACAACAACAACAACAGAGTAATCAACATAGGCAGGATGCACCCAGGAGACAATTGACAAGAATCAACATTTCATTGTCTCAAGCATTGCAACACATGTTGAAGGCATAACTGATCACTTGAAGGACCCTCCTCAGAATCCTAATACTTCCTCTCCCCGTTACAATCCCAATGCAAGGTGTGCATATCACTCCAACAGTCCCAGACATGACACTAACAATTGTTGGGCTCTGAAGAATAAGATCCAAGACATGATTGAAACTAAGGAGATTAAACTTGATCCTCCTGAGACTCCTAATTTGATCACATCACTTATTCCTAATCACGAAAAGGGAATTAATTTTATTTATGATGTTTCTTATGTTTCTGTTGTAAATGACTTGACTACTCCTCTTATGATTGTTAAGAAGAAGCTACTACAAGCGAGTTTATTTCTGGGTTACATTTAAAGGTGTTACTACTGTGCATCCTGATCCAATGGTTATGAACTTCTAAAAGAAGGTGTTCAACATTTTATGGATGACCGTGTAATTCTATTTGAGAATACTCCTTCTATGGAGAGTATGTCTCAAGACCTGAAGCTTGATGACGTGTCTACAATTTTCGGTACTACTGTAAGGATAACTTCTAAGGGTCCTATGAAGATTATTGCCAAACCTAGGGCTGCTCCTCTGATCATTACCGCGCCTGGGCAAATTCCATATTCCTCTGACAAGGCTATCCCTTGGAATTATGGAGTTGTTGTCTCCTACCATGGCGTCAAGTAAGAATTGTTGACTATCGAAGATAAAAATACTGAAATTACTAATCCCAATGTTTGCAATATTGTTGGGCCTAGTAAATTTATCAGAAGTGTAATGGTTTTCTCTCCAGAGATCTCTCCAAAAGCCATTACTACACCGGTTAGTATCACTACCACTGAATCAACTATTGAAACTCGAGGCAAAGAACATATGACTGAGCCTGCCTAGACTGAGGTACCAAAAGAAGTTACTGCTGAAGATAGCTCCAAGCAAGAGATGGAAGAAGTACTAAAAATTATTCAAAAGAGTGACTATAAGATCATTGAACAGTTGGGATAAACCCCCTCTAAAATATCTACGTTATCTCTAATGTTGTGCTCTGAAGCCCACGCTCAGGCTCTAGTAAAGTTCCTGAAATCTACTCATGTACCGCAACAAATCTCTGTTGATCAGTTTGGAAATTGTGTTACTAGCCTGACAAACAATAACATGCTAGGAATTTCTGACGCTGACTTAACTCCCACAGGAAGGAACCATAATAAGGCCCTGCATGTCTCTATTAAGTGTATGGGCACTACCTTATCCCATGTATTAGTGGACACAGATTCCTCATTGAATTTATTGCCAAAAGTTGTTTTAGAGAAACTTAACTATGAAGGGATTTGCTAAAACCCAGTGACATTTTGGTAAGAGCTTTTTGATGGTTCAAAGAAAATGGTGCATGGAGAGGTTGATCTTCCAATCAAAGTGGGTTCCTAGGTCTTTAACTAAACTTTCTATGTGATGGAAATTCGTCCAGCCTATTCATGTTTGCTTGGACGCCCTTGGATTCATGGGGCAGGTATAGTTACTTCTACTTTAAACCAAAAGTTGAAGTATCCCGTAAAAGGAAAAATCGTTACAGTTTGCGGCGAAGAAGAATACATGGTGAGCCATTTGAATTCCTTCTAGTATGATGAGATGGATGGTGAATTCTTCGAGACTCCTTGCTAGACCTTTGAATTTATTCCTCAAACAACCCCTGTTGACAAATCTATTCCTACCATTCTTGAGGTTACCAGGATTGCACCAAGAATGGCATCTCTGAAAGACGCTAAGGCTGTGGTAGAAGAAGGTGGTGGCATTGTTTGGGATCAACTTCCCAACATCCCTTACAAGCCCGATAAATTTGGTTTGGGTTTCACCTCAGAGGCTCAGAGGGATGTCCATCATGCTCGTACTAATTCTGGGAGACTACCATTCAGCATCAACAACAATTGAGTTCACAAAAAATCAAGTCAACATTGTGGAAAACACTGATAGCGACTGTGACATAGACAGTTGGATTTTCCCTAATATCGACAATGGGATCGACAATTGGATGGCTGAAGAATTTATACCAATCTCATTTAGTCAGGAGTAAATGGTATTTTATGTTTTCTTGCTTTCAAGTTTTTGGTTATGTAATTTAAACAATAACTTAAAACCTTGTGCCTTACCTAGGGCACAACGGTCCATTTGTTAGGATTGTCATTTTTCATCCGCATATTTTCATTTGATAAATCATTGGACGTTTGCATTTAAATTTTGCACTCTTTGTCTTTCTTTTAATTTATTGCTTTAAAAATAGTTATGTTCTTACACACACCCACACGACAAATTGCACATCCATATCCACCTTGGATCCCATTGATAACAATTCTGTTATTGCCAATTATGACTTTGAAAATTCGATCTACAAAGCCAAGGACGAAGGTGAGGAAGATTGTGAAGTACCTGGAGAGCTTGCTAGGCTGTTAATGCAGGAAGAAAGAGCCATACAACCGCATGAAGAGCCACTCGAGGTTGTTAACTTGGGTACTGGAGAGGACAAGAAAGAAGTCAAGATAGGTGCCAACCTATAAGACAATGTCAAAAAGAATTTAATCCATATGTTGCATGACTATGTTGAGATCTTTGCTTGGTCATATGAAGACATGCCAGGGCTTGATACTGACATTGTGGTTCACCGTCTTCCGATGAAGGAAGGTTGTCTTCCTATAAAATAGAAGGTTCGTCATATGTGTTCTGAGATGTCTGAAAAGATCAAAGTTGAGGTTATGAAGTAGTTCAATGCAGGTTTCTTAGTTGTTACGTCCTATCCTCAGTGGGTTGCAAATGTGGTGCCAGTACCTAAGAAGGATGGAAAGGTGTGTATGTGTATAAACTACAGGGATTTGAACAAGGAAAGCCCCAAATATGACTTTCTGCTTCCACATATTGATGTTCTGGTTGACAATACTGTTCAGCATAAAGTATTTTCCTTCATGGAGGGTTTCTCTGGTTATAATCAAATCAAGATGGCACCTGAAGACATGGAGAAGACTACCTTTGTCACACAGTGGGGCACTTTCTGTTACAAAGTTATGCCTTTTTGTTTGAAGAACGTCAGCACAACATATCAGCGTGCTATGGTAGCTTTGTTCCATGACATGATCCATCATGAGATAGAGGTTTACATTGATGACATGATAGCCAGATCTCAGACTGAAGAAGAACATCTCGACCACGTGCACAAGCTGTTTGAGAGGTTGAAGGAATACAAGCTAAGGTTGAATCCAAACAAGTGCACCTTTGGGGTAAGATCCGGTAAACTCCTAGGTTTCATCATAAATGGTAAAGGTATTGAAGTTGATCCTGCCAAGGTTAAAGCCATTCAAGTAATGCCAGCTCCCTATACTGAGAAGGAAGTCAAAGGTTTCTGAGGACAATTGAACTACATTGCATTATTTATTTCCCATCTGACAACTACTTGTGAGGTAGTCCTCAAGTTGCTGAAGAAAGATCTAGTAGTGAAGTGGAACGATGATTATCAGATAGCCTTTGATAAAATCAAGGAGTACCTCTAGGAACCTTCAATTCTGATGCCACAAGTTGAAGGAAAACCTCTGATCATGTACCTGACAACATTAGAGAACTCAATGAGGTGTGTATTGGGGCAACATGATGAGTGTGGTCGAAAAGAGCATGCAATATACTACCTTAGCAAAAAGTTTACCGATTGTGAAACAAGATACTCACTGCTCGAGAAAACTTGTTGTGCTTTGGCATGGGATGCTCGCCGACTAAGACAATATATATTGACTCATACTACTTTGTTAATCTCTAAGATGGATCCAATAAAATACATATTCGAGAAACCCGCTCTATCTAGAAGAATAGCAAGATGGAAAATGGTCTTGACAGAATATGAAATATAGTATACTACTCAGAAGGTAATCAAAGGAAGTGTAATGACAGATCATTTGGCTCATCAAGCTGTAGATGACTATCATTCTATGAATTTTGAGTTCCCAGATGATAATATTATGCTAGTCACTGAATATGAAGAATCTGCACCATATGAAGGACCTAAATCGGGATCCCGATGGACTATGGTTTTTGATGGAGCTTCCAATGCGCTTGGTAATGGATTTTGTTTTGTGATTACCTTTCTCAGGGGTTGCCATACGCCCTTCATTGCTAGGTTGTGTTTTGACTATATCAATATTATGGCCGAGTACGAAGCATGTATCATGGGTATCAAAGCTTCCATCGATATGAGAATTAAAGTCTTGAATGTATATAGGTAATTAGCCCTAGTGATCAGTCAGATTAAGGGAGACTGGGATACGAAGCATCTAAATCTCACCCCTTATCGAGAGAATATGTTGACATTAATTTCATACTTCGAGGAAATCACTTTTGAACATATTCCACGAGAAGAGAATCAATTGGCAGATGCATTAGCTGCCATGTCATCTATGTTCAAAGTCATATGAGATAATGAAGCTCCTCGAATTACTATTGAGAGACTAGACGAACTGGCGTATTGCTACGAAGTTGATACTGATGGAGTAGAGGAGAAGCCTTCGTACCATGAAGTGTTCATTGATCAAGAAAAGAACAAGTATCAAACAAGTACATATATCACAATCAAGAGGATAGGTCATGGATTAGGGTTTCTTGGACAAGTTATGACATCATGTAACAAAATCAAGTGCTAAACCCTAATAAAATCAAGTTGATCATGGTATAAATATACACAAAGGATGTCGTATCCAGCAACATTCAATAAAGACATGCTATGTGAAACAACCGGCTAAAATCATCGGAAATCAATGAAGTCGCCATCAAACATTTTTTATCCCGCAGAGGGGAAAGGTGAACATCGAGTAAACTTGAGGGGGATGAAATCACAATCAAACGACCAAGAGATAAGGGTAAGGGAGTCGATTACACGAGGGGAAGGTATTAGCACCCATCACGTCAAGGATACTCCCTAGGATCCACTCTTGTTGTCTAATCTAAAGGGTGTGTCAAATATAAGTCTAAGGCTAAGCTATATAGGGAATGTATGAATGTAAAGGATTATATACAAAAAAGAAAGTTTTTATTAGTCATGCCTACCACGATTGTGGACCTTTGTGCCTATGTACCACCGATCATGCAATGGGGATCAAGGCACTCGTAGTTCCTCTCAAAGGTTTTGGTCAGTTGCATGTTTTTTTATAGATAATGCCATGTTCGCATTCTTGCGGTTAGGATTGCCACTCGTGCTTGGTGTTGCAGCTCGTAAGAGATTCATGCTTGACCACACGCACACTTAGAATTTTTAAGTTGCTTGAACTTGAAACAACATACCATTATTGAAAATCTTTTAAAAGAAAAAAAGTCCAAAGACAAAAAGATTTTGCACTGGTTGGTGTTTCTTACCTTTGAGAAAGGATTTAAGTATTATTAGAGATGTTTTATAAATTTTCCAAAGAAAAAGGATTTAGTTTTAAACATGAAAAAAGGGGAAGAAAAAGTATAAGGGATACTATCTAACTATATCCCTAATGTTATAATACAATGATGGTCATATAGTTAAGATTAACAAAAGGGAAACATCTAGTTAACGTTAGCATACATGGATAACCATCCTAGGGTCGACTTAGTTCGATCTTAACCAAGAAAGAAACTAAGAATCCTATGAAGAACACGTGATCAAACAATATATAGAAACTCATAGCAATCAAGAACTTAACCAAGCCAAGAATGCAAGCACACAAAGCTTGAGTAATATCCACTCACTCAAGTAGCACACATCTAACCATGACATCGTGTCGTCAAGGTAGGATAAAGGAGAGGAAATAAAACCTATTCTTGATATCAAATCACCAAGGCAGGATAGGGGAACGGGAAACCTAACCAGGTTATCACATCATCAAGGTAGGATGAGGGGAAGTTCATGACCATATATATCTTATCATCTAGGCAAAAAGTGGTAATGAAAGTAAATCTTAACCAAGGTACCGTATCACTGAGGCATGAAGTAAACAAAGGGGAAATCCGCTCTTAACCAAGATATCAAATAATCGAGGCAAGAGACGAACAAAGAGTAAATTGTCATAAGCGACTAAACACCTAACCAAGATATTAAGGATCAAGAAAGGAGATAGAAGACAATAATGAGACCACTAAGAAGCATCGAACGTTAAACAACGCGAGTTTGAGACAAAATGTAGGGGTTGATTACAAACCCTCCTCCACTTGACTGACTTGATACAAGAGCAACCCACTTCGATATCATCAAAGTACAACGTGAGCTACGAATGACTCGGGGACTAGAAATTGTGGGGGTCGATTGAGGACCCTTTTCCACTTGCCTTCTTTGAGAACTTATCAATGGATAATGGGAATAGGACGCCTTCACCAAGGTCTTTGGCATAAATATAAAAAAACCAAACAAGCGCACATAGGAATTTCCTTAAACAAGGTATTTAAATAAACCTAATTTACCTCTAAGGGACTCCCAGAACATGCATCTCTAGTCCTAGTTCTCATGGCATCAGAAAAGTGGTAAATGCAAAAATAAAACGGACTAGAAATATACCAAACGGAAAACAATCTGTAACATAGCTCAACGAGTGTAAGAAACCCAAAATACTTCGCGCAAGCTGGCATCAACAACAAAATCAAATCAGAAATCTGGTGCGCAAAATAAGCATCAAGGACCGATGTGAAAATAAATCACAATGTGGAATGTGTATTGAACCTATCCGAATATCAATCAATACACATGCATAAGATATCGATCCAGACAAGTGATAACAAAATATAACAGTATATAATATGTGTGATCGGTGGATTTAGAACTGACTGTTTAAAGCTGGATTGCGTATGTCGCGGTAAGCAAGAGTCGCCACCGTCTTTTATTTTCTCCAACATGGACAGGACAAAAGCACAACAAAATTCCTTATTGAGAATGTCTCTCGGTTCGGGAGGTAGATTTATAGAAAGGGAAGGTGTTAGAACCCTTTCTATCCATGGTTATCCATGGGCTCTTAGATACTTGCTCTTTATGTTTTCAAAATGTGTTTGCTTTTCAAAGTGTGAGTGGGTTTGAAAAAGTTTCGTTTAAAGATTTATGAATAACTCTTGTATCAGTCCTCAAGAGTGTTTGAAAAATTGTTTTGAAAGTTTTTTGAAAGTGTCGGTGTGAAAAGGTTTTTGATTTGTTTTTTTGAGAGAGCAAGTATCTATGAGTCATCTGCCTACCCTAAGGAATTAAGCTGTGTAGAAGTCCTTAAGGTAGTGCCATCCCACCATTGAGAGGTAGGTAGCACCACCGTTGGAGGTGTTCGGGTCAATTCGAGTGTAGGGACAGTGTGGTCACTGAAGCAACAGTTAGGACACCTTAGAAGCTACCCTTATGTCCTTGATCCTTTTTTTAATCCGAGGCAACCGTTTCGAGGCAACTGATTCGAGGCAACCGTTTCAAGGCAACTTGTTTCGAGGCAACTGGATCATGGACATAAGGACCGCTAAAACGTCCTATACTTGACGACCACGTTTCGAAGGCAACAGGTGAGGCGTACCCTAGAAGTGGTGTGTGAATTTGTGTGTTGTTTTCATGTTAATATTTATCTTTGATCAGAGCATTGTGAGCTACGCTTGTTTTTAATTAACCATACATTCTTTCATGCAATTTAGAATTTAGGAGTGCGGAAAGTAAAAGACGGAAATATAAAACTACGCTATTACAAGGCGCGGGTCTATACATCGCCAAAATACAAAGACCCGTTTGATAAAAGATGCGGAAAGTAAATAAATGCCTAATTACTATTACAATCCTTGAGCAGTTACATAATATTCAAAAGAAAATAAAGCGCGAAAAGAATAAAAATTAAGACGTCCGAGGGTTTTGACCCTTTTAAGAAATTAAATTAAATTAAAGTCCAATTAATTATTTTATTAAAAAAGGAGAGTGTTTTTTATGCTTATGAAAATAAAGAAAATTAAAATCAAGAGAAACCATAATTCTAAGTTATTTTAATTATTTAGGAAAATATTAAAATTAACCTAATTTACTAGTTAATTAAATTACATGTTTATTTACAAAAATAAATAGTAATTAACAATAATAATAAATAATGAGGAAAATGATTTAATTAAGAAAAGGATGAAAATGTCAAAAAACCTAATTCTAGATATTTTTTATTTATTAAGAAAAAGATTAAAGTTTAAAACCTAAATTAACTAAATTAACTATTAACATTTATTTATAAAGAATATGTTAGTGATGAATTAATAATAATTATATATTTTACATTTTTGATTTTCTATTTTTTATTATGCAAAATTAATTTATGGGAACAAAAAAATAAACAAAACAATTAAAACAGTTAAATGATTAAAAGAAATTAAAAGAAAAGAAAAGAGAATAAAAAATAAAGCAAACCAAGGGGGGTGTCAGGCCCAGAATGGAGGTAAACTGGAAGTAATTCAGGCCCAAGAGACAAGGCCTTGTTTGACTTTTTTGATCATGCGTATGCTAGTTGACTGGACCATATGATGGTCTTCATCTTCTGACTCTTGGATGGAAGCTCATGGCCATGTGGCAAACTTGGACGTGAGGCTGCATGATGGACCCTGGGGCGTGCATTGCATGGGAATGGATTAGAAAAAATAATAACAATTGTATGGGGGACCTGGGAATCGAACCCAGGTCCCAGCACTTACCAAGCGTGTCCCTTTCCAATTGAGCTGTTGTGCGCGTTTGTATATATAATGAATAGAAAATATAATATACAAAAAACAATGGTTAGTGGTATGAGACAAAAAATTACGCGCCAGATTTGAATGCTCCTATCATGCCTGGACACCTCAGCTTCTTCTTCATCTTTTTCCTGTAAATATAAAACAAGTAGTGGGGGTTTTAAACCCCCACTAAGTGGAACAGTGAATAATAGCGAATAGAAGATGCGTTAACATAAATTGAGCGCGAGGTCATTATTCAATTCGTATGGAGCTCCTGAATTCAACTGCATAGGTCTCAAGGTCCAATTTTTCCATACAAGGAAAGCCCTATTTTGAAACTTCTGAAACCCTAGGTTTCATCAATGGTGGATTTCGTTTCAAGCAGCTACAGAACAATTAAACTATGCCAAACGCTTCAGGAAGATGTCAGTAATGCAAATCAATGAATAAAACATATGAATGATGCGTAGAAACTGAAATTCGATTATGGAATATTTGTGAAGAAACGTGATGCTGTTCTACCGTTTCTTTGTGTATGGAAGCTTGTTCTTGATTGCAATCGACTCCTGGAAGGTTCAGCAACGTGTTGGAATACTTTTTATGCTTTGAAACGTCCTGCAACTATGATTTCAGTTTTCCAAATTTCTTGAGTTTTTTGCCACTTGGTTATGAGTTTGTGAGCAGCTTTTCGTGTGTATCTGAATTAGGTTTCCTTGTGCATATGTATGTGAATAATTCTAGGTCAAAACAAAGCCCAAAAGTCCATGAATTGATGACTTGAATCTTTGATTGCCAATCATATATTTTCCAATCTTTTTCCATGGAAATCTTGCCAAATGTGGATGATCTTATCCCCTTGGATGATGCACGAATCTTTAGCATATAATGAGTGTGTTTGCTACATAAAAAGATTTGAAAAAGCATTATTTGATATTTTCTCATAATTAAATCTAATTAAATGAATTAATAAGAATAAAAATTCAATTAATTAATTAAAAATAATAAAATAAATCCTTTTAAGCTCAATGGGTCGTGCATAGGCTTTGGGTAAGGATTCAAGAAAGAATTTGAGGCCCATTAGCAATTTTGAAGTGTTTTAGGCAAAGTTGACTTTTCAAAATTCCCAAAACTTTCCCAACTTCTCCAATGCATATCTTGCTCAATTTTGAAGCTATGATCATGTTCTTGGACATTTTGGAAAGGTCTTGAAGTCCTCTAACCAATGCCTTTGATCCCATGTCATTTTGATTTACCAATCTCAAGTTATGGTCTTTGACCTAAAGTGCCTTTTTGTTGACTTTTGAAAATGACCTATAATGTTGAAATTGATAACTTTTTGTGAGAGCATTTCTTGGGCTTGGAGTGTGAATATGAGTTGTAGGAAATGTCTTCCCCTTCAAAATGAGCATTGGATGAAATTTTTCTGGTAAACCATGAGGAAGTTATGCCTTGGTCAATTTGCAGTTGACTTTTCAGCTGTCCAAAAATAGAAACTTTTGCATCTTGAGACTTTTTGAGCCATGCTTTGAGAAATCATGATCAAGAATTGATCAAATGATGTTTGTGGCTTCAAAATAAGATGTTGACCAAAATTTTTGACTTTTGACTGTCAAATGACCATTTTGCCCCTACAGTTGACTGTGGAGCATTTAGGGTTTTTGACTATGCAATTTGATGCTGTGAGTCTTGAAACTTGATATATGGATGCTTGACAATGTATATGGGCATATGGGACTTGATTGGACCCTTGAAAACCTCAATTTCTTTGCAAGAAACAAAACCCTAATTTTGACTGTGTTAGGAGGCAATTGGACTGTGCAATCCTTGAGAGATTTTGAAGCTGGATCTTGGCAAACCTTGAAGAATATGGGAGGGCAAATTTTGGGGTACAACAGTTGCCCCTGTTCAATCTTCTTAGACCTGAGGATGTAGATTGGCTGGCGTGCCTTTCGTAATTCGAAGGTGGAAGATGATTGAACACTAGAGTGCCCAGAAATTTGCACTCACATAGTAGAGTGTTAGCAGCGTGATGGCGGGAATGGGCTTACAGATGCCATTTGGAGGAATGATGGATAGGAGGATGGGCTTATAGATGCCATCTTGGAGATGTGACAGCACCTTGTCGGGAATGGGCTTATAGATGCCATTTGGAACTGTTGGTAAGTGGGGAGATGGGCTTATAGATGCCATCGGGAGGTTGTCGATCGCGTAAGATATTCCTTAGCGAGAACTTGCGTACCTGAGAAAGAAAAATAATTACCTGGCCTGTTACAGGGGTTAATCTTCAAACTCTTTATGCAGATGTGCCCT
This sequence comes from Vicia faba, assembly GCA_948472305.1. Lineage (NCBI taxonomy): Eukaryota > Viridiplantae > Streptophyta > Magnoliopsida > Fabales > Fabaceae > Vicia > Vicia faba. The sequence continues at coordinate 169,432,759 of OX451741.1, forward strand.
GGCTGGATACAGGAATCGAATCTTTAAACTCTTCAGACGTGCCCTGGCAAGATACAGGAATCGAGTCCGGAGAATAGTCGTCAACAGATACACCCTGGAAAGATACAGGAATCGAATCTTTAAACTCTTCAGACGTGCCCTGGCAGGATACAGGAATCGAGTCTGGAATAGTCGTCAACAGATACACCCTGGCAAGATACAGGAATCAGATCTTCAAACTCTTCAGACGTGCCCTGACAAGATACAGGAATCGAGTCTGGAATTAGTCGTCAACAGATACACCCTGGCAAGATACAGGAATCAGATCTTCAAACTCTTCAGACGTGCCCTGGCAGGATACAAGAATCGAGTCTAGAATTAGTCGTCAACAGATACACCCTGGCAAGATACAGGAATTGGATCTTCAAACTCTTCAGACGTGCCCTGGCAGGATACAGGAATCGAGTCTAGAATTAGTCGTCAACAGATACACCCTAGCAAGATACAGGAATCGGATCTTCAAACTCTTCAGACGTTCCCTGGTAGGATACAGGAATCGAGTCTGGAATTAGTCGTCAACAGATACACCCTGGCAAGATACAGGAATCGGATCTTCAAACTCTTCAGACGTGCCCTGGAAGGATACAGGAATCGAGTCTGGAATTAGTCGTCAACAGATACACCCTGGCAAGATACAGGAATCGGATCTTCAAACTCTTCAGACGTGCCCTGGCAGGATACAGGAATCGAGTCTGGAATTAGTCGTCAACAGATACACCCTGGCAAGATACAAGAATCGGATCTTCAAACTCTTCAGACGTGCCCTGGCAGGATACAGAAATCGAGTCTGGAATTAGTCGTCAACAGATACACCCTGGCAAGATACAGGAATCAGATCTTCAAACTCTTCAGACGTGCCCTGGCAGGATACAGGAATCGAGTCTGGAATTAGTCGTCAACAGATACACCCTGGTAAGATACAGGAATCGGATCTTCAAACTCTTCAGACGTGCCCTAGCAGGATACAGGAATCGAGTCTGGAATTAATCGCTCACAGATGTGCCCTGGCTAGCTACAGGTATCGAATCTGGAATTGCGACAGTTGATAGTAATCATCGTTGTATTGATTTTTGTCCTGAAAAGACAAAATGTTAGTTGTATGCGATGTCATGATGTATGACATGCGTGATGTTCTCAGCATAAATGAGATTGTATGTTCGTGATGCGTATGTGCATGCTATAATGTATGAAGATATGATATTCATGAATGTATTTTTTGTCTCAGAAAATAAATCCTTGACGGGTTCCGGGAAGTTGAATCCTGGGCTAATGTGGAAGAGTAGTGTTCTTGCTTCCGCTGGGGATGATTGTTGCAAGAATACCGGTAGGAGAAGATGACTCCGTTGGGGAATAAACTTGGCGAATAGATTACTCTGCGGGGGATGCTCTGTGGGGAGAGAAATACTTTGCTGAGATTTGATGATAACTCCGTTGGGGATTCCGTTTATAAGTTATGTTGAGGGAATTGATGAACTCCGCTGGGGGATAGGAAGACTTCGCCAGGGACGATCTTTCCGCGGCAATTGGCTGAGGATAACCCAGTTATATCCTGGTGGGGAAATAACCTTTGAATAAATCCGGGGGGGCGCGTTCGTGCTCTGCAGGGTGACAAGCTTCCAGAATCTACTAGGGATAAGCTTCAAGACCTGCTGGGGATATGGATTCTCCTTTCCTGGGGAAATTTTTGAGATTGCACTGGGAATGGCCCCACTGGATGTCTGGTATTCCGCCGGGGAACAATCTGAGATCAAGATTGCCGGGGGTGCTTGTTATGGAATGTTTGTATACTGCTGGGGAATGTTGAGATTTTCTGGGGATAATCCAACTTCCTTAAAGCTGACAGTGGTCTAACTCTGCTTGGGGGAGAGTGTTACTGACTTGCTGGAGATATTGTGCCTTGTAGGGCTGATTGGAGACCAACTGCTTGGGAGAGAATTGTTGAATCTTGGCTCACTCTCTGGGGAATTAAGATATCTTGGTTACATTCTTCAGCCAAACTTACCTTGGTACCTTGGTGGATAGAGCAATTAGATCGCTTTAGACAACTCATTATTGCCCCTGTTTCTGATGTTACCTGTAATTAATCCTTTATTTCGCATGCAAATATTTATGAGTTAGCAATTAGTGTCAAATGCATATATCAAAAATTGAACATTGGACGTTCTTCGCAAGACAAAACAGAAAAAGGAAAAGGAAAAGCAATTGGCAATTTAGCTGAAAAGTGAATTTGTATTGATTTTTGAATTTGCCTGTAAATAGGCGTTTATGTACAAGAGGCTAACGTCCTAGTAAGAGAACGCCACCGAACAAGAGAGTTTATACAATTTTGTGAAAAGGGAAAACAAAACAGCTATGTGAAAAGAATAATCCCACTGGGTTCCAACTCTGCTATCGCCTTTATATCTTCGAGCGTCTCATCACTTGGTTGCTCGGTTGAAGATGAAGCTGACTGATCGATGCCGTCTGAACTTGATGTTGATCTCGGATTCTGGATGCAAGGAGATCCAATGAGACATAGTATTACGCTTTATCCCTAACTTTTGCCTGGACCACCCTTTCGGGTTTTCAGTCCACCGGGATACCCATTTTTGCCCAAGCCGCCTTTTCAGGTTTTCGACTTGCCGGGTGTACAGATTTTTTTTTCATTTCATCCCTTATTTTTGCCCGAACCCTTTTGGTTCGCCGGGAAGCCCTAATTTTTGCCTAGGTATGTCAACCTAGCGGGTCTTTTATCATGCGTAGTATCTTTTTACTATGTCTGCATTGGCGGGGTGAGGAAGGTCGTCACCATCCATGGTGGTTAGGATCATGGCTCCTCCTGAGAGCACATGTTTAACCACAAATGGCCCTTCGTACGTAGGGGTCCATTTGCCCCTGGGATCACTTTGATGAAGGATGATGCGTTTGATTACCAGGTCCCCAACTTGATACTCTTGTGGTCTGACCTTCTTGTTAAATGCCCTGATCATCCGTTTTTGATACGTTTGACCATGACAAATAGCAGTGAGTCTTTTTTTGTCAATTAGGTTTAATTGATCAAGTCGAGTCTGAATCCAGTCATTTTCGCTCAAATCTGCATCCTTCATTATCCGGAGAGAGGGTATCTGGACTTCAATCGGCAAGACTGCCTCCATGCCGTAAACCAAGGAAAAGGGAGTTGCCCCGGTTGACGTTCTTGCTGAGGTACGGTACCCATGAAGAGAAAACGGTAACATCTCGTGCCAATCTTTATAGGTCACTGTCATCTTCTGCACAATCTTCTTGATATTCTTATTAGCTGCTTCTACAGCCCCATTCATCTTCAGTCGGTAAGGAGAAGAGTTGTGGTGTTGTATCTTGAACTGCTCGCAGAGCTCAGTGATCATCTTGTTGTTAAGATTGGTACCGTTGTCAGTAATGATCCTTTCTGGGACGCCGTATCGACAGATCAGGTTATGCCGAATGAACCGTGCCACGACATTCTTGGTTACAGTAGCATAGGAAGCTGCTTCAACTCACTTCGTAAAGTAATCAATCGCTACCAGGATGAAGCGATGCCCGTTGGATGCCGTAGGTTTAATCTCGCCGATCATATCAATGCCCCACATTGCAAAGGGCCAAGGCGCTGTCAAGACATTCAGAGGAACTGGAGGAACGTGCACCTTATCCGCATAAATCTGGCACTTATGACATGTCCGAGAATGTTGGTAACAGTCAGCTTCCATTGTGGACCAGAAATATCCTGCCCGAAGGATTTTCTTTGCCATGGTATGTCCACTGGAGTGTGTTCCGAAGGTACCTTCATGCAGCTCTGCCATGATCCTTTATGCTTCAGTCTTATCCACACAACACATTAGGGTTGAATCATGGTTTCGCTTGTATAGAATGCCGTTGCTGAGGAAGAATTTTGCAGCAAACCTTCTCAGAAACTTTCTGTCATTGATGGATGCACCTTCAGGATATTCTTGAGCTTCCAGATATCTCTTCACCTCATGATACCAGGGTTTTTCAGTTACTATCTCAGCCTCAAGATCACAACAATATGCAGGTTCATCCAGTTTCCAGATGATGATCCGGGGAGCCTCGTTGTCCCACTTGACTTTGAACATGGAAGACATCGTAGCTAACACGTCTGCCAGCTGATTCTCCTCTCTCGGGAAGTGTTCAAAAGTTATCTCTTTGAAATGGGGGATCAATGTCAACACACATTCTTTGTAAGGAATAAGGTTTGGGTGTTTCGTATCCCAGTCGCCTTTGATCTGGTTGATCACGAGAGCAGAATCTCCGAAGACACTCAGAAACTTGATCCTTAAGTCAATTGCAGCTTGAAGACCCATGATGCATGCCTCATACTCCGCCATGTTGTTGGTGCAGTTGAAACATAGCCGGGCAGTGAGTGGAGTATGAGTGCCTTGAGGGGATATGATCACAACACCGATGCCGTTACCCAAAGCGTTGGAGGCTCTTTCAAAGTGCATAGACCATCGGGATCCTTCCTCAGGTCCTTCATCCGGTCCAGGTACTTCACAATCAGTCACTATCATGATGCTCTCGTCAGGAAATTCAAAGTTCATTGACTGGTAGTCGTCCACGGCCTGGTGTGCCAAATGGTCTGCCAATACACTTCCTTTGATAGCTTTCTGAGTCGTGTATTGGATGTCGTATTCTGTCAAGATCATCTGCCATCTTGCTATTCTTCCAGACAGAGCAGGCTTTTCGAATATGTACTTTATTGGATCCATCTTTGATATCAACAGAGTAGTGTGAGTCAGCATATACTGTCTCAGCCGGCGAGCAGCCCATACCAAAGTGCAGCAAGTTTTCTCGAGCAGTGAGTATCGGGTCTCACAGTCGGTAAACTTTTTTCTAAGGTAATAAATAGCGTGCTCTTTTCAGCCAGACTCGTCATGCTGCCCCAGCACACACCCCATCGAGCTGTCAAGTACTGTCAAGTATAATATTAGAGGTCTCCCTTCAACCAGTGGCATCAGAATGGGTGGTTCTTGGAGATATTCTTTGATTCTGTCGAAAGCGGCCTGACATTCATCATTCCAACGTACTACCTGATCTTTCTTCAGTAGCTTGAAGATTGGTTCACAAGTAGCAGTTAGATGGGAGATGAATCGAGCAATGTAATTCAGCCGTCCTAGAAAGCCTCTGACTTCTTTCTCTGTCTTGGGAATTGGCATCTCTTGTATGGCTTTCACCTTGGCAGGGTCCACTTGAATACCTTTGTCGCTCACGACGAAGCCTAGCAACTTCCCAGATCTTACCCCGAAGGTACACTTGTTCGGGTTCAACCTCAGCTTGTATAACTTCAGACGGTCAAATAGCTTCTGTAAATGGTCAAGGTGTTCCTCTTCAGTTTGAGACCTTGTAATCATATCGTCGACGTACACTTCAATCTCATGATGGATCATGTCATGAAATAAAGCAACCATGACACGTTGGTAGGTTGCCCCAGCATTTTTCAACCCGAATGGCATGACCTTGTAGCAGAAGGTGCCCCACTGAGTAACAAAGGTAGTCTTTTCCATGTCTTCAGGAGCCATCTTGATTTGATTATAACCTGAAAAGCCATCCATGAAGGAGAATACCTTGTGCTGAGCAGTATTGTCAACCAGAACGTCGATGTGAGGCAGAGGGAAGTCATCCTTGGGGCTCGCCCTATTCAGATCCCTGTAATCAACACACATTCTGACCTTACCATCTTTCTTCGGCACCGGAACCACGTTGGCAACCCACTGAGGGTAAGAAGTCACTGCTAGAAACCCGACATCAAATTGCTTCATAACCTCAGCTTTGATCTTCTCGGACATCTCTGGATGCATACGGCGGACCTTCTGGTTAACCGGAGGGCATTCTTCCTTGGTAGGCAAGTGATGGACCACAATGTCGGTATCCAACCCAGGCATGTCTTCATAGGACCAGGCAAAGATTTCCACATAATCATGCAACATCTGAATCAACCGTTGTTTTACGCTGAGCTCCAGATTGGCACCAATCTTAACTTCCTTTCTATCTGTCTAAGTACCCAGATTTACCGTTTCCACTAGCTCTTCATGTGGCTGAATGGCCCTCTCTTCCCGGAGCAACAGTCTTGCAAGCTCACCAGGCACTTCGCAATCATCTTCACCTTCGTCTTCGGCTAAGTTGATCGGGTTTTCGAAGTCATAACTGGCAGTAGCAGAGTCGTTACCAGTGAGATCCAGAGTGGATTGGAACCTGTATAGGTGAGTGTGTGTAAATATAACTGTTTTGCAATATATAAAGAAAGAAAGAAAGGGAGCACAAGATTTGAAATGCGAAAAACGTCCAATGTCTTTATTCATGATATATGGAAATGACAAGTAATAAGCCCTCACAAATGAATCCACGGTGTCCCGGGTAAGACACCGGGCCATAAAGTTTCAATTTATTGTTCATTACAAAATAAAAACAAAGGAATTCATTACTGCATAACAAAAGTAACAGGTATGTGTTCTTTTGCAGTCCAATTGTTCAGTCTACCATCGGTCGTCGGGTAGATCCAGCTATCAAACTCTGATTCCTCTGCATCGCCTTCAATAGCATTCACTCCCGGGTTGGTGATGAACACGGGAGGTCTTCCGATCCTTGCTTTGCGTACAGCCCTCTGAGCCTCTACAGTGAAACCCAGCCCAAACTTGTCAGTCTTAGGAGTAAAATCAGGGAGCCTGCCCCAGTTAGCACATTCACCTTTTTCAATTACAGCCTGGGCGTCCTTCAAGGAAGCCATCTTCAAAGGAAAGTCCTCTTCAATCACTGTCTCTGCTGATGCCAATGTTGGAGGCACCTCTTCAAAATGTTGAAAGGGGGTTTCAATAAACTCCTCGTCCATCTCTATATACCGGAACGAGTTCAGATGACTAACCATGTATTCTTCCTCCCCCTGCACTGTGACAATCTTCCCTCTAACAGGGTATTTGAGCTTTTGGTGTAGGGTGGAGGTCACAGCCCCAGCCTTGTGGATCCAAGGTCGACCCAGCAAACAAGAATAGGATGGACGAATGTCCATCACATAGAACGTTGAGTCAAAGACTTGGGAACCAACCCGGATCGGAATATCTACTTCACCATGAACCATCCTCTTCGACCCGTCAAAGGCTCGAACAATAATGTTACTAGGCTTCAACTCCAAGCCCTCACAATCCAACCTGTCTAAGGCCTTCTTGGGCAATACATTCAGTGAAGAACCGGTGTCTACCAACACGTGCGCAAGAGTAGTGCCCCTGCATTCTATGGAGACATGCAGGGCATCATTGTGGTTCTTTCCCTTAGCGGTCAGATCAGCATCCGAGAAACCCAAACCATTGTCAGCGGTCAAATTGGCCACACAGTCAGTAAATTGGTCCGCAGATGTCTCTTGTGGCACATGAGCCGTCTTTAAAAATGAAATCAGGGCCTTGGCATGGGCCTCTGAGCACAACAACAATGATAACATAGAGATCTTGGAGGGGGTATGCCCCAGCTGTTCAACGACGTTGAAATCGCTCTTCTTGATGATCTTAAGGATTTCCTCCATCTCTTGCTGGGAGGCTTCAACATTAACAGTCTTCGGTGTCTCCATCCGGGCAGGCACATCAGCAGTCCCTTTGCCCCGAGTGTCAGATGACTCGGCAGCAGGGGCAGAAACTTGATTAGAAGGGGAAATAGGCACACTTGTAGGCGTGATTATAAGAGGTCTTCGGATAACTGGTGGCGCAATGTCAGGCGAGAAGAGCCTGCCACTGCGAGTTACTTTAGCTGGACCAGTGATGTTGCTGATACCGGTACCGGTGTTGAACTCCTGCTTTACTCCAAGTACATACACATCTGCCCCATAGTGCCATGGGACAACCTTGTCAGATTTATAGGGGAGGGGCCCCGGAACAGTAATGATAATAGGTGCAACAGACATGATTTTGACTGGCTTCCTCGGGGGAGCCTTGGTAGGATTGTTGAAGATGGTAACAACGGATACTTCTGCAGTAGGAACAATAGGAACAACGGTCTTCTTGAACAAGATTTCTTTGCTATCCATCAGGTTTTAGACGCCTGACTTCAGCAACGGACAACCAGTAGGGGAAACAACACACATAAGGCAACCCTTGCTACAACCCAGAAATAAACCGGCTAGCAACAGGTTCCTCTTGACAGTCAATAAAGGGGTAGCCACATCATCCACAGAAATTGCATACAGGTCTTCCTCAATAGCATTTACTCCATGCTGGGGCATAGGAGCAGTCACAACGTTTGGCCTTTCGGGCGCCTCAAATTGTATTTCCTTGGCCTCGATAAGGTCCTGAACCTTATTTCTCAGGGCCCAGCAATCATCAGTAGAATGCCCCGGGCTATCAGAGTGATAAGCACAGCGGGCATTTGGATTATACTTCGGAGAGGTCGTGTTCACCACCTTTGGAGCCTCTCTGACGGTTACCAAGTTGGTCGATAGAAGTTGCGGCAAGATCTGTGACAAGGTCATACTAAGCCGAGCATATTCTCTTCTGGGTCTCTCACCCCTTGGTTGGTTAGGTTGCCGAGGAGCAGCAGCAGGCTTTGCAATTACCACCGCGTTGACAGTTTGGCGGCGTTCCGGTTTGTTTTGCCTTCTAGGCCCATACACAGCACTGGCTTCCTTCTTGAAAGGCTTTTTCTCATAACTTGAGGACGCACCTTTTTGTATCTTCCCTGATTTCATCCCAGCCTCTATCCTTTCCCCAGTCAGAATGAGATCTGTAAACCCTGCAGACGAATTGCCAATGAGATGATTGAAGAATGGTCCGGATAGGGTCCCTAAGAACATGTCCACAAGTTCACGGTCGGTTAACGGTGGCTGCACCCTGCCAGCCAGGTCCCTCCACTTCTGCGCATACTCTTTAAAACCTTCTCCCGATCCTAGCGACATACCCTGGAGTTGGGTACATGTAGGAGCGAGGTCGGCATTATACTGATACTACTTGTAAAAAGCAGTAGCCAAATCCTCCCAGTTACGAACCTTGGTTCCATCCAGCTGATAGAACCATTCGAGATGAGTCCCTGAAAGACTCTCCTGGAAGAAATGGATCCACAAGTTCTTGTCCACAGTATACGGCTGGATCTTCCGCACATAAGATCTGAGATGTAGCTTAGGGCAGGACGCCCCGTCATACTTTGCGAAAGATGGTGCTTTGAACTTGTGTGGGATCACCACACCAGAAGATAGACCCAGGTCTCCAAAATCCAAACCAGGCACTTGTTGAATTTCCATGGCATTCGGACGATCCTCTAACTGCTTGTACTTGTCTTCAGCTGGAGGATACTGCTCCTCATTGAAATTAGTCTCGTTGTCAGAGACCACCGGACTAGGAACCCTTCCCCCTTGGGGACTGCCTTTTCCCACAGAAGAACCAACTTAATCAACCTCATTCTGCAGTGTGTTACCAAACCTTCGGCCAGTGTTGAATAGTACAGTTCTCTTCTTCTTCTTCTTGACCAGCAGAGCCTTCAATTCCTCTTAACCGTGGGCTAAACTCATGATTAGCTCTTGGAATTGGGCGTTCTGAGCCTGAAGGGCCTTGATAGATTGCTCAGTAGATGATTCAGGATTCATGATGGCGAGCTGAAATAAACAGCGAAGAAGATTAAACCACCTGAAAAAAAGAGTACCTGTTATGCACATGATGCATGATATGTGTTTATGCAATGCATTCAAGGGTTCGAAAGTTCAAATTTGTTGTAGACAAAAAGGAACACACGTTATCATTAAGAAATAATTGTTCAGTACATCAAAGGCCTCATGGGCAAACATTACAAAGTAAATCAATCCCAAAAGACACTGTGCATCCTCTTTGGAGCTATGTAGGTGTTGAGAGTCTTTTCCTCGTGCAGTAGGCGGGTGAGCTCCAAGACCTTCTTCTCGCTAGCATGTAGACTGGACTCAAGAGAATTCCGTTCTTCCTTAAGCTGGATCCAACTCTTCTGCAATTCTTCCCAGGATGTAGGCATGTCAGGATGTTGAATGGTGTAGGGCACCTCTCCTTCCAAAACTGGCTCTTTGATCACAGGGAGAACATGAGGATATGGCATCACTAACTTCTGGGAGCGGGCTCGTACCCACTTGAGATAAGGCTCCAACGGGATGGAGTTCCTGTGCCCCAGTGTCTTGATGTCTACCTTGTTAGGCATCCTCCAAGCTCTGATAAATCTCTGGCGAAGTCCTTGTGCATCATTGTCGAAGTCAAAAACTATGTCAGGAATTAACATGTCATGAGGGCCGTCCCTCCGAGCATAACCAAACTGTCTCCAAGCCAGACACGGGTTGTAAGTAATACCTCCTTTGATTCCAAGTAAAGGAACATTAGGAAACTCCCCGCAACAAACAATGATAGTGACATCCTCTCTGGACCGAGAACACCAATGTATATCAGCATGTGTAAGAGTCATTAATCGTTGTGACCATCTCAAACCCCGCTCGTTCTTCAAAACTGATTGTGGAAGGTGCGAAATAAACCACCTTCCCAGGAGAGGAGTGCAGCACATAAGAACCCCTCTTTTTCTCATGGTTCGAGTGTAACATGAGTGAAGGATGTCCCCAAGCAACGTAGGTATAGGATTCCTGGACATGAAGATCTTGACAGCATTGATATCTATAAGCTGATCGGGATTCGAGAACAACACCAACCCATAGACAAGGAGTGCCACAACTTCTTCAAAAGCTTGTAGGTCAAGGGAATTCCAACATTCTTGGGCCTTCTCAAACAGAAACCTGGCTAAGAATCCTTTGATACCACTTCTAACTTCCCAATGTCCCTTGATGTCAGATGGTTGTAGGCGTAATAATGCTTTAGCAATCTCTTCAAGTTTGGGTTCCCTTTCCGTACCGTTGTAGGGTAGTTGACTAAGGATAGGGATATTCAGAAGCTGGGAGAACTCTTCCAATGTAGGCACCAGTTGATAATCCAGGAAAGTAAAGCAGTGGTGCAGAGGGTCGAAGAACTGGAAGAGGACCTTTACCATGTCTTCCTCAATGTTGGTGTTGACCAAGCTGATGAGTCTTCCATGCATCTCACTGAAAGAAGAGCTCTCGGGAATCCTGGATATAAGTTCCTTAAGCTGAGGAGGGATCCTTACAAGGCTGATTTGAATTGTCTTTCTGCGGACAGTTTCCATGTCCTACAAAACAAGAACAAAGATGAAGATTCGAACCCCTGAAATGGTTAGTCAATGCATATGATGCTGTATGATGTTATGATGCTATGATTAAACACACCACAAGTATTCACAAAAAGCAAACATGGTAAAGCACACAAGTCACACCACAACCCTTAGAGTTTAGGCCAGCATGGGGTCTGGGGTACTACCCTCTTGAAGTTGGTGGGCTCAAACCTGTCCTATCAGAAGTAACCGGGTTCTAAGGGTCCCAATATCATTGGATTGCTTTCTGTGTTCATCATTTCGATTTAGCCACTGAACTGGCGACCGAAATATTCCAAGAAAACAACCCTCAACTGAGTGTAGCATCGAGTATCAACCAACCTCGGACTGCACCAAAGTCAGTTATCTCACTACCCTAAAGAGGCCAAGATGGTTCAATTAAGGTTCCTAAGGTCAGTTGATGCTTCACGACACCACGCGGCGGCCCCGTACTCTCCTTGACTTGACTCAAGGGTTACCGGTACTCACCAAAGTGCCACATCAACGTAGCAGACTGCTTCAACCATGTCGGTATACCCCGCACAGATCCCTCACAGTCTTGTTGCTACTTTCTAAGAAGGTATCCCCCCAGATCCGGGTTAGGATCTATAGAACTCCCAAGACAGTGCCCACAATAATAAAGCAAACAAAACAAAGCAATTGAAAACACAAGTGATCTTAGTCCTAAGGTACACCTCACTTTTATATTATTTCCCCAACAGAGTCGCCAGTTCTGTGATCGGTGGATTTAGAACTGACTGTTTAAAGTTGGATCGCGTATGTCGCGGTAAGCAAGAGTCGCCATCGTCTTTTATTTTCTCCAACATGGACAGGATAAAAGCATAGCAAAATTCCTTATTGAGAATGTCTCTCGGTTCGGGAGGTAGATTTATAGAAAGGGAAGGTGTTAGCACCCTTTCTATCCATGGTTATCCATGGGCTCTTAGATACTTGCTCTTTATGTTTTCCAAATGTGTTTGCTTTTCAAAGTGTGAGTGGGTTTGAAAAAGTTTCGTTTAAAGATTTCTGAATAACTCTTGTATCAGTCCTCAAGAGTGTTTGAAAAATTGTTTTGAAAGTTTTTTGAAAGTGTTGGTGTGAAAAGGTTTTTGATTTGTTTTTTTGAGAGAGCAAGTACCTATGAGTCATCTGCCTACCATAAGGAATTAAGCTGTGTAGAAGTCCTTAAGGTAGTTCCATCCCACCATTGAGAGGTAGGTAGCACCACCGTTGGAGGTGTTCGGGTCAATTCGAGTGTAGGGACAGTGTGGTCACCGAAGCAACAATTAGGACACCTTAGAAGCTACCCTTATGTCCTTGATCCTTTTTTTTAATCCAAGGCAACCGTTTCGAGGCAACTGATTCGAGGCAACCGTTTCGAGGCAACTTGTTTCGAGGCAACTGGATCATGGACATAAGGACCGCTAAAACGTCCTATACTTGACGACCACGTTTCGAAGGCAACAGGTGAGGCGTACCCTAGAAGTGGTGTGTGAATTTGTGTGTTGTTTTCATGTTAATATTTATCTTTGATCAGAGCATTGTGAGCTACGCTTGTTTTTAATTAACCATACATTCTTTCATGCAATTTAGAATTTAGGAGTGCGGAAAGTAAAAGACGGAAATATAAAACTACACTATTACAAGGCGCGGGTCTATACATCGCCAAAATACAAAGACCCGTTTGATAAAAGATGCGGAAAGTAAATAAATGCCTAATTACTATTACAATCCTTGAGCAGTTACATAATATTCAAAAGAAAATAAAGCGCGAAAAGAATAAAAATTAAGACGTCCGAGGGTTTTGACCCTTTTAAGAAATTAAATTAAATTAAAGTCCAATTAATTATTTTATTAAAAAAGGAGAGTGTTTTTTATGCTTATGAAAATAAAGAAAATTAAAATCAAGAGAAACCCTAATTCTAAGTTATTTTAATTATTTAGGAAAATATTAAAGTTAACCTAATTTACTAGTTAATTAAATTACATGTTTATTTACAAAAATAAATAGTAATTAACAATAATAATAAATAATGAGGAAAATGATTTAATTAAGAAAAGGATGAAAATGTCAAAAAACCTAATTCTAGATATTTTTTATTTATTAAGAAAAAGATTAAAGTTTAAAACCTAAATTAACTAAATTAACTATTAACATTTATTTACAAAGAATATGTTAATGATGAGTTAATAATAATTATATATTTTACATTTTTGATTTTCTGTTTTTTATTATGGAAAATTAATTTATGGTAACAAAAAAATAAACAAAACAATTAAAACAGTTAAATGATTAAAAGAAATTAAAAGAAAAGAAAAGAGAATAAAAAATAAAGCAAACCAAGGGGGGTGTCAGGCCCAAAATGGAGGTAAACTGGAAGTAATTCAGGCCCAAGAGACAAGGCCTTGTTTGACTTTTCTGATCATGCGTATGCTAGTTGACTGGACCATATGATGGTCTTCATCTTCTGACTCTTGGATGGAAGCTCATGGCCATGTGGAAAGCTTGGACGTGAGGCTGCATGATGGACCCTGGGGCGTGCACTGCATGGGAATGGATTAGAAAAAATAATAACAATTGTATGGGGGACCTGGGAATCGAACCCAGGTCCCAACACTTACCAAGCGTGTCCCTTGCCAATTGAGCTGTTGTGCGCGTTTGTATATATAATGAATAGAAAATATAATATACAAAAAACAATGGTTAGTGGTATGAGACAAAAAATTACGCGCCAAATTTGAATGCTCCTATCATGCCTGGACACCTCAGCTTCTTCTTCATCTTTTTCCTGTAAATATAAAACAAGTAGCGGGGGTTTTAAACCCCCACTAAGTGGAACAGTGAATAATAGCGAATAGAAGATGCGTTAACATAAATTGAGCGCGAGGTCATTATTCAATTCGTATGGAGCTCCTGAATTCAACTGCATAGGTCTCAAGGTCCAATTTTTCCATACAAGGAAAGCCCTATTTTGAAACTTCTGAAACCCTAGGTTTCATCAATGGTGGATTTCGTTTCAAGCAGCTACAGAATAATTAAACTATGCCAAACGCTTCAGGAAGATGTCAGTAATGCAAATCAATGAATAAAACATATGAATGATGCGTAGAAACTGAAATTCGATTATGGAATATTTGTGAAGAAACGTGATTCTGTTCTACCGTTTCTTTGCGTATGGAAGCTTGTTCTTGATTGCAATAGACTCCTGGAAGGTTCAGCAACGTGTTGGAATACTTTTTATGCTTTGAAACGTCCTGCAACTATGATTTCAGTTTTCCAAATTTCTTGAGTTTTTTGCCACTTAGTTATGAGTTTGTGAGCAGCTTTTCGTGTGTATCTGAATTAGGTTTCCTTGTGCATATGTATGTGAATAATTCTAGGTCAAAACAAAGCCCAAAAGTCCATGAATTGATGACTTGAATCTTTGATTGCCAATCATATATTTTCCAATCTTTTTCCATGGAAATCTTGCCAAATGTGGATGATCTTGTCCCCTTGGATGATGCACGAAAACTTTAGCATATAATGAGTGTGTTTGCTGCATAAAAAGATTTGAAAAAGCATTATTTGATATTTTCTCATAATTAAATCTAATTAAATGAATTAATAAGAATAAAAATTCAATTAATTAATTAAAAATAATAAAATAAATCCTTTTAAGCTCAATGGGTCGTGCATAGGCTTTGGGTAAGGATTCAAGAAAGAATTTGAGGCCCATTAGCAATTTTGAAGTGTTTTAGGCAAAGTTGACTTTTCAAAATTCCCAAAAATTTCCCAACTTCTCCAATGCATATCTTGCTCAATTTTGAAGCTATGATCATGTTCTTGGACATTTTGGAAAGGTATTGAAGTCCTCTAACCAATTCCTTTGGTCCCATGTCATTTTGATTTACCAATCTCAAGTTATGGTCTTTGACTTAAAGTGCCTTTTTGTTGACTTTTGAAAATGACCTATAATGTTGAAATTGATAACTTTTTGTGAGAGCATTTCTTGGGCTTGGAGTGTGAAGATGAGTTGTAGGAAATGTCTTCCCATTCAAAATGAGAATTGGATGGAATTTTTCTGGTAAACCATGAGGAAGTTATGCCTTGGTCAATTTGCAGTTGACTTTTCAACTGTCCAAAAATAGAAACTTTTGCATCTTGAGACTTTTTGAGCCATGCTTTGAGAAATCATGATCAAGAATTGATCAAATGATGTTTGTGGCTTCAAAATAAGATGTTGACCAAAAATTTTGACTTTTGACTGTCAAATGACCATTTTGCCCCTACAGTTGACTGTGGAGCATTTAGGGTTTTTGACTATGCAATTTGATGTTGTGAGTCTTGAAACTTGACATATGGATGCTTGACAATGTATATGGGCATACGGGACTTGATTGGACCCTTGAAAACCTCAATTTCTTTGCAAGAAACAAAACCTTAATTTTGACTGTGTTAGGAGGCAATTGGACTGTGCAATCCTTGAGAGATTTTGAAGTTGGATCTTGGCAAACCTTGAAGAATATGGGAGGGCAAATTTTGGGGTATAAAAATATGGAATGTGTGTCGTACACATCCGAATATCACACAATACACCTGCACAAGATATCAATCTAGATAAGCAACAACAATGTACAACGGTATATAATGCAGAGTGTGTGTTGTACACATCTGAATATCAAACCGTACACCTGCACAAGATATCAATCCAGACAAACAATAACAATATACAATATTATATAATACAGAATGTGTGTCAATCACATCCGAATATCAATAGTACACCGGCATAAGATATCAATCTAGACAAGTAACAACGATGTAACATAGAATATGTATCGAACACATTTGAATATTAATAGTACACTTGCACAAGATATCGGTCCAGCCATGTGATAACAAAACATATCATCTCATGTAATGAGAACAATAGCGAAGCGTATTGGACACAAGTTCAAACCACAAATAAATGGCATAAATTGTCTTTTAAAGTACCCTGCACAAGTCAACAAACACATTAGAAATAACAAGGAAACATAATCAAAGTTACGTATTTACATCACGACACAAATTAAGGATGAATGATGAAGAAATAGAATCCAAACATGTATTGGAACCTTAACATCAAACTGGGCAGCATGTATATCATCTCATGAACCATGCAAAATGTCGGTTTAAAAACATAAAAACCGAATGCACATGGCCAAGATATGCTAAAACAAATGCAATAATGCATGAATCAACAATTAAATGCATCTCAAGTACAACTTAGAAAAACTGCACAACAACATATTATTTCATGAAATCGTTGAATTTAACTCATCGAAACCAGGCAAATTCAAACGTAATTGTTAAAAATCAAATAATTAAGCATAAGAAATCATGAGATGAGAATTTTTGTACCCCAAAATTTTCCCTCCCATTTTCACACAAGACATACTCCTAGAGGTCCTCAATTGCTCAAGGTTGACCAAGAATTGATCAGACAAATTCTCCTCCTAAGGCAATGAACCCCCAACTAGAGTTTCAATTTTCATCAAGATGGTTGAGCTTCAAAGGTATAAAATGCTTTACATTGTCCTAATACGCCTTCAAGATTGTCAATGACAACTTTCATGCCTTGCACTACAAGTTTGTTCAGTCAATTGCTCAAGTATTGGAAAATCAAATGTGAGGTCAAAAGTCAACTGTGGCCCATGTACAGTCAAACTTCAAGATTTTTGGTCAACATCAACACTTTGAAGTGATATACATCATTTGATCAAGGGTTGATCATGATTCCTCATGAAATTCTCCTATTTCATCAAAAGTCAAAGATTGCTAATTAGGGTTTCTATAGGAGAAGTCAACCAAACTTTGACCAGGCATAACTTTCTTATACTTTATCAAAAAAATTTCCACCAAAGCTCATTTTGAAGAAAATCCAATTCCCTACAACTTCTCTTCATCCCACAAGTTCAATAGATTCACCATTTGAAAGATATAAGCTCAGACATTACAGGTGATTTTCAAAAAGTCAACAAAAGCCACTTTTTTCCAAGACCTTCTACATCAAGATAAAATCTTCAAATGCAAAATTTATCAAAAGAGAAACTGAAGCAAACATCTTGAGCTTTACAAAAACTCAAAGATCATCATCATGATATAAAAATTGATCAAGTTATGGCTTGCCCAAGTTGGGAAAATTTTGGAAATTTCAAGAATGGTGCATTGAGCAAATTTAAATTTTTGAGTCAATGGCCTAACTTTTTAAAGTTCAAATATTTTCTTAAGCTTATGAAGGACCCCTAATATCATTTTTGCATTGCCTTACCATTTTCATCTATTTTATTTTTATTTATTTTGATTTATTTCAAATAAATACAAAATAAATTATATAAAATAAATGGAGATGGGCTTAGGCATTTGGCCTGATGGTTTGGCTTGCTTAAAGGCCCAAATATTCGTGCACAAGTGTCCAGATTCATTGAACATCAAAAATGGCATGAAACCTTCATTTTGGTAACTTTTCAAATTTGTGATCATGGCTTTAAACCATGGAATTATGGGCTGATCTTTTCCATTCAATTGTGTCTCCTCCATCTACACTATAAGTACATCATTATAGCAATCCAAATGGACACGAGAGGACTTTCAAGAAAGCCAGAAAAGATTGCAAAAAAATCCCAAAATTGTCAAGTTTGAATTTCAGTTTCCAACCCGCTTTAGTCCCAAACAAGCATCCTAATCCACTCCTAGAAGTCCCCTGAAGTTTTTCCAATCGTTACCAGGCTTTGAAATAGCCCAAAACGCATCACCAATATCTCACGGTTTGCATTTTTTTCTCCATCTTAAATTTTTTGATTTATGTAATATAAACACATTATAACCATGCATTACTGACTATTCTTGTATTTGCAAGCTATCTGTATGGTTGGATTGGGTTTTTGATGCAGGGATCGAGTATCACCATTTTTAGGGTTCCAAGCTTAGAATTGGGTTTTTTGGAAATAACCAAAATTAGGCCTAACCAAGGGTCTCTTTGTGCTCAGGAGGTTGAGGCCAATTCATCCATGGCCTCACCATGAATTTATTGTGCGTATTGTTTTGTTTTTTAGTTGTAGGTCCTATAGTAGCAGACAAAAAATGTCACTATAGGTCCAGGTCTAAAACGACGGAGGGAGGAAGAAGACAACACGTTGGCAGACTTCCATTGGCTCATTCAAATCCAGTGCGCGTTTTCATTTTTTTTAATGCTTCTGACCATTTTTTGTATATAATATTATTTTGTTATATGGACTAACGAATGACGAAGCAGCACAACTGGTAAAGAAGCGCACTTATGAGGGAAGGGACCTGAGTTTGAATCCCAGGTCTAGCATTTTGTTTTATTAACGTTTGTTGATTGCAGATCCGGTGCTTTGCCTTTTAAGAACTTACCATATGCCCTCCAACTCCATCCAGTTGATGATAAAGAGATCAAGTCTAAGACATCCAAATGCGTGGACCACCATGGACACTCAGAAGCTGCCTCCACAGGATCCCAAGCTGGCCTGGGCTATCTATTGAGCCCAACGTTTTTTCAGATAGCACACCCCCTGTTTACTTCAGACAACTGGCCCAACTTTTTTTTCTTTTGATTTGTTTTATTTGTTTTTTTTATTTCTTTTAAATAATAATAAAAATAATAATACTAATTAGACTTAGGATTATTTTTAAAATTTTAAATTAATTAGATTAATTATCTTGACTTATTTTTATCAATTTAAAATCAACTAGACATATATTAATTTAATTCAAATATCTTTCTTAATAAAAAAACCAAAAAAATATCATAGACGTAGTTTTGTTTCTTTAATTATTTTTAATTTTGTACTTTAATTAGATTAATTATTTCAACTTTATTTTATCAATTTTAAAATCAATTAGACTTAGGTTATCTTCATCCAAATATTTTCTTAAATAAAAATACAAAAAAACTTTAGAACTAGGTTAATTTCCATTTAATATTTATTTTTCTCAATTAAATTTAGGGTTAATTTATTTTAAGAATCTTTTTTAATCAAAATTAAACAAAAACCAACAAATATTTTATCTTGTTTACTTAGCATTTTCTTATGATTTTAGACGTTCATCTTTATCTCGCGCGCGTTTATTGTTTTCACATTTTTTTTCAATTTTGTAACTGATTATGGATGTAGTAGTTTTAGATTTAAAATTCCGCACTATACTTCTTACACTTATAATGTATCTCTCTCAAAGCCGTGTAATAGCTTAGGATTTATTTTTGTGCATTTTATTTTCCACACATTTATTGCTTTATTATTTTACTATATTACTGTTAGTAAATAGGCGTGTATGGAAAGACTGTAAATTAAAAAGTTAGCTAACCTAACAAAAAGACAAACAATAACTGAATCTCAACACATATTCATATATGAACCTCTAGGGTGTCCCTGCTTCTGTTTCCTTCGGAAAAACGCTCATGTCCCTCGAGAATGGGGACGCTTTAGCAAAGAGCCGTAAAATCAAAAGATCATAGTCCCTCGATGACCCTACAGTGTTGCCTTTCGGTAAATGATCTCGTCCCTTAAATAAAAGTTGCTAAAGCATCTCCATATGTTGCCTTTATGACTGTAAAACGTCCCTTCGAATGTCCCTCAACATCCAACGATAAGGCTACCTACTCACTAATAGTAGGATAGCATTGTCTAAAGGAAAAGAGGAAAAGAACGATCCTTTTCGAGTAATAAAGTAGATAGCTGTTAGAAGTTTGCTCAAACATCTTGCACTTACACTTACATAAAAAACTACTTTTCAAAAACAATTTCAAAACACTTTGTATACTTTCTTCACTATCCTGAGAAACATTACAAAGTTCTTCGTACTAAGGCGTTTTCAAAACATTTTCAAACACAAAGCAAAAAGGTATTTTAAAAATGAGCAAACCTCTAAGAGCCCTTGGAAAACCACGGATGGAAAGGGTGCTAACACCTTTTCTTTCCATAATCGCCCCCCTTACTCATAAAATATCTCGAAAAGGTCTTTTTTGTTCTTTTCACCCTTTCCTTTATTGGATAAAAGAAAAGTCGGTGGTGACTCTTGCTTACCGCATATTTGCGAATACAAAACGCAAACCAGTATTATACAGTCGGTTCTGCCACCGTATCAGAAGAATTGTATCACAATAGCCATGCAACAATAGTATCCGGACAACATTGTTCCACTAGCACAAAAAGTCGATGTAAAATAACCAAGCGTGGTACCAACATCACACAATCATGCTAACAAGCTCGAATATGCAACAACTATGAATTAAATCAATGTGTAAAAGTGTTTACCAACACGGGGCAGCCATGACATAACACGAAAAATCTCAACCAAAGTCGAATTAAAATGAATCAAAATCGGTACCAGTATCAACCAATTGATTAATTAATTTCAACAATGTATTATTCAAGAATTAAAATCAAGTACACATGCAAAAAAGAATTTCGGACAGCCACATATCCTTTCATGAAATACAAAATATTACGATTTAAAATCAACCTCAATTGATACCGGTATCAACCAAAAGTTAAACAATGACTAATTATGTATAGAACATAAATTAAATCAACATTTTACATGCTTTTAATTCCGAGAATGCACTATGTAATAACATAAAATAAGCCATAAAATGGTGTCGGAACGACCAAAACTCATCAATAATCCTCATTAAATGATCAATTATATACAAGTAATCATCAAATGAAAACAAAATCGATATGTACATGAGAACTTAATTTCCGAAAAACACCGTATTAATTTGCAAAACGGCTTGGAAATTTGAATTTTAAATGGTAAAACTTAACACCGGTAGCTTAAAATAATAAAAACCATGTTGTTTCACATGGAACAAATATTAAAGCCTCGATTACAACACGTTTGAATATCTCGGGCAGTACTATTCATTAGTCTATGAATATCCAAAAATTAGTGTACAAAACGAGTATCGACTAATGAATTGTGGCCTAAAAGTCTCAAACAATTGTAATGAATTAAAATCGCATTGATGGCATGCTTTTTCGATCACACACAATGCAATTCAAGTGTTGACATAATTACTTGAATCATAAATTTTTCGAAAAATTGAATTACCATTCAATTCGACTCAAGAATAATGTCAACTCATGAATTCAACATTATTCTACAACAAAACTTGATCATAACCAAAATTTGATGCGCGAAAATCAAAGAATCGTGAACAAAGTGTAATTCGACAAACAAGAATCGGTAAAATCACATAAATGACATCAATTCCAAGGATTTCTATCCTATTCCACATTTGTTCATCATAAACAATTCAAGAATAGTAAATTCAAGATTCAAATGAAATCAACTCATGAATTCTCCAATTTATTCAACTCATGAAAATCAATTAAGCAATTGCTCACAAAATCAATTGTGCAATAAATCCCCAAAAGAAATTAAACAGAAAGTGGAACTGGAGAATTACCAGAATCGGAAGTAATCGGAGGAGATGTGGCCGGAAGAAGAAGGTTTCAGTCAGAAGTCGTTTGGAAAAGAAGAAGGTTTCAATTAGAACTCGTTTGGAAAAGAAGAGGTCTGCCGCAGACCTTGCAAAGACGGAGGGGGAAGTTCGTCGGTGCTTAGCACGGAGGAGGAGAGGCAAAGGGATATCGTGCGGTGGCTGACTGTCGGAGGTGGTGGTGGTCGACCAGAGTTTGAGAGTGAGAGATGAAGATCTTCTTGCCACTTTTTGATATTTGTGACTTTGTGGTCTTGATGAGAGTAGAGAGAGTTTGTTATATTTTTTAGAGTGAAATTTAGAAAATGATTTGTGTGTTCTCAAAATAGAGAGGAGAATTGAATATATAGTCTTGACAATTGGGCCTTGGTTTGGGCCAAGAGAAAGCCCAGTCAATTTATTCACAAAACTGAATCCTCATTGTCAGCAAATGCAGATGAACGGAAAATCCATGAGCTCAACAATAATCGGTGCAAAATTTCGACGCGAGACCAACACCAAAAACATAGATGATGAAATTTGTGACGTCGTTCTGAAAGAACAAACGTGATATGATAAAACTCAAGCAAGTTATGAATTTTTGAGTGGCGAGAAATCAGACAGAAAAAATCTACAACACAACTTATCTTATCGGTCAATTTGAGAAACGAAAAATAGCCGAAGCCTTCAGAGTACTATTCGAACTCGGAACCTGAAACAAAGTTGTAGACAACAAAATTTTCAATATCTTGATTTGAGAACCATCCTGATACGATAAAATCGAGAGACTTATGATTTTTACAATATCGAGAAACAATGAACCAGAGCTCCAATTTTGCTGTGAAAATTCTTTGGTAATTCGTGTTTTTGGAGATCTTCGGCACAAAATTGGACCTCGACCTGAACATACGAAACGTGAGGTACATCAAGATGGATTTTACACCCAAAGAACCAGTAAAAAATGTTGAACCGGGCAAAAATTATGAAATTTGAACGTCTGAAAAATAACGGTTTAGCATACATTTTCATTGTATTTTTCACCACACATCTTCAACATATTCATGCATTCAGAGACCTTCTTCAAAGAATTAGCTCTCAGCCTGAACACGTGAATTGGAGAAGATATCAACACTAATTTTATGGATAAAGATTCATTAAGAAATGTTGATCCACATAAGAGTTAAGAATTTTCGAACATCCGAGCGACCATTGACCAACAAAACCCAAAACTCTGGTTATTTAATTCTTCAGTGGTCTTCCTCACAAAATTGTCCTTCAGTCTGAACAGACAACAAATAAAGAACGACGAGAAGGTTCTAATGTCCAAAGAACCACTGAAAAATCTTCTTTTAACCAGAAGTTATAAATTTATGAGACCCACTGTAATGAACAAACTTTTAATTCAAATTGTTTTGGTCTGAGCGAAACACTTGATTTTCATTATTGTTCAAGGCGCGTTGGAACAAACGGGAAATTGGCATGATGATGACTTGATTATAACCTGATTGAATAGCCTGGGGAAGGTTCTAAATATGTTGAACAAAAAAATAAACGTCTTCGATAACCTGCTGAAACCTGAGAGAAATATCTTGATCTGGTAACCACAGAACCAATGATATGCATGCATGCATATTGTAATGAAATATAAGCCAAGTAGGTTAAAATGAATAGGGCAAATTTTGAGGTATAAAAGCTTCCCTTATTCAATCTCCTTAAACCTAGAGCGAGATTAGCATCAGCCTTTCGAGCGATAAGGTCGAAGGGGATTGAATACAAATATGAACCCAAAAATTTACGCTCTAAATTAGACTAATGTGCATCTACACCGGTAACTGTATTTTGGTAGCTTTGTGGTATCGAACCAAAAGAATTGGGTTTGCAGGCCACGGAAGAACAAATGAACATTAACCTCTATCAAAGGACACCAGTGAACACTAAACTTGGAGAAAAGCGAGACCAGTGACTATTGAAC
Organism: Vicia faba; assembly: GCA_948472305.1. NCBI lineage: Eukaryota > Viridiplantae > Streptophyta > Magnoliopsida > Fabales > Fabaceae > Vicia > Vicia faba. Next base: position 169,456,393 of record OX451741.1, read on the forward strand.
TCAACCTAAGGGAACTAGTAACCACTAGATTCAACAGACACCAATGACTTATTGGTTATGAAAGAAGAAATACCAGAAAACTGGTCTTGAACACAGATGGGAAAGTAACCACTGAACCAAACCATGAGAATGTTAACTAAATGTTGGGGGATAAAATGAGGCAATGAATGAGTAACCACTATACTTAGGAGGAACTAGTAAGCACTAGACCTAAGAGGTGTTGTGACACGGACAAAATGGATCGCAACCAAGAAAACGAGTAACCACTTTATCTAAGAGGAACTAGTAACCACTAGACTCTGGGGATATCAGTAAACATGAGTTGAATAACTGGGGATGAGGGAAACAACATCGGCTTATACTTCAATACATGATTGGATTCTTTATTCTAGAGATACCAAAGACTAATGGGACTGGGATAGGTATCAAGTAAGCACTTGACATAAAGAGGAATTGATGACCATTAGACCTGAGAATGATGCTCAAGGAAAGACTGGGTCACAAACTAAACAACGAGTGACCAATGGGTGGAAAAGGGTAAGGTAACTTCCAATACCCGTTAAGAGCAATGACAAAAGTTTAAGGAAACCGATTGAAGGAAACTATGTGAATAATCTTGAGGGGATTTGCGAATCAAATGGGGATAAAGGAAATAACCATTGGCTTATAATTTAATGCAAGTTTGAAATATTTATGGAGTAACACTCTGATACAAACATAGATACTACACATTTGAGTAGATGCAATGTAATGATGCATGATTACATGCATTATTGGGAAATAACACCTCGGAATAAGCAGTAACTACAAGTTATATTTGGATAGGTCTTGCAAAAATAAATTGAAAACTTCACTTGGGAGAAGCACTATGGTGCGTTCTGAGCAAGGACATTACTGGGGATTGGATGTTGCTGGAGAAATGATTTTCCGAAAATCAGTACATCCATATTTTTCAACTGGGGAAAACGAGAGATCTTGATAAATAAAAATATCAACTTTTGCTGATATGTGAGTGATGACTCAGCTGGGGAACAAAGAGTTTCTCAATCACGACTTACTGGGGAATGAAGGAAATTCCTCAATTGGTGAAAGTCCCTATTTCACGGATAACCATCCATCAACAAACTCGAACATGAGAACATCCAACAGGAGATTCACCGGGGAGTGAGTGAATTCTCAGAAGAAATCTCACCGGTATAGACCGCACATGGGAATTACAACATTATGTCAAGGACTTTTTGTAGAGTAATCCACTATGGATAAGAAAACTTCAAACTTCCTGGAGAAAAAGTTTTACTTGGGGAGGACAAACTTATTGGACATGGAAGAACCTCGACATTCGACTTCCACTGAGGATCTGGTATTAAATCTCATGTCGCTGAGGAATAAGAGCATTCATAAAAACACTCTCGTCGGTGCAGATCACGCTGGAACAACCAACGAAGCAAGGTATTCACCAACACCAATTTCACTAGGAAGTAACACTTCTCGAAGATTAACTGGGTGTAAACTTCAATGGGGAGAAACATATTCGTGCATCCTCCATTAGGAAAGCAAGCCACTTCATGGGGATATATCAAAAGATCTTTGTCGTTCGAGAAAAAACATTCTTACCAGAAACTTTAGAAGTATGCAAACCATACTAAGGAGATGCCAACCTCACAAGTGATACAAACTGCACTAGAGGGGTACATACTTCTCTAAGGAGATGTCGACTTCACTGAGAAAATATAAGCTTCACCAAGGAAATATGGACAACACTAGGGAAGAACAAATTCCGCAAAGGAAATACATACCACACTGGGAAGACTGTGTGCTACACTACAGAAGTGAATATTCACACGGGAGGGATCAACTTCACAGGGGAAATGTGGACTACATTGTGGAAGTGCATAATAAACTAGGGAAAGGGATCATTACACCATATCCCGCAATAGACATTCCACTTGGGGAATGGAGAGCTCCTGAGAAAACTTCTCGTAAAGTAATGACCGTACCGGGGAATACCCCTGTGAGCCTTCAACTAACTCACTTTACTAGGGGTGTTTCTTACTTCTGTGAAGGTGTATCACATACCTGCAAGTGAACGAAAATTCAGGAAAAATGAAACCAATATAATACCACAAGTATACCACGACAACCTTGTCTTCCAACCAGGTCACGCAAGTTCTTAAGACATTTTCAAATGTTTCTATTTATCATGCGTAAGACCTCAATATTTTTACATGCAATGTTTTATCAAAAATGGACGTCTTTTTGCAAACAAAATAGTAAAAACAAAATAGAGGAACGAGCTTTTTGAATGAAAATAAACTTCTTTTATTGATTGAATAATAGCCTGTAAATAGGAGAGTACTTCAAGGTGCAATCCCTAAAAGAGGTAATTGCAAAAGCCAAATCAAAAGAGCAATACAATGATGGCAATTTAAATGGGTCCATCTGTGTTTCGATCTTGCTATAGCCTTTATAACCTTGACCATCTCATCACCTTGCTCTATAAAGAACATGATTGGACTAATTCCCAACCTTCAGGGATGTCAACTAAAGTAGTATCATGAAATCAAATATCTGACGCCATAAGTAGTCATTCGCTTTCAAATCCAAAATTTTTGCCTAGATCTCCCTTTGGGTCTTCGATCCACTGGGATACCCATTTTTGCCTAAGCCTCCCTTTTAGGTTTTCAACTTAGCGGATGTACTTATTCTTTTCATTCTTTACACTTCTTTTTTTCCCTAATTTTTTCCTAAACCTTTAATTCAATTTTTTTGTTCGTCTGAATTCCATTTTTTTGCCTGAGTCGTTGACTCAACGGGTCTCTTTTTAATGCAAAGTATTTTTTAACTACATATGCATTCACAGGGAGTGGGAATTCTTCACCATCCATTGTCATAAGCAACATGGCACCACCATAGAAAACTTTTTTTTACGACGAATGACCCTTCATAATTGGGGGTCCACTTACCTTTGGGATCACCCTGAGGAAGAATTATCCTCTTCAACACGAGGTCACCAGCCTTATAACTCTGAGGGCACACCCTTTTTTCATATGCCTTTATCATTAATTGTTTATACACTTGACCATGACACACAACTGTTAGGCTTTTCTCGTCGATAAGGTTCAACTGATCCAACCGATTTTGTACCCATTCTGCTTCATCAAGCTCAACGACTTTCATAATCCTGAGAGAAGGAATCTCATCTTCCACAGGTAAGACCACTTTAGTGCCATAGACAAGTAAGAATGGGGTTGCCCTAGTTGAAGTATGCACCGAAGTATGATAGCCATGTAAAGTGAAAGGCAACATCTCATACCAATCTTTGCAGGTTACCACCATCTTCTACATAATCTTCTTAATGTTTTTATTGTCCACTCCAATAGCGTTGTCACCTTTGGGAAGTACGGAGAAGAATTATGATGTTTGATCTTGAAGCTTTGACAAAGCTCTTTCATCATCTTGTTATTGAGATTAGATCCATTATCAATAATGATCTTTTCAGGGATCCCATAATGACAGATACTTTTGTGCTTGATAAACTGGTCAACCACTTGCTTGGTAACATTTGCATAAGATGCAGCTTCAACCCACTTGGTGAAGTAATCAATTGTAACCAAAATTAAGCGATGATCGTTGGAAGAGGTGGGCTTAATCTTTCCGATCATATCAATGCCCCACATTGCAAAGGGCCACAGAGCAGTCATGATGTTCAATGCAACGGGAGGGACATGCACCTTGTCAGCTTAAACTTGGCACTTGTAGCAAATACTGGCATGGTTGTAACAATCATTATCCATAGTGGACTAATAATAACCAGCTCGCATGATCTTCTTATCCATGGTGTGTCTACTGAAATGAGTTCCAAAGGAACCTTCATGCAATTCCTCAATGATCTTTGCTGCTTCGTTCTTGTCTACACATCTGAGTAACATACCATCGTGATTTCTCTTGTACAATGTACCATTGCTTAGGAAAAACTTGGCTAACCACTTTCTCAAAAACTTCCTGCCTGTAACAGATGCATCTTAAGGATACTCTTGAGCTTCATGGTACCTTTTGATATCGTGATACCATGGATTTCTATCCACATCCACTTCAGCTTCAAAACAAAATACTGACTCATCTAATCTCATAATAGTAATCAAAGGTGCTTCATTAGCCCACTTTACTTTAATCATGGATGACATAGTAGCCAAATCATCAGCAAGATTATTTTCTTCCCTCGAGATATGCTCGAATGTGATCTCCTCAAAGTAAGGAATCAGCTTCATAACATGCTCTCTACATGGAATTAGATTTGGATGACGAGTCTCCCAATCTTCGTTAATCTGGATTATTACAAGAGCTGAATCTCCATAAACCTTCAGGAACTTGATTCTCAGGTCAATTACAGCTTCTATGTCGTAAATATAAGCTTCATATTCTGCCATGTTATTGGTACAATCGAAACAAATTCGAGCAGTGATTGGAATATGAAAAAATGTAGGGGAAGTGATAACAACTCTAACACCATTTTCCAATGCATTTTAGGCACCATCAAACACCATCATCCATCGTGATCCTAGTTCGAGTCCTTCCTCTGGGCCATGAATGTTACAATCCATGATATACAAAATGTCCTCATCTAGAAATTAAAACTTAATTGGTTGATAGTCTTTCATGGGTTGGTGAGCAAGATAATCTGCCACTACACTACCCTTGATGGCTTTCTAAGTAGTGTATTGGATATCATATTCAGTTAAAATCATTTTCCATCCAGCCAATCTGCCTGTAAGAGCCTACTTTTAAAAGACGTACTTGATAGGATCCATTTTGGATATCGAGTAAGTTGTATGCGTCAGCATATACTACCTCGGGCGCTTCGCAGCCCAGGATAATGCACTACAAGTTTTCTCAAGCAGAGTGTACCTCGACTCACAGTATGTGAATTTATTGCTCAGGTAATAAATTTCTTGCTCTTTCTTTCATGTCTCATCATATTGATCGGGTACGCAACCCATGGAATTTTTAAGTACTTTCAAATACATGATTATAGGCCTCCCCTCCACTGGAGGCATGAGAATTGGAGGTTCCTGCAAATAATATTTTATTTTGTCAAAAGCCTCTTGAAAATTTTCATGACACCATACCATTTGATCTTTTCTTAACTGTTTGAAAATTGGTTCACACGTGGCTGTAAGATGAGAGATAAATCTAGAAATGTGGTTTATTCTCCCTAAGAAACCATGTACTTTTTTTATTTTGTTCTTGGTTCAAGCATTTCTTATATTTCTTTGATTTTTGCAAGATCAACCTCGATACCTCTTTCACTTACGACAAAGCATAGAAACTTTCCATACCTCACCCTGTAGGAGCACTTGTTGGGATTCAACCTCAATCTGAATTTCCTCAGCCTTTCAAACAATTTTTGTAAATGGATAAGATGTTCTCCTTCTGTCTGATATTTCGCAATCATATCGTCAACATACACTTCGATCTCTTTATAAATCATATCATGGAAAAGAGTCACCATTGCACGTTGATACGTTTCCCTTGCATTTTTCAAACCGAAAGGCATCACTTTATAGTAGAAGGTCCCCCATGGGGTAATGAAAGTAGTATTTTCCATGTCATTCGGTGCCATCTTAATCTAATTGTACCCGGAGAAACCATCCATGAATGAGAAAACTTTTTCATGAATTGTATTATAAACCAACATATCAATATGTTGAAGCGAAAAGTCATCTTTTGGGCTTTCTCTGTTTTAGTCCCTGTAATCAACACACATTCTTACTTTTCGTCCTTCTTAGGCACTGGCACAATGTTGGCAATCCACGGGGGATAAGAAATCACATTCAGAAATCTTGCGTCAAGTTGCTTCTGTACTTCCTCTTTTATCTTTGTAGACATCTTGGGATGAGTTCTTTGAAGCTTCTATTTAACTAGAGGGAATTCTTCTTTCAAAGATAGCTTGTGCACTACATCTCGAGATGAGTTCTTCGAAGCTTCTATAATATCGGTGTCCAACCCAGGGCACTCTTAGAGCATTTCAATCAATATCTGCTTAACACTATCCTCTAGAGCAGCCCCAATCTTAACCTCTTTAACAACATCCTCTATTCCCAGATTCATAACCTCAATCGACTCCTAGTGCATCTGGATGGCCCTCTCCTCTTTCCTCATTAACATGACTAACTCCTTAGTGAGTTCACAATCATCCTCACCCTCATATTCAGCTTGGTCGATCGAATTATGAAATTCATAATGGGCGATAACAGATTCCTTATCAAAGGGATTCGTTAGAATAGTGGGATTGAATTTGCATGATTAATGGTTTTATGTTTCTTTTAGAAAATGGATGATGAAAAAGAAAATAAAACATTTCCATTTTTTATTAAAGTCTTGAAAAAATTAAAAATAGAAAGACAAGGATCACAATTTTTTAATGTAAAAGGTGTCCTTTTATTTGATGATAAACATTGAAAATGAAAACATGAAGGCCCTACAAATGTTTCACTGCGCCTTGGGCAGAGCACACGAATTATTGCATGATAAAGAAAAACAAACATAAATATTACTCGTGAACAAGCGTGGCCGAAATGACATCCTCATAAGCCCAATTGTTGAGCTCAACACTTGAAACACTTTGGCGGATCCAATTATCAGTCATAATCACTGTCCTCATCATCGACAGCATGAACTTGGCCATTATTACAGACACCAAAACTTGCAAACATGACACGAGTAGATAGACTTGGGGCTCTGGGAACCATGCTATGTTCACTGTGGCTAAAACCCAAACCAAACTTGTTGAATTTCAAAATAACCTCCTCGACACTGGGCCAACCTTCAGGGAAACCATTTTCAACCAATTCCTGAGTGTTGTACCCCAAAATTTTCCCTCTCATTTATCAAGAATTTGCTCACAAGATCTCCTTTGGGCTCAAGACTGCACTAGGGTTTGATCAGATCAAGACACCTCCTTAAGCACTGATGACCAAAATTAGGGTTTGAGATTGCACAAGGATATTTGAACTTCCAATGCCCCATATGAATTTCATGAATCATTTTGGACCCTCAAGATTACCCATGTCAAGTTTCAAGCTTTGGATCACACTTTTTCTCAGTCAATTGAGCAGTTGACCTAAAAATCAACTATATTGGGGAAAGAGTAAACTATGGCTAATTTACAGTCAAACTTCATAATATTTGATCCAAATCAACATTTTAAACTCATATGTATCATTTGATCAAGTTTGGACCACAATTCCTTAAGAAATTTGATCAAATCTTCAAAAGGGTAAAATGGTCAAAATTAGGGTTTTGATTGGGAAAGGGAAATTTCTAATTTTTGAGCTAGAAAATGATCAATTGCTTTAAGGCATGATCTCAAGAGTCCAATTGCATCATTTTAACCTAATGATATGGCCCAAAACATTTCTTAAGTCCAATGGATTGACTGATGAATTTTCAGTCAACTGATCAAAAGTCAATTGTATACTGAAAAGTCAAACTTTGACTTTTTGGTCAAATTCAAATGTCAAAGATAACAATTCATCAAAGCATGTCAAAACATGAAACTTATTCATCAATAAATCAAAAATTCAAGATTTCATTTTGAAAAGTTAAAATTTCTAAACTTAGAAATTGTTCTAAGTGTTGGAAATTTCTTATTTTTTCACAACTTTGAGCAAAATTTTCACCATGATGCAAGATGATTCAGAAGAAACTTCCAACATGAAAGTTGTAGATCTCCATGAAATCTACATCTTTTCTTTACACAACTCCTTCCAAAAGGGCTTGGATCTCAAGTTATAATATTAAGAATACATGGTCATGAAACAAAACACTTAGTGAAATTTTGCCCTAATTTGGTCAGGATTTTGACCCAACTTCATGGCACTTTTTCATATAGTTCCAAGGGGAATTTTCAAAAGTGATTCAGAGATGGATTGTATAGCACATTACAAGCTTTAAAAAATGTTCAAGAACTCCTTGAGATCATTTTTGTGTTGGGAGAATCGAAGAGATGAACTTAGGGTTTTCACACTTAAATTACAAGTCATTTTGTGATGAACAAATTCAAAATTCAAACTTGTGTTGCATAACCTCTACTTTTCAGGCCTCAAACTTGTTAGTCACTCCATAATTAATTGCTTGCACGGCTGTTAGAGATCTCATTTCAAGTATTCAATGCAAGGCCATGCTTTATATCCATTTTGGGAAGAAAGTGCACAATGCCATTTTGATAAAGTAGTTTTTTGTACAAAACTTGTTCTTGAGCCTTGCAATTACTCTCTTCTGATCATACAAGTCCCATAACTCAAGAGAAACTTGTTATACACTTAAAATCACTCAGCCCATGCTTGTACGTCCTCATTGAAACTTGTTTTCCCACTTTTCTTCAAAATCAAGTAACCTAGCAATTAGCTTGTAACTTGTACTTCTGACTTTCCAAAGCACTCCAACCTTGTTGCTTATACATACACAAGTCATTTGCCACAAATCCCACGCATGCTTAAGCCCTGAAAACACCTAGAACACAAAATCACCAAAAACACTTCAAAACTTGTCATTTCTGAGTTTTGAATCCAATCTCCAAATTTACTGGTGCGTTTCTTGGCCTTTTACTTTCAGAAGCTTCTAAACAACATATACAAACAATCCCAACACCTGAAGCACCACTGTAACACCTCCATTATCATCCACCATTTTCAAAAATAGAACCTTGCACCTTGACTTCTCCAGAACTCCACAGGCACTTTCAGCTCAAGCTAAGCATGCCATTAGGTTCCTGGGAACTTGAGAAAGCTACTCCAATCATTGGAACTCACTGAAAGCTACTCAAAATCCAAAACCGATACCCTCTTGCAAGGTATGTTTTCTGACTTTGGAACTTTTCATATAGGAATCATTAATGGTTTATTTGTGAATGAAAAATGTAGATATCATTGCCCTAAAGCTAACCATGTTCATAGTTTTCATTAATTTTGTTTGAGCTTAGAGAATTTTAAGATTGAAGTTTCTGAGATTTTTATGGTTCAGATTAGGGCCATTAAAATTCATGCTTACCTTTGATATATAATTTTATTGCTTCACATTTCTGAAATCGTGAGGAAATTTGCTACAAGTTTCCTGTTTACAGTTTTCATTTTTGTTGAGATTTGAATAAGATACAGAGGCTCTGGCTGGGCGTGAGGTTGAAGATGAAGTTCAGGCCATGGACTTGTTTACTATCATATATTTGTTTTTTTGATTATATAAACAGATGTATAGCCACCCCAGTGGTAGAAGCGCGCGCCTGTGACTGGAGGGACCTGGGTTCGAGCCCTAGTGGTACCCTTTTGAATTTTTCATATTTTTTGCATTCTGACTCTTTTTTGGCAGCACTAGACCTCCTCCATGGGCCTTAGGTTTTTTTTATTTCTCACCCCATGTTCACTTACACAGCCCCTGGCCCATTTTTATTTTCTTTTGCTCATTTTTATTTATTTATTTTCTTAAATATTTTATCAAATACTAAAAAATCAGAAAAAAAATATAAAAAACATTAGATTAATATTTTGATAAAGTTTATTTATTTTTTACATTAAAAAAATATTTTATTTAATCATACTTTATTTATTTTACTAATTCTTTTTGTAAATTTAATTAAAAAAACTAGGGTTTTAGTTATTTTCTCTTACACCATTTAAATATATTATTTTAAAACCTAAAAAGACCAAAAATATTTTATAATACTATAAATTATTTTTAAGACAAAAATACCAAAAAATATTCTTCTTACAAACTTAATTTCCTTTTTTTAATCAATTAATAGATTTAGGGTTTTATTTAAAATATTTTCTTAGTAAATTTAGGTTTTACTTTTTACTATTTTAGTTAATTATTTTTATTTTAGTTAACTAGGTTAAAACAAAACCCTTTTTCCCTAAAAATCCAAATAAACATCCATTTTCTTTACATTTTACATTCTTGCATATTTATTCATTTTGTACATTATCCAATTCAATATGGTTGTAATAGATAATTAGGCTTTATTTTCTTGCAATCCCCATTTATAATTTGTACACCCCCTCCCACAAGTATTGTAATAGCGTAGTAATTTTAAATTCCTCAATTTATCGCTTTATATACAAATGCTAGTAATTAGGGTTTGTATGGGAAGAGTAAAATCAATCAATTAGAAAACCCTAATCAAAGACAAAAATAAGCATGAAAATCAATACACTTTCACACAAAGCATTCCTAGGGTAAACCCACTTGGTTGCCTTACAACATGGTCATATTACGCATGTGAGATATCTTAGTAAAAACAAGCAAAGTATAAGATCATAGTCCCTCGATGACGCTATCTAAGTTGTCTTTCAAATGATCTTAGTCCTTAAAAGAGAATGCTAAGATACCTTGCAACATTGCTAATCATGGCTATACGATGACCCACGCCCGTCCCGTTTACATCCAAAGATAGGGTTACTTACCAAATCAATGGTAAGATAACAATGTCAAAAGAAAGAGGAAATGAACATGAAAGACTTTTGAGTAGGTAGGATGCTCCTAATTACTTGCTCTATTTCAAAACAAAACATCCTTTCTATTTTCAAAGCAAACACCAACACTTTCAAAAACATCTTTCAAACTTGAAAACATTTTCAAAAGATCAAACACTTTGTATACATTCTTACGAACGAGAATCATTACAAAGTTTGTCTAAACAATGGCCTCTTTACAAAATACTTTCAAAAACCACACAAAGCATAATTTCAAACAAAAGCAAGTGATCTAGCAAGTAACTAAGAGCCCATGGAAAACCATGGATGAAAAGGGTGCTAATACCTTCCCTTTTCATAATCTACCCCCCGAACTCAAGAAATAATCTCAAAGGTCTTTCCTGTGCTTTTTCACCTTTCCTTTTGGATAAAAGAAAAATCGGTGGCGACTCTTGCTAATCGCAACATTTGAGATCAAATGCAAAACACCCAAGTTAGTTCTCCCACCGTATTACAGAACTGGCGACTCTGCTGGGGAAAATTCTAAAAGTGGGGTTACCTTAGGGTTAGATCATATTTACTTGCTTTCATTGTTTGACTTGTATGCTTTACATTATGGTTCTTTGTTTGGGTTTGAATCCTCTATCCGGATTTAGGATACCTTATAGGTAAGTAGTAATACGTTGTGGAAACTATGCGGGGTATACCAACATGGTCTAAGCAATAGCTACGTTAGTGCGACATATTTGTGGGTACCGGTAGCCCTTGAATTAATCAAGGAGAATACGGGGCCACTGAGTGATGTCATGAAGCACTAATGAACTTCTAGAACCTTTACTTGACCAACTTGGACTTTAGGACGTAGTGAGATGACCGGCTTTGGTGCAGTCCGAAGTTGGTAGATACTCGATACTACACTCATTGTGGTTTGGTTTTTTGGGATATTTCGGCCGCCATTAAAGAGGCTTGTGTTGAAACAATGACCAAGGAAACAAACCAGTGATATTGAGCTCCTTAGAACCCGGTTACTATTACTATGACAGGTTTGAGCCAACTAAACTTCAAGAGGGTACTTACCTATGAGACTCCATGCAATCCTAAACCTAAGGACTTGTTTTCTTTCTTTGTGTATATTTACTTGTACATAACAGCATGGACATCATAACATCATACTCATTCACTAACCATTTCAAGGATCTTGGGATTTATCTTTGTTTCTATTTTATAGGACATGGATTCTATTCGCAGGTGTGATCGGTGGATCTGAAACTGACTGTTTAACGCTGGTTTCGCGAAATGTCGTGGAAGCAAGAGTCGCCACCGTCTTTTATTTTCTCCAATATGGAAAGGACAAAAGCACAGAAAAATTCCTTATTGAGATTAGTTATCGGTTCGGGAGGTAGATTTATAGAAAGGGAAGGTGTTAGCACCCTTTCTATCCATGGTTATCCATGGGCTCTTAGATACTCGCTCATTTGTGTTTTCAAAATGTTTGTCTGCTTTTCAATTGTGAGTGGGTTTGAAAAAGTTTCGTTTAAAGTTTCAGATCGACTCTTGTATCAGTCCTCAAGAGTGTTTGAAAAATTGTTTTTGAAAGCTTTTTGAAAAGTGTAGGTGTGAAAAGAAGTTTTTGATTTGTTTTGAATTAGAGCAAGTATCTACGAGTTATCTACCTACCCTAAGGAATTAGTCTGTGTAAATGTCCTTGAGGTAGTGCCATCCCACCATTGAGAGGTAAGTAGCACCACCGTTGGAGGTGTTCGGGTCAATTCGAGGGTTAGGGACAGTGTGGCCACCGAGCAATAGTAAGATACCTTAGAAGCTACCCTTATGCCATTGATCTTTTTATTCCGAGGCAACCATTTCGAGGCAACTGTTCTGAGGCAACTTGTTTCGAGGCAACTAGATCAATGGAACATAAGGACTCACTAAGACGTTCTATACTCGACGACCACGTTTTGAGGGGTAAGGCAATAGTGTGATCACCAGAGCAACAGTAGGACACCTTAGAAGCTACCCTTATGCCATGTTCATGGACATAAGGACTTACTAAAACGTCCTATACTCGACGACCACGTTTCGAGGGGTAAGGCAATAGTGAGACGTACCCTAGGAGTGGTGTGTGAATTGTGTGTCATTTTCAGTTATATTTGTCTTGTCATGCATTTAGTGATCTACGCTTTGATTTTTATTTGGGCATACATTCTTTCATGTGATTAACAGTTTAAAGGGCGCGGGAATTAAAATGCGGAAAAATAAAGGTCCTACGCTATTACAAGGCGCGGGTCTACATCGCCAAATTAACAAAGACCCGATTTTGAATAAAGAGTGCGGAAAGTAAATGTCCTAATTATCTATTACAAGGCTTTGGGGCAATTACATAGTATTTAAAAGAAACATAAGAGTACGCGTGCGAAAAGAAATTGGAATCGAGAGTGCGAGGGCGTTGGACCCTTTAAAGATGAAATTGAAATTAGAAAATGATTAATGATTAAATAAAGAAAAAGAAATTATTTTTATGTTTTTTTTGGTATTTATGAAATAAAGAGAATTAATTGAAATTAGAAATTAAATAAAACCCTAATTCTAAGTTTGTTTTTAATTGTTGAGAAAAATATTTAAGTTTTAACCTAATTTATCCTAATTATTTAATTACATGAGTATTTACAAAATAATTAATAGTTAATAATAATAAGAAGAAGAATTTATTTATTGAGAGAAAAGAATAAAATGTTAAACCTAATTTCTACCCCTTTTTTAGTTATTAAGAAAAAAACATTAAAATTAGAACCTAATTTTACTAAATTGTGATTTAAAGATTTATTTAAAAAATATTAATAGACTAAATATTAAATAACAAAATTTTTTTAGTTTTTTGTATTTGTGATTTTTTTTATAAAAAAGAAAATGTGATGCAAACCATGGGGGTGTTGGCCCTTTTTGGAGGTGCATTGCAAGCAAATTGGCCCATTCAATTCCAGGCCCCTTGGACTTTGGTGGTTGCGTAGGGAATAGTTGACTAATGCTCATGGTGGACTGCAGATTCTGGCCACTGGATTGATCTCCTGGATTATGTGGCAAGCCAAGGCGTTGGGTGTATGGTGAGCCCTGGAGTGTGCATTGCATGGAAACATGTGAAACAAAATAATAGAAATAATTGGAGGGGACCTGGGATTCGAACCCAGGTCCCAGCATTTACCAAGCCACCTGCCTACCAACTGATCCATTGCACGCGTTTGTAAGTAACATAGAAATGAAATAATATATGGAATAAAAACATTATATGCCAAAAACAAAAACAAAAAGCGCGCGTGGATTTGAACCCTCCACTCAGGTCTTGCCACGCCAACCTTCTTCTCCGTTTGCCCCTGTAACAAAAGAGATAGAGGGGGTTTTAAACCCCCCCCCCCCCCCCCAAACGCAACCTGTAAAAAAATAGCGATTAGGCCATGCTTGGCCATAAATTGAGCGCGATGGGTCCGTTATGATCGTTTGGATATCACGAATTCAACCATGGCAGTTTGATGTCCCAATTTTACAGCATGGGGAAATCCCCAATTTGAAGCTTGAGAAACCCTAAAATATTTCAATGGTGAATCATGCTATGATGCGTTAAAATGCAATTGGATCAATCTACTAGCTTTAGAAAGCCCCTAGCAACACAAAACAACAAAGAAAATGGGTTAATTGCTTATGAAACATGATATACGATTTGAAAAAAAGAAGCAAACCGGAGGAGGTCTATGGCATGATTTCTTGAGTGATTATGCTTGTTTTTGATTGCCAAAGCTTCCTAGGGATGTCAGGAATATGCTTGGATGGGAATTGGGACTTAAAACTTGCTGTAAGGAGGTTTTCCATTTTCAAGTTTATGTGACAATTTTGAAATTTTGTATGGCCGTTTTTGGAGCTCTTAGGTCGTGCTCTTCCTTGTAATGACTTGCATATGTGTTATGTAATGTGTTTTGATAAGAATTATGGCCAATAATGCCTTGCATTCATGCTTAAGATTTTGACATAAACTCCATTAACACACCTTCCATTTTTGAGCCAAATTTGAATTCTTGCTAGCTTTAGCCCTTTGCACGAATTTGGGATGTGCATAATGGTGGTTCAAAGCTAATCAAAGCAAGATATGTCCCTTAATTAATCTTTTTGATTTTTATTTGATTTTAAAAGATTTAAAATGAATTAAATCCAATAAAATCAAATAAAAATGAAAAAAATAATTTTAAATTTTGAAATAAAATGTGAGACACGTGGGAAGCATGGCCAAGCTGATTCAAGTGGAAAAAGTGGGCCCCTTTTGTCAAAAATGAAATTTCAAGGATAAATGATTTTGGCCATTTCACAAAAATTTCCCAACTTCTCCAATGCATATCTTGCTCAATTTTGAAGTTATGAACATGTTCTTGGACATTTTGGAAAGGTCTTGAAGTCCTATAACCAATATCTTTTGTCCCATGTCATTTTGATTTACCAATCTCAAGTTATGGTCTTTGACTTAAAGTCCCTTTTTGTTGACTTTTAAAAATGACCTATAATGTTGAAATTGATAACTTTTTGTGAGAGCATTTCTTGGACTTGTAATGTGAAGATGAGTTGTAGGAAATGTCTTCTCCTTCAAGATGAGCATTGGATGGAATTTTTATGATGAACCATGAAAAAGTTATGCCTTGGTCAAGTTACAGTTGACTTTTCAGTTGTCCAAAAATAGAAACTTTTGACACCTTGATGATTTTTGAGCCATTCTTGTGAAATCATGGTCAAGACTTGACCAAATAATGATTGTGGCTTCAAAATAAGATGTTGACCAAAAATTTTGACTTTTGACTGCCAAATGACCATTTTGCCCCTACAGTTGACTGTTGAGCAATTATGGTTTTTGACTGTGCAACTTGACCTTGTGAGCCTTGAAACTTGACATGTAGGTGCTTGATAATGTGTATGAGCATAAGAGACTTGATTGAGCCCTTGAAAACTTCAACTTCCTTGCAAGAACCAAAACCCTAGTTTGACTGGCTTAGGAGAATGGTTGACTGTGTAGCCCTTGAGTAGACTTGAGCCATTTGAGGTGATGCTTGGCAAAACTTTGAAGATTATGGGAGGGCAAATTTTGGGGTACAACAGTTGCCCCTGTTCAATATTCTTAGACCTGAGGATGTAGATTGGCTTGTGCGCCTTTCATGATCCGAGGGTGGAAGATGATTGAACACTAGAGTGCCCAGAAATTTGCACTCACATAGTAGAGTATCAGTAGTGTGATAGCGGGAATGGGCTTACAGATGCCATTTGGAGAGGTGGTGGATAGGAGGATGGGCTTATAGATGCCATCTGGAGATGTGACAGAACCTTGTCGGGAATGGGCTTATAGATGCCATTTGGAACTGTGATGGATAATTGTGGAGATGGGCTTATAGATGCCATCGGGAGGTGTCGATCGCGTAAGAGATTCCTTAGCGAGAACTTGCGTACCTGAGAAAGAAAGAAATTACCTGGTCTGTTACAGGAGTTGATCTTCAAACTCTTTATGTAGACGTGCCCTGGCTGGATACAGGTATCAAATCTTCGAACTCTTCAGACGTGCCCTGGCAGGATACAGGAATCGAGTCTGGTACTGTATTCGTCAACAGATACACCCTGGCAGGATACAGGAATCGGATCTTCGAACTCTTCAGACGTGCCCTGGCAAGATACAGTAATCGAGTCTGGTAATGTAGTCGTCAACAGATACACCCTGGCAGGATACAGGAATCGGATCTTCGAACTCTTCAGACGTGCCCTGGCAGGATACAGGAATCGAGTCTTGTAATGTAGTCGTCAATAGATACACCCTGGCAAGATACAGGAATCGGATCTTCGAACTCTTCAGACGTGCCCTGGCAGGATACAGGAATCGAGTCTGGTAATGTTGTCGTCAACAGATACACCCTGGCAAGATACAGGAATCGGATCTTCGAACTCTTCAGACATGCCCTGGCAAGATACAAGAATCGAGTCTGGTAATGTAGTCGTCAACAGATACACCCTGGCAGGATACAGGAATCAGATCTTCGAACTCTTCAGACGTGCCCTGGCAGGATACAGGAATCGAGTCTGGTAATGTAGTCGTCAACAGATACACCCTGGCAAGATACAGGAATCGGATCTTCAAACTCTTCAGACATGCCCTGGCAGGATACAGGAATCGAGTCTGGTAATGTTAGTCGTCAACAGATACACCCTGGCAGGATACAGGAATCAGATCTGGAATCACGACTATGGATAGCAATCATCTTTGTATTAACCTTTGTCCTGAAAAGACAAAACATTAGTTGCGTGTAATGTC
Organism: Vicia faba; assembly: GCA_948472305.1. NCBI lineage: Eukaryota > Viridiplantae > Streptophyta > Magnoliopsida > Fabales > Fabaceae > Vicia > Vicia faba. The sequence goes on from OX451741.1 coordinate 169,473,187, forward strand.
ATGATGTATGACATGCATGATGTTCTCAAAATAAGTGAGATTGTATGTTCAAGATGCGTATATGCATGCTATAATGTATGGAGATGCGAGGTTTATGAACGCATGTTTTCGTCTTAGGAAAATAAATCCTTGACGGATGATGGGAAGTCAGATCCTGGGCTGATGTGAATAGCATTCTCTGTTTCCACTGGGGAGTGATGGCTGCAAGGATACCGGTAGGAGAAGATGACTCTGTTGGGGAATAAACTTGGAGATTACTCTGTGGGGGAAAATTAATCTAGCGGTCTTGCTAGGGAACAATACTCTGTGGGAAGAGAGGTACTCTGTTGGGATGTCGATGATAACTTCGCTGGGGATACCGTTGTTATGTTGGAAGTTTTAACAGACTCCGCTGGGGATAAGAAGACTTCGCCGAGGACGATCTTCCCGTGGCTTTTGGCTGAGGATAACCCAGTTATATCCTGGTGGGGAAATAACCTTTGAATAAAGCCGGGAGACGCGTTCGTGCTCTGTGGGGATAAGCTTCCAGAATCTACTGGGGATAAGCTTACTGCTGGGGAGATTGATTCCACTTTCCTGGGGAAATCTTCATACTGGACTCTCCTGGGGAAATTTTTTAGATATATTGGGGAAGTGGCTCCACTGAATGTCTGTATACCGCCGGGGAACAATCTTAGATCAAGACTGTCGGGGATGCTTGTTAGGAATGTTCGTATATTGCACCGAGGAATGTTGAGATCTGCTGGAGGGTACCCAACTTCCTTAAGGTTTACTGTAGCTCTGCTTGGGGAGAGTGTACTGGCTTGCTGGCTCACTCTCTGGGGAATTAAGATATCTTGGTTATGTTCTTCAGCTGAACTTACCTTGGTACCTTGGTGGACAGAGCAATTAGATCGCTTAGACCACTCATTATTGCCCCTGTTTCTAATGTTACTTGTAATTAATCCTTTGTTTCGTATGCAAATATTTATGAGTTAGCAATTAGTGTCAAATGCATATATCACAAATTGAACCTTGGACGTTCTTCGCAAAACAAAACAGAAAAGGAAAAACAATTGGCAATTTTAACTGAAAAGTGATTTTATATTGATTTTTGAATTTGCCTGTAAATAGGCGTTTTTGTACAAGAGGCTGACGTCCTAGTAAGAGAACGCCGCCGAACAAAAGAGTTTATACAATTTGTACAAAGGGAAAACAAAACAGCTGTGTGAAAAGAATAATCCCACTGGGTTCCAACTTTGCTATCGCCTTTATATCTTCGAGCGTCTCATCACTTGATGACCTAGCTGAAGATGAAGCTGATTGATCGATGCCGTCTGAACTTGGTGTTGATACCGGATTCTGGATGCAAAGTGATCCAATGAGACATAGTATTACGCTTTTATCCCTAACTTTTTCCTGGACCGCCCTTTCGGGTTTTCAGTCCACCGGGATACCCATTTTTGCCCAAGCCGCCTTTTCAGATTTTCGACTTGCCGGGTGTACAGATTTTTTCATTTCATCCCTCATTTTGCCCGAACCCTTTTGGTTCACCGGGAAGCCCTAATTTTTGCCTAGGTATGTCAACCTAGCGGGTCTTTTATCATGCGTAGTATCTTTTTACTATGTCTGCATTGGCGGGGTGAGGAAGGTCGTCACCATCCATGGTAGTTAGAATCATGGCTCCTCCTGAGAACACATGTTTTACCACAAATGGCCCTTCGTATGTAGGGGTCCATTTTCCCCTTGGATCACTCTGAGGAAGGATGATACGCTTGATTACCAGATCCCCAACTTGATATTCTTGTGGTCTGACCTTCTTGTTAAATGCCATGATCATCCGTTTTTGGTACGTCTGACCATGACAAATAGCAGCGAGTCTCTTTTCGTCAATTAGGTTTAATTGATCAAGTCGTGTCTGGATCCAATCATCTTCGCTCAGATCTGCATCCTTCATTATTCGGAGAGAGGGTATCTGCACTTCGATCGGTAAGACTGCCTCCATACCGTAGACCAAGGAAAAAGGAGTTTCCCCGGTTGACGTCTTTGCTGAGGTACGATACCCGTGTAGAGTAAACGGTAACATCTCGTGCCAATCTTTATAGGTCACTGTCATCTTCTGCACAATTTTCTTGATATTCTTATTCGCTGCTTCTACAGTCCCATTCATCTTCGGCCGGTAAGGAGAAGAATTGTGGTGCTGTATCTTGAATTGCTCGCAGAGCTCAGTGATCATCTTGTTATTAAGATTGGTACCGTTGTCCGTAATGATCCTTTCCGGGACACCGTATCGACATATCAGATTATGCCGAATGAACCGTGCCACAACATTCTTGGTTACAGTGGCGTAAGAAGCTGCTTCAACCCACTTCGTAAAGTAATCAATCGCTACAAGGATGAAGCGATGCCCGTTAGATGCCGTAGGTCTGATCTCGCCGATCATATCTATGCCCCACATTGCTAAAGGCCAAGGTGCTGTCAAGACATTCAGAGGAACTGGAGGAACGTGCACCTTATCTGCATAAATCTGGAATTTATGACATGTTCGAGAGTGTTGGTAACAGTCGGCTTCCATTGTGGACCAGAAATACCCTGCCCGAAGGATCTTCTTTGCCATGGTATGTCCACTGGAATGCGTTCCGAAGGTACCCTCATGCAGTTCTGCCATGATCCTTTCTGCTTCAGTCTTATCCACACAACGCAGTAAGGTCGAATCATGGTTTCGCTTGTACAGGATGTCGTTGCTAAGGAAGAACTTCGCTGCGAACCTTCTCAGAAACTTTTTATCATTGATAGATGCACCTTCAGGGTATTCTTGAGCTTCCAAATACCTCTTCACCTCATGGTACCAGGGTTTCTCAGTCACTGTTTCAGCCTCAAGATCACAACAGTATGCCGGTTCGTCCAGTTTCCAGATGATGACCCGGGGAGCCTCATTGTCCCATTTGACTTTGAACATAGAAGACATTGTAGCTAACGCGTCCGCCAACTGATTATCCTCTCTTGGGAAGTGTTCAAAAGTTATCTCTGTGAAATGGGGGATCAATGTCAACACACATTCTCTGTAGGGAATAAGATTCGGATGTTTCGTATCCCACTCGCCTTTGATCTGATTGATCACGAGAGCGGAATCTCCGAAGACACTCAGAAACTTGATCCTTAAGTCGATCGCAGCTTGAAGACCCATGATGCATGCCTCATACTCCGCCATGTTTTTGGTGCAGTTGAAACATATCCGGGCAGTGAGTGGAGTATGAGTGCCTTGAGGGGATATGATCACAACGCTGATGCCGTTACCCAAAGCGTTGGAGGCTCCGTCAAAGTGCATAGACCATCAGGATCCTTCCTCAGGTCCTTCATCCGGTCCAGGTACTTCACAATCAGTCACTATCATGATACTCTCGTCAGGAAATTCAAAGTTCATTGACTGATAGTCGTCCACTGCCTGGTGTGCCAAGTGGTCTGCCAATACACTTCCTTTGATGGCTTTCTGGGTCGTGTACTGAATGTCGTATTCTGTCAAGATCATTTGCCATCTTGCTATTCTCCCAGACAGAGCAGGCTTTTCAAATATGTACTTTATAGGATCCATCTTTGAAATCAACAGAGTAGTGTGAGTCAGCATATACTGTCTCAGCCGGCGAGCAGCCCATACCAAAGCGCATCAAGTTTTCTCGAGCAGTGAGTATCGGGTCTCACAGTCGGTAAACTTTTTGCTAAGGTAATAAATGGCCTGCTTTTTTCGGCCAGACTTGTCATGCTGCCCCAGCACACACCCCATTGAGTTGTCAAGTACTGTCAGGTATAGTATCAGAGGTCTCCCTTCAACCGATGGCATAAGAATGGGTGGTTCTTGGAGATACTCTTTGATTCTGTCAAAAGCGGCTTGACATTCATCATTCCAATGTACTACCTGATCTTTCTTCAGCAGCTTGAAGATTGGTTCACAGGTAGCGGTTAGGTGCGAGATGAATCGAGCGATGTAATTCAGGCGTCCTAAAAAGCCTCTGACCTCTTTCTCTGTCTTAGGAACTGGCATCTCTTGAATGACTTTAACCTTGGCAGGGTCCACTTGAATACCCTTATCACTTACGACGAAGCCTAGCAACTTTCCAGATCTTACCCCGAAGGTGCACTTGTTCGGGTTCAACCTTAGCTTGTACAGTTTCAGACGGTCAAACAACTTCTGCTGATGGTCAAGGTGTTCCTCCTTAGTTTGGGACCTTGCAATCATGTCGTCAACATACACTTCTATCTCATGATGGATCATGTCATGAAATAAAGCAACAATGGCACGTTGGTAGGTTGCCCCAGCATTTTTCAACCCGAATGGCATGACCTTGTAGCAGAAGGTGCCCCACTGAGTAACAAAGGTAGTCTTTTCCATGTCTTCAGGAGCCATCTTGATCTGATTATACCCTGAAAAACCATCCATGAAGGAAAACACCTTATGCTGAGCAGTATTGTCAACCAGGACATCAATGTGAGGTAGGGGGAAGTCATCCTTGGGGCTGGCCCTGTTCAGATCCCTGTAGTCGACACACATTCTAACCTTACCATCTTTCTTTGGCACTAGAACCACGTTGGCAACCCACTGAGGGTAAGAAGTCACTGCGAGAAACCCGGCATTAAATTGTTTCATAACCTCATCTTTGATCTTCTCAGACATCTCTGGACGCATACGGCAGACCTTTTGCTTAACCGGAGGGCAGTCTTCCTTGGTAGGCAAGTGATGGACCACAATGTCAGTATCCAACCCAGGCATGTCTTCGTAAGACCAGGCAAAGATTTCCATGTAGTCATGCAGCATCTGGATCAGCCATTGTTTCACGCTGAGTTCTAGATTGGCGCCAATCTTGACTTCCTTCTTATCTGTCTCAGTACCCAGATTTACTGTTTCCACTGGCTCTTCATGTGGTTGAATTGCCCTCTCTTCCTGGAGTAACAGTCTTGCAAGTTCGCCAGGCACTTCGCAATCATCTTCACCTTCGTCTTCGGCTAAGTTGATCGGATTTTCGAAGTCATAACTGGCAGTAGCAGAGTCGTTACCAGTGAGATCCAGAGTGGATTGAAATCTGTATGAGTGAGTGTGTGTAAATACAGCTGTTTTGCAATATATATAAAGAAAGAAAGGGAGCGCAAGATTTGAAATGTGAAAAATGTCCAATGCTTTTATTCATGATATATGAAGGTGACAAACAAAAGCCCTCACAAACAGAACCACGGTGCCCCGGGTAAGACACCGGGCTATAAAGTTTCAAATTACTGTTTATTACAAATCCAAAACAAAGAAGTTCATTACTGGGTGACAAAAGTAATGGGTGTAAAGTCTTTTGCGGTCCAGTTGCTAGGTCCACCGTTGGCCGTTGGGTAGATCCAGCTGTCAAACTCTGATTCTTCCACTTCGTCTTCATCCCCAATAGCATTCACTCCTGGATTGGTGATGAGCACAGGAGGTCTTCCAATCCTTGCCTTGCGCACAACCTTCTGAGCCTCTGCAGTGAAACCCAGCCCAAACTTGTTAGTCTTAGGAGTAAAATCAGGGAGCTTGCCCCAGTTTGCACATTCACCTTTTTCGATCACAGCCCGGGCGTCCTTTAAGGAGGCCATCTTCAAAGGAGAAACCTCTTCAACCACTGCTTCTGCTGCTGCCAATGTTTGTGGCACCTCTTCAAAATGTTGAAAGGGGGTCTCAATGAACTCCCCATCCATTTCCACGTACCTGAAGGAGTTGAGGTGGCTGACCATGTATTCCTCTTCCCCTTGCACTGTTACAATCTTCCCCCTGACCGGGTACTTGAGCTTCTGATGCAACGTGGAGGTCACAGCTCTAGCCTTGTGGATCCACGGGCGACCCAGCAAACAAGAATAGGATGGACAAATGTCCATCACATAGAATTTTGAATCAAAGACCTGTGACCCAACCCTGATTGGGATGTCAACCTCACCATGTACCATTCTTTTGGATCCGTCAAAGGCCCGGACAACAATGTTACTTGGTTTGAGTTCTAGACCCTCACAGTCCAGCCTGTCCAGAGCCTTCTTGGGTAGCACGTTTAGTGAAGAACCAGTGTCAACCAGCACGTGAGCAAGAGTAGTGCCCCTGCATTCAATGGAGACATGCAGGGCATCATTATGGTTCTTCCCTTTGGCTGTCAGATCGGCATCAGAGAAACCCAGGCCATTATCAGTGGTTAAGTTGGCCACACAGTCGGTGAATTGATCAGCAGACGTCTCTTGGGGTACGTGTTCCGTCTTTAAGAAAGCAATCAGGGCCTTGGCATGGGCCTCTGAACACAGTAGCAGTGATAGCATGGAGATTTTGGAGGGGGTGTGCCCCAACTGTTCAACGACGTTGAAATCACTTTTCTTTATAATCTTGAGGATCTCTTCCATCTCTTGCTTGGAAGCCTCAACAATGGTCTTTGGTGCCTCCGTCCGGGTAGGCATATCAGCAGCAATCCCCTTGCCCCGAGCGTCAGATGACTCGGCAGCAGGGGTGGAAACTTGATTAGGGGAAGAGACAAGCACACTGGCAGGTGTGATGATCAACGGCCTCTGAATTACTGGAGGAGCAATGTCTGGTGAGAACAGTCTTCCACTACGAGTGACCTTAGCAGGCCCAGTGATGTTGGTGACACCAGTATCAGTATTGAACTCTTGCTTCACTCCCAGAACATAAACATCTGCCCCATAGTGCCACGGGACAGCTTTATCAGACTTGTAGGGGATGGGCCCCGGAACAGTAATGGTGATGGGAGCAATCTTGTGAACAGGCAAAATTTGGACAGGCTTCTTTGAAGGAGCCTTGGAAGGGTTATTGAAAATGGTAACAATTGAAATTTCTTCAACAGGGGCAGCAGGAACGGAAGTCTTCTTGAACAATATCTCTTTACTATCCATCAGGTTTTGGACGCCTGATTTCAGCAAAGAACAACCAGCAGGGGAATCAACACATAGAGGGCAACCTTTGCTACATCCCGGAAAAAAACCGGCTAGCAACAGGTTCCTCTTGACAGTCAGCAGGGGAGTAGCAACATCATCCACAGAAGCTACATACAAATCCTCCTCAACAGCATTCACTCCATGCTGGGGCATGGGAGCAGTCACAACATTTGGCCTCTCGGGCGCCTCGAACTGTATCTCCTTGGCATCAATAAGGTCCTGAACCTTATTCCTCAGGGCTCAACAATCATCAGTGGAATGTCCCGGGCTATCAGAGTGATATGCGCAACGGGCGTTGGGGTTGTATTTCGGAGATGTTGTGTTTACCATCTTCGGAGCCTCTTTAACAGTTACCAGGCTAGTTGACAGCAGTTGTGGCATGATCTGAGAGAGAGTCATGCTGAGTCGAGTATACTGCCGTTTGGGCCTCTTAGCCCTGGGTTGGTTGTACTGTTGTGGAGCAGCAGCAGGCTTAGAAATAACCACCGCGTTGACAGCTCGGCGGCGTTCAGGTTTGTCTTGCCTTCTTGGACCATACACAACACTTGCCTCTTTCTTGAAGGGCTTCTTTTCAGTATTTGAGGAGGCAACCTTCTGTATCTTCCCCGATTTTATACCAGCCTCGATCCTCTCACCAGTCAGGATCAGATCAGTAAACCCAGCAGAGGAATTACCAATGAGATGATTGAAAAATGGACCAGATAGGGTCCCCAGGAACATATCCACCAGCTCCCGGTCCGTCAATGGTGGCTGCACCCTGCCAGCCAGATCTCTCCATTTCTGTGCGTACTCCTTAAAACCTTCTCCCGATCCTAGCGACATACCCTGGAGTTGGGTACGCGTAGGAGCGAGGTCGGAATTATATTGATACTGCTTGTAAAAAGCAGTGGCCAGATCCTCCCAGTTACGAATGTTGGTTCCATCCAGCTGATAGAATCATTCGAGATGAGTCCCTGAAAGACTCTCCTGGAAGAAGTGGATCCATAAGTTCTTGTCAGCTGTGTAAGGCTGGATCTTCCTTACATAAGAACGGAGGTGCATCTTGGGACAGGAAGCCCCGTCATACTTCACAAAGGCAGGCACCTTGAACTTGTGTGGAATTACCACCCCAGAAGATAACCCCAAGTCTCCGAAATCCAGTCCCGGCACACGCTGAATCTCCATAGCATTTAATCTGTCCTCCAGTTGTTTGTACCGGTCCTCAGCAGGAGGGTACTGTTCGTCATTGAAGTCTGTCTCAGTTTCAGAGACCACAGGACTAGGGACCTCTCTCCCTTGGTGACTACCTTCCCCCACAGATGGAGTAGTCCTCTCAGCTTCATTTTGCAAAGTGTTCCCGAGCCTGCGCCCAGTGTTGAATAGCACAATCCTCTTCTTCTTACTCTTCTTCAGGAGCATAGCCTTCAGCTCTTGTTGACCTTGAGCCAAACCCATGATCAGCTCCTGAAATTGTGCATTCTGCGCTTGAAGGGCCTTGATAGACAACTCGGTAGATGATTCAGGGTTCATGATGCTGAAATAAACAGCGAAGAACAGTAAGCATCCTGAAAAGAAGAGTACCTGTTATGCACATGATGAATGATATGTGTTTATGCAATGCATTCAAGAGTTCGAAAGTTCAAATTTGTTGTAGACAAAAAAGGAACACACATTATCGTTAAGGAAATAATTGTTTGGTACATCAAAGCCTCATGGGTAAAATATTACAAAAGCAAACCAGTCCCAGAAGACACTACGCATCCTCTTCGGAGCAATGTAGGTGTTGAGATTCCTTTCCTCGTGCAGTAGGCGGGTGAGCTCCAGGACCTTCTTTTCACTAGCATGTAGACTGGTCTCAAGAGAATTCCGTTCTTCCTTAAGCTGGACCCAGCTCTTCTGCATTTCTTCCCAGGATGTGGGCATGTCAGGATGTTGAATGGTGTAGGACACCTCTCCTTCCAATACTGGCTCTTTGATCACAGGGAGAACATGAGGATAAGGCATCTCTAACTTCTGGGAGCGGGCGCGTACCCACTTGAGATAAGGTTCCAACGGGATGGAGTTCATGTGCCCCAGTGTCTTGCTGTCTATCTTACTGGGCATCCTCCAAGCTCTGATAAATCTCTGGCGAAGTCCTTGTGCATCGTTGTCGAAGTCAAAAACTATGTCAGAAATTAACATGTCATGAGGGTCGTCCCTCCGAGCAAAACCAAACTGTCTCCAAGCCAGGCACGGGTTGTAAGTAATACCTCCTCTGATTCCAAGCAAAGGAACATTAGGGTACTCCCCGCAACGATCAATGATAGTGACGTCCTCTCTGGACCGAGAACACCAATGTATATCAGCATGTGTAAGGGTCATCAATCGCTGTGACCACCTCAAACCCCGCTCGTTCTTCAAAACTGATTGTGGAAGGTGCGAAATAAACCACCTTCCCAGGAGAGGAGTGCAGCACATAAGAACACCTCTTTTTCTCATGGTTCGAGTGTAACATGAGTGAAGGATGTCCCCAAGCAACGTAGGTATAGGATTCCTGGACATGAAGATCTGGACAGCACTGATATCTATAAGCTGATCTGGATTAGGGAACAACACCAAACCATAGAAAAGGAGGGCCACAACTTCTTCAAAAGCTTGTAGGTCAAGGGAGTTCCAACATTCTTGGGCCTTCTCAAACAGAAACCTGGCCAAGAACCCTTTGGTACCACTTCTAACTTCCCAATGTCCCTTGAGGTCAGATGATTGTAGGTGTAAGGCTTTAGCAATCTCTTCAAGTTTGGGTTCCTTTTCCGTACCGTTGTAGGGTAGCTGATCAAGGATAGGGATCTTTAGAAGCCGGGATAACTCTTCTAGTGTAGGCACCAGTTGATAATCCAGGAAAGTGAAACAGTGATGCAGAGGGTCAAAGAACTGGAATAGGACCTTTATCATATCTTCCTCAATGTTGGTGTTGACCAAGCTGATGAGTCTTCCATGTCTCTCACTGAATGAAGAGCTCTCGGGAATCCTGGATATAAGCTCCTTAAGCTGAGGAGGGATCCTTACAAGGCTGATCTGAATTGTCTTTCTGCGAACAGTTTCCATGTCCTACAAAACAAGAACAAAGATGAAGATTCGAACCCCTGAAATGGTTAGCCAATGCATATGATGTTGTATGATGTCATGATGCTATGATTAAACACACCACAAATATTTACAAAGGCAAACATGATAAGGCACACAAGTCACACCACAACCCTTAGAGTTTAGGCCTGCATGGGGTCTGGGTATTACCCTCTTTCAGTTTGTGGGTTAAGACCTGTCCTATCAGAAGTAACTGGGTTCTAAGGGTCCTAATATCACTGGATTGCTTTCATTGTTCATCGTTTCGATTTAGCCACTGAACTGGCGACCAAAATATTCCAGGAAAGCAACCCTCAATTGAGTGTAGTATCGAGTATCAACCAACCTCGGACTGCACCAAAGTCAGTTATCTCACTACCCTAAAGAGGCCAAGATAGTTCAATTAAGGTTCCTAAGGTCAGTTGATGCTTCACGACACCACATGGAGGCCCCGTACTCTCCTTGACTGAACTCAAGGGTTACCGGTACACACCAAAGTGCCACATCAACGTAGCAGACTGTTTCAACCATGTCGGTATACCCCGCACAGTTCCCTCACAGCCTTGTTGCTACTTTCTAAGAAGGTATCCCCAGATCCGGGTTAGGATCTATAGAACTCCCAAGACAGTCCCACAATTTAAAGCAAACAAGTCAAAGTAATTGAAAACACAGTGATCTTAGTCCTAAGGTACACCTCACTTTAAAAGTTTCCCCAGCATAGTCGCCAGTTCTGTGATCGGTGGATCTGGAACTGACTGTTTAACGCTGGTTTCGCGAAATGTCGCGGAAGCAAGAGTCGCCACCATCTTTTATTTTCTCCAATATGGAAAGGACAAAAGCACAGAAAAATTCCTTATTGAGATTAGTTCTCGGTTCGGGAGGTAGATTTATAGAAAGGGAAGGTGTTAGCACCCTTTCTATCCATGGTTATCCATGGGCTCTTAGATACTCGCTCATTTGTGTTTTCAAAATGTTTGTCTGCTTTTCAATTGTGAGTGGGTTTGAAAAAGTTTCGTTTAAAGTTTCAGATCGACTCTTGTATCAGTCCTCAAGAGTGTTTGAAAAATTGCTTTTGAAAGCTTTTTGAAAAGTGTAGGTGTGAAAAGAAGTTTTTAATTTGTTTTGAATTAGAGCAAGTATCTACGAGTTATCTACCTACCCTAAGGAATTAGTCTGTGTAAATGTCCTTGAGGTAGTGCCATCCCACCATTGAGAGGTAAGTAGCACCACCGTTGGAGGTGTTCGGGTCAATTCGAGGGTTAGGGACAGTGTGGCCACCGAGCAATAGTAAGATACCTTAGAAGCTACCCTTATGCCATTGATCTTTTTATTCCGAGGCAACCGTTTCGAGGCAACTGTTCCGAGGCAACTTGTTTCGAGGCAACTAGATCAATGGAACATAAGGACTCACTAAGACGTTCTATACTCGACGACCACGTTTCGAGGGGCAAGGCAATAGTGTGATCACCAGAGCAACAGTAGGACACCTTAGAAGCTACCCTTATGCCATGTTCATGGACATAAGGACTTACTAAAACGTCCTATACTCGACGACCACGTTTCGAGGGGTAAGGCAATAGTGAGACGTACCCTAGGAGTGGTGTGTGAATTGTGTGTCATTTTCAGTTATATTTGTCTTGTCATGCATTTAGTGATCTACGCTTTGATTTTTATTTGGGCATACATTCTTTCATGTGATTAACAGTTTAAAGGGCGCGGGAATTAAAATGCGGAAAAATAAAGGTCCTACGCTATTACAAGGCGCGGGTCTACATCGTCAAATTAACAAAGACCCGATTTTGAATAAAGAGTGCGGAAAGTAAATGTCCTAATTATCTATTACAAGGCTTTGGGGTAATTACATAGTATTTAAAAGAAACATAAGAGTACGCGTGCGAAAAGAAATTGGAATCGAGAGTGCGAGGGCGTTGGACCCTTTAAGGATGAAATTGAAATTAGAAAATGATTAATGATTAAATAAAGAAAAAGAAATTATTTTTATGTTTTTTTTTGGTATTTATGAAATAAAGAGAATTAATTGAAATTAGAAATTAAATAAAACCCTAATTCTAAGTTTGTTTTTAATTGTTGAGAAAAATATTTAAGTTTTAACCTAATTTATCCTAATTATTTAATTACATGAGTATTTACAAAATAATTAATAGTTAATAATAATAAGAAGAAGAATTATTTATTGAGAGAAAAGAATAAAATACTAAACCTAATTTCTACCCCTTTTTTAGTTATTAAGAAAAAAACATTAAAATTAGAACCTAATTTTACTAAATTGTGATTTAAAGATTTATTTAAAAAATATTAATAGACTAAATATTAAATAACAAAAATTTTTTAGTTTTTTTGATTTCTGGTTTTTTTTATTATTGTGAAAATTGTATTTTTTTTGTGAATTAAATAAAACAAAAGAAAAAAAACAATTAAAATAGAAGGAAGAAAAAAAATGAAAAAAAAGAAAATGTGATGCAAACCATGGGGGTTTTGGCCCTTTTTGGAGGTGCATTGCAAGCAAATTGGCCCATTCAATTCCAGGCCCCTTGGACTTTGGTGGTTGCGTAGGGAATAGTTGACTAATGCTCATGGTGGACTGCAGATTCTGGCCACTGGATTGATCTCCTGGATTATGTGGCAAGCCAAGGCGTTGGGTGTATGGTGAGCCCTGGAGTGTGCACTGCATGGAAACATGTGAAACAAAATAATAGAAATAATTGGAGGGGACCTGGGATTCGAACCCAGGTCCCAGCATTTACCAAGCCACCTGCCTACCAACTGATCCATTGCACGCGTTTGTAAGTAACATAGAAATGAAATAATATATGGAATAAAAACATTATATGCCAAAAACAAAACAAAAAAAGCGCGCGTGGATTTGAACCCTCCACTCAGGTCTTGCCACGCCAACCTTCTTCTCCGTTTTCCCCAGTAACAAAAGAGATAGCGGGGGTTTTAAACCCCCCCAAAACGCAACCTGTAAAAAAAATAGCGATTAAGCCATGCTTGGCCATAAATTGAGCGCGATGGGTCCGTTATGATCGTTTGGATATCACGAATTCAACCATGGCAGTTTGATGTCCCAATTTTACAGCATGGGGAAATCCCCAATTTGAAGCTTGAGAAACCCTAAAATATTTCAATGGTGAATCATGCTATGATGCGTTAAAATGCAATTGGATCAATCTACTAGCTTTAGAAAGCCCCTAGCAACACAAAACAACAAAGAAAATGGGTTAATTGCTTATGAAACATGATATACGATTTGAAAAAAAGAAGCAAACCGGAGGAGGTCTATGGCACGATTTCTTGAGTGATTATGCTTGTTTTTGATTGCCAAAGCTTCCTAGGGATGTCAGGAATATGCTTGGATGGGAATTGGGACTTAAAACTTGTTGTAAGGAGGTTTTCCGTTTTCAAGTTTATGTGACAATTTTGCAATTTTGTATGGCCGTTTTTGGAGCTCTTAGGTCGTGTTCTTCCTTGTGATGACTTGCATATGTGTTATGTAATGTGTTTTGATAAGAATTATGGCCAATAATGCCTTGCATTCATGCTTAAGATTTTGACATAAACTCCATTAACACACCTTCCATTTTTGAGCCAAATTTGAATTCTTGCTAGCTTTAGCCCTTTGCACGAATTTGGGATGTGCATAATGGTGGTTCAAAGCTAATCAAAGCAAGATATGTCCCTTAATTAATCTTTTTTATTTTTATTTGATTTTAAAAGATTTAAAATGAATTAAATCCAATAAAATCAAATAAAAATGAAAAAATTAATTTTAAATTTTGAAATAAAATGTGGGACACGTGGGAAGCATGGCCAAGCTGATTCAAGTGGAAAAAGTGGGCCCCTTTTGTCAAAAATGAAATTTCAAGGATAAATGATTTTGGCCATTTCACAAAAATTTCCCAACTTCTCCAATGCATATCTTGCTCAATTTTGAAGTTATGAACATGTTCTTGGACATTTTGGAAAGATATTGAAGTCCTCTAACCAATATCTTTGGTCCCATGTCATTTTGATTTACCAATCTCAAGTTATGGTCTTTGACTTAAAGTCCCTTTTTGTTGACTTTTGAAAATGACCTATAATGTTGAAATTGATAACTTTTTGTGAGAGCATTTCTTGGACTTGGAATGTGAAGATGAGTTGTAGGAAATGTCTTCTCCTTCAAGATGAGCATTGGATGGAATTTTTATGATGAACCATGAAAAAGTTATGCCTCGGTCAAGTTACAGTTGACTTTTCAGTTGTCCAAAAATAGAAACTTTTGACACCTTGATGATTTTTGAGCCATTCTTGTGAAATCATGGTCAAGACTTAACCAAATGATGATTGTGGCTTCAAAATAAGATGTTGACCAAAAATTTTGACTTTTGACTGCCAAATGACCATTTTGCCCCTACAGTTGACTGTTGAGCAATTAGGGTTTTTGACTGTGCAACTTGACCTTGTGAGCCTTGAAACTTGACATGTAGGTGCTTGACAATGTGTATGAGCATAGGAGACTTGATTGAGCCCTTAAAAATTTCAACTTCCTTGCAAGAACCAAAACCCTAGTTTGACTGGCTTAGGAGGATGGTTGACTGTGTAGCCCTTGAGTAGACTTGAGCCATTTGAGGTGATGCTTGGCAAAACTTTGAAGATTATGGGAGGGCAAATTTTGGGGTACAACAGCAGGAACACCATTCAAGTAAATCTTGTAAGGATCCCTCCACAACTTAAAGAGTTAGCTTCAAGGATTCCTGAAAATTCTCCATTTACCGAGAGACACGGTCACCTACTAAACTTGGTCACCTCCAAAACTGATGAAGACATGATGAAGGTGCTCTTTCAGTTCTTTGATCCTTTACACCATTACTTCATATTTCCCGATTATCAACTTGTGCCAACTTTGGAAGAATTATCCCGACTCTTAAGGATTCCCATTCTCAATCAACTACCTTTCAACGGTACGGAAAGAGATCCAAAGCCAGAAGATATTGCTCAAGCTCTACACTTGCAACCGTCTGATATCATAACTAATTGGGAAACAAGGAGTGGTGTCAAAGGTTTCCTAGCAAAGTTCTTGTTTGAGAAAGCCCAAAATAGTTGGAACTCTTTGGATCTGCAAGCTTTTGAGTAAATTGTGGCTCTCCTCATCTATGGGATGGTTTTGTTTCCAAATCCTGACCAACTCATAGATGTGAAATCCGTCAAAATCTTCATATCCCACAACCCGGTGCCTACTTTGCTAGGGGACATCCTACATTCTTTTCACACTCGTACTATGAGGAAAAGAGGCGTCCTTATATGTTGCACTCCTCTTTTGGTAAGATGGTTTATTTCGCATCTTCCCCAATCTGTATTGAAGAACGAGCAAGGTTCAAGGTGGTCACAAAGGTTGATGATGCTCAAACATTCAAACATTCATTGGTGTTCCCGATCCATAGAGAATATTACTATTGTCGACCGTTGTGGAGAATTCCCTAATGTCCCTTTACTTGGCATTAGAGGAGGTATCACCAACAACCCCTTCTTAGCCTTAAGACAGCTTGGTTACGCCCGAAGGGATGTCCCATATGAGATGCTCATTCAAGGTTTGGTATTTGACTACGAGAACGACGATCAAGGTCATTGCCAGAGGTTTATCCGAGCTTGGAGGATGTTAAACAAGGTAGATAGCAAGACATTTGGGCATAAGAATTCCATCCCTCTTGAGCCTTACCTCAAATGGGTACGAAGTCGTGCTCAGAGTCTTATGATGACTTATCCCTCCATTCTCCCGGTAATCATTGAGCCTGTTATGGAAGGAGATATTTCACACACTATCCTACATCCTGACATGCCCATCTCTCTTGAAGACTTACAAAGATATTGGATACAACTCAAAGAGTAGCGAGACACTTTCGAAGCCCAATTCTACGCTAGCGAGAAGAAGGTTTTCAAGCTCACTAAGCAACTTTATAAGGAGCAGACTCTGAATTCCTACGTCGCACCAAAGAGGATGCGTACAACCTTTTTATATTAGAGTTTTTGTTTTTTTTTTGTTGTCCAAAGAGGCATTTATGTACTCAAGCTCTAATTTATTAATATAACGTGTGTTTCCTTTTTGTCTAAAACAAATTTGAATCTTTAAAATCCTTGAAATCATTGCATATGCATTTACCATTCATCATAACATAAGCAGGTTTCTTGTAACAAGTCTCCTCATCTTTTTACTGTTTATTTCAGTAAGATGGATCTCGAGCAAACGGTGAAGGACCTCCAAGCACAAAACGTACAGTTTCAACAGATGTTCTTAACTCTGGCCAAAGGACAAGAAGAGTTGAAGACCTTGCTGGTTGAAGAGAAAAAGAAGAAAACAAAGAAAGTAACTGGAGTTCTAAATATGGGAAGAAGATTCCAAGGTCAAGCACGAAGGACCCTAGACTTTGCAACGTCATCTGGTGAGAAGGACAATCAAGATGGGAAAGGCAAGGAAACAGTGGCCCAACCAGATTCAGAGGAGGAAGAGGAAGAAGAAGATTATTCTGAAGAATAATACCCTCCGACCAATGACAAGTATAAGCATCTAGAAGAATGGTTAAGTGCAATGGAAATTCAAAAAGTACCTGGATTGGACTTTGAGGAATTGGGGTTAGTATTTGGGATTGTCATTCCTCCAAAATTTAAGGCACCGGTGTTCGCCAAATATAACGAAGTTTCATGTCCGAAAATGCATCTCCGGTCCTATGTGAGGAAAATCCAGCCTCATACCGTTGACAAGGATTTATGGGTACACTTCTTCCAAGATAGCCTGTCTGGAACTCAACTTGATTGGTTTTATCAGTTGGAAAGAGCCAATGTTCATAATTGGGAAGATCTGGCCACCACCTTTTACAAACAATACGAATACAACGCTGACCTTGCTCTCACATGTACTCAACTCCAGAGTATGGCCATGGTTTCAAGTGAAGGCTTCAAAGACTACGCGCAAAAATGGAGGGACTTAGCAGCGAGAGTCCAACCTCCCCTATTTGAAAGAGAGTTTGTAGACATGTTTTTGGGCACCTTGTCTGGTCCTTTCTTCAATCACTTAATTGGGAGTTCATCGGCAGGTTTTACCAAATTGATATTGATCAGAGAAATGGTGGAAACCGGGATAAAGAATGGGAAGATTAAAAAAGATGCATCCTCTGCTGCTGTAAGAAAACCATTCATTGGAAAGAAAGAAGTGGTTATGTATATCCTCGAAAAAATCAAGATAGGACTGAACGCTGTCCTATGGTAGGGGCTGTCATGATTCCTAAACCTGCACCCGCTCAGCAAAGAAACAACCAACCAAGAACAGAAAGACCAGTCAGACAGTTCACCCAAATTAATATGACATTATCCCAAGTATTGCCACATCTGTTAAGATCCAATCTAGTGACTTTGAAAGAAGCTCCAAAGAATCCTAACACAACCTCTCCTCACTATCATCCTAATGCCCGTTGTGCATACCATTCTGAGAGTCTCGGCTATGACACTAACAACTGTTGGGCTCTGAAGAACAAGGTGCAAGACCTCCTTAAAGCAAAAGAGATTGAATTCGATGCGCCAGAAATTCCCAATGTTATCACTACCCCTAAGCCCAAGCATGACCATGATGTCAATTCCGTTGAGGAAGATATGTTTGTTACTTTGGTTCATGAACTTGTGACCCCATTCCCGACTATCAAAAAGAACTTGTTGAATGGTTGTGTATTCCCAGGCTATAATGAAAGTTGTCATTTCTGTTTGTCCTCACCAACCAGTTGTCATTTGTTAAAAGCAGGCGTTCAATGCCTAATAGATGACAAGAAAATTTTGTTTGAGAAGTCTTCTATTCCAGCTGTTTCTTATAATGATGTTTCCATCGTGACCATTTCCGTCAATTCTTCCAGGGTCTCCACCAAAAGACCTGTTAGAATTACATCAGTTCCTAAAGTAGCTCCGTTGATAATTACAATGCCTGGACCAATCCCGTATACGTCAGACAAAACCGTCCCGTGGAATTATGGAGGAGATGTCTACTATCACGGTATCAAGCAAGATTGGCCAGCTGCTGAAGATTCAAGTTCTGAGAAAGTTGACTCTGATATCAGTAATATTGCAAGGACTAGTAAGATAACCTGAAGTAGAAGGGTATTCTCTCCAGAAATTGCTCCCCTGAAAGCTATTTCTAGACTCGTTATCATTCCTGTTGTTGTTGCTCCTCTAAAGGCTATTCCCAGTCCTACAATCATCTCTGCTAATACTCCTGTTGACAAGACCGTTACAATCCCTGTTATCACCCCTACTGACATTCCTACCGCCGAGTCGACCGAGACTCGAGGCAAAGGTATTCGTGTTGAGCCTGTTTGGACGAAGGCACAATCAGTAGCTATCCCTGAGACCTCCCGAAAAGAGATGGAGGAAATTCTAAAGATTATAAAAAGAGGCGACTACAATGTAGTCGAGCAACTGGTGCAAACTCCATAAAAATTTCCATGATGGCTTTATTGTTATGTTCCGAGGCTCACGCAAAAGCCTTGGTAAAATTCATTAAAACTGCCCATGTACCCCAAGAAACATCTGCCGATCAGTTCCAAGACTGCGTAGCCAGCTTGACCGCAGATAATGGTTTATGTTTTTTGGATGCTGATTTAACGCCAAGGGGGAGGAAGCATAACGAGGCATTGCATGTCTCAATCGAATGTATGGGGCACAACTTTGGCTCATGTCTTGGTTGACACCGGTTCGTCTCTGAATGTGTTTCCTAAAAAGGCTCTTGATAGGCTTGACTGTGAAGGATTGACATTGAAACCGAGCAACATAGTAGTGAGAGCCTTCGACGGCACAAAAAGGATGGTGCATAGAGAAGTGGACATCCCCATAAAAGTTGGAACCCAAACATTTGATTCAACTTTTTATGTAATGGATATTCTCCCTTCATATTCCTGCTTATTAGGCCGACCGTGAATTCACAATGTTGGTGTCGTTTCCCTAAATGTTGCATCAAATGCTGAAATATCTAATTCAAAGGAAAATCATCATTGTTCATGGAGAAGAAGAGTATATGGTCAGCCATCTAAATTCCTTCAGATATGTGGAATTAGATGGTGAATTTATTGAAACTCCATTCCAGCACTTTGAAGAAGTCCAGCAAACTGTGGCAGTAACCAAGGCTATGTCTCAAGTACCCAAGATTACAAGGCCTCCGCTCAAGATGTCGTCTTTAAAATATGCCAAGGCAGTGATCAAGGAAGGTGGGTGCACTATTTGGGGCCAACTCCCAGATATCCCATACAAATCTAACAAATTTGGTCTGGGTTTCACTTTAGGAACCCAGAAAGTTGTACGTTGTGCTCGTGCCAGAGGACCACCCTTGAAGATCAGTAACCGCAAAGTCAACGCCGTGGAGGATGATGAAGAAAGCTATAACATGGAGGATTGGATTTTCCCAACTCTCAGTGGAGGGATCAACAACTGGGAAGCTAGAGATTTTATCCCGATCACTTTTATCCCACAGTAATTTGTCTTTAAATTTTGTCGGATCTGTAATATTAAACAATTTAGACTCTTAAAACCTTGTGTCTTACCCGAGGCACAATGGTCCATTTTTAAGGGTTATTATCTCATTTCCATATGACATCAATGAATTATAGACGTTTTTGCATACAAACTTTGTGCTCATTGTTCTTCTTTTTACATTTTCATTTCTTTCAAAGGTTGTTATACTCTTACAAACACTCACATTCAAAATGCAGATCTACATCCATTCGGGATCCCGTGGGTAACAATTCTGCTATGGCCTTTTGTGACTTTGAAAATCTAATCTACCAAGCTGAAGACGAAGGTGAGGAAGATTGTGAAGTACCAGGGGAACTCGCTAGGTTACTACAACAAGAAGAGAGGACCATTCAGCCCCACGAAGAACCAGTGGACACAATTAATCTAGGTACCGAAGAAGTCAAAAGAGAAGTCGAGGTGGGTTCCAATCTGGAACCCAGTGTCAAAGAGCGTCTGATTCAGTTGCTACACGATTATGTTGAGGTTTTTTCCTAGTCGTACGAAGACATGCCAGGACTTGATGCAGATATCGTAGTACATCGTCTACCTATAAAGGAGGACTGCCCACCGGTAAAACAAAAGGTATGTCGCATGTGACCAGACATGTAAGATAAGATCAAGGCGGAAGTCATGAAACAATTCAATGCCGGATTCTTGGCCGTCACCTCCTATCCACAATGGGTTGCCAATGTTGTTCCTGTGCCCAAAAAGGACGGCAAGGTACGAATGTGCGTGGACTACATAGATTTGAATAGGGAAAGCCCTAAGGATGATTTCCCACTTCCCCACATTGATATTCTAGTTGACAATACAGCACAACACAAAGTGTTTTCCTTCATGGATGGTTTCTCAGGCTACAACCAAATCAAAATGGCGTCTGAGGACATGGAGAAGACAACCTTTGTCACACAATGGGGAACATTCTACTACAAGGTGATGCCATTCGTGTTAAAGAACGCTGGGGAAACCTTTCAGCGTGCCATGGTAGCTCTATTTCACGACATGATACGTCAAGAAATAGAGGTCTATGTGGACGACATGATAGCCAGATCTCAAACAGAAGAAGAGCATCTTGGTCATTTGCAGAAATTATTTGAGAGGCTAAAGAAATACAAGTTGAGGTTGAACCCAAATAAATGCACGTTTGGAGTAAGATCCGGTAAAATCATAGGCTTTGTCTTCAGCGGTAAAGGTATTGAAGTCGATCCTTCCAAAGTGAAAGCTATACAAGAAATGCCTACTCCTCGTACTGAGAAGGAAGTCAGAGGATTCTTAGGACGGTTAAACTACATTGCCAGATTCATTTCTCACCTGACAGCTATTTGTGAACCAATCTTCAAATTACTGAAGAAAGATCAAGTAGTCAAATGGAATGATGAGTGCCAAACTTCCTTCGACAAGGTCAAAGAGTACCTACAAGAACCTCCTATTTTAATGCCACCAGTCGAGGGAAGACCATTGATCATGTATCTAACTGTTTTGGAAAATTCAATAGGGTGTGTGCTGGGGCAGCATGACAAGTCTGGCCGAAAAGAGCATGCTATTTATTACCTGAGCAAAAAGTTTACCGGCTGTGAAACAAGATATTCACTGCTCGAGAAAACTTGCTGCGCTCTAGTATGGGCTGCTCGCCGGCTAAGACAATATATGTTGACCCATACTACCTTGTTGATATCAAAAATGGATCCAATAAAATACATCTTCGAGAAACCTTCTCTCTCTGGGAGAATAGCGAGATGGCAGATGATCCTGACGGAATATGACATTCATTATACTACCCAAAAAGCAATAAAGGGCAGTGTACTAGCTGATCACCTTGATCATCAAGCTATGGATGACTACCAGTCCATGAAGTTCGAATTCCCAGATGAAGACATCATGATGGTAAACAACTGTGAAGAATTCAGGCCATATGACGGATCTGAACAAGGATCCCGATGGACCCTGGTCTTTGATGGGGCATCCAACGCACTCGACAATGGTATAGGTGTTGTACTCATATTTCCTGGAGGATGTCATACTCCCTTTACGGCAAGACTTTGCTTCAATTGTACAAATAACATGGCAGAATACGAAGCGTGCATTTTTGGTCTCAAAGCTGCCATAGATTTGGGGATCAAATCCTTAAATGTATTAGGAGATTCAGCTTTAGTCATCAACCAGATCAAAGGGGAATGGGACACCAAACAACCTAACCTTATCCCTTACAAAGAACATGTGCTGACATTGATCCCACATTTTGAGAAAATTACCTTCAAGCATTTCCCGCGAGAAGAAAATCAGCTAGCGGACGCACTAGCCATAATGTCATCCATGTTTAAACTTAAATGGGATAACGAGGCTCCCCAGATCACCATTGAACGAATGGATGAACCAACTCATTGTCACGAGATTAATATTGA
This sequence comes from Vicia faba, assembly GCA_948472305.1. NCBI lineage: Eukaryota > Viridiplantae > Streptophyta > Magnoliopsida > Fabales > Fabaceae > Vicia > Vicia faba. The sequence goes on from OX451741.1 coordinate 169,495,140, forward strand.
AGAAGTAGTGGACCGGCCTTGGTTTCACGAAGTCAAGAGGTATCTTGAGGCTCAAGAATATCCGGAAGGAGCTTCAGTTGATGATAAGAAATTCTTAAGAAGATTCTCTACTAAGTTCTTCCTTAGTAACGGTATTCTCTACAAACTCAACCATGACTTTGTGTTACTTCGGTGTGTAGACAAGGTTGAAGCGGAAAAGATCGTGGCTGATCTACATGAGGGCACTTTTGGAACCCGTTCCAGTGGGCATACGATGGCAAAGAAAATCCTACGGGCAAGCTTTTACTGGTCTACCATGGAAGCATATTTCTATCAACACTCTCAAACCTGCCACAAGTGTTAGATCTATGCTGACAAGGTGCACGTACCTCCGGTTCCTTTGAATGTCTTGATGGCTCCTTGGCCTTTTTCTATGTGGGGCATCGATATGATTGGGGAAATCAAACCAACAGCCTCTAACGGACACCGCTTCATCTTAGTGGCCATTGACTATTTCACAAAGTCGGTTGAGGCGGCTTCTTTCGCTTCCGTTACCAAGAATGTTGTAGCCCGGTTCATTAAACAGAACCTCATATGTCGGTATGGTATCCCAGAGAGGATCATCACAGACAATGGTATGAACCTAAACAATACTATAATCACCGCCCTATGCGAGTAATTCAAGATCCATCATCACAATTCCTCCCCTTACCGGCCAAAGATGAATGGTGATGTCGAAGCCACAAATAAGAACATCAAAAAGATCATATAGGAAATGACAGTCACGTACAAAGACTGGCATGAGATGCTACCGTTCGCTCTCCACAGTTATCGTACCAAGGCACGCACATCAATCGGGGAAACACCCTACTCTCTGGTATACGGCATGGAAGTTTTCTTACCTATTGAGGTCCAGATCCCCTCTCTAAGAATCATGAAGGATGCAAGTCTGAATGAAGAAGATTGGATCCAGACTCGACTTGATCAACTGAACTTAATTGATGAGAAAAGGCTTACTGCTGTCTGTCATGATCAGATGTATCAAAAATGGATGATTAAGGCTTTCAACAAAAAAGTTAGACGCCAAGTGTATCAAGTCGGGGATCTGGTGATCAAACACATCATACTGCCGCAAGGTGATCCCAGGGGAAAATGGAATCCTACATACGAAGGACCATTTCTGATCAAAAACATATTCTATAGTGGAGCTATGATCTTAGCCACTATGGATGGCGACAACCTGCCGCACCCTGTGAACGTGGACATAGTCAAAAGATACTACGCATAAGAGACCCGCTAGGTTGACACACCTAGGAAAAACAAGGGCATCCCGGCGAACCAAAAAGGTTCGGGCAAAAATTAGGGATAAACAAAAAAATTTGTACACCCGGAAAGCTGAAAACTCGAAAGGGCGACCTTGGCAAAAAAGGGTATCCCGGTGGACTGAAAACCCGAAAGGGCGGTCCAGGCAAAAGTTAGGGAATTAAAGCGTATGACTATGTCCCATTGGATCACCTTACGGATAACCTTTGGCTTCAACTGATAAAATCAAGCGGTTATGATCAATTCAATCGGCTTTAGACAAGGCAACAAATAGAAAAGATACTCGGAGACACGAAGGGTATAGCAGAATGGGAACCCCATGGGATTATTTCACATAGATATCTTTTCTTTGTATCAAATTTTCATTTTTACGATGAAATTCTCTTACTAGAATGTTTGTCTCATTGTACAAAAATACTTACTCAAAGTCAATACAAAGATATCCCTTTGAAAGTGCAAACTATCTTTTTTTCTTTACTCTTGTGTTTTGTTTACAAAAATGTCCAATGATTTATTGTTGAACATATGCATTTGAACGTAAATATTATTTACAAATGAACAAAATAAAAAGATAATCATTGATGGCTTTAAGAAATAGGGAAATATCGTTAAGCTATTCCATAAAAATCCCCCACAGTGTGCAATTTAATCCCCAGCGGAATAAAACTTCCAGTTATAACTCCCCGTTAGAAGTCGTCAAATTCTCAGGATTCCCTAACGTGATTTCACAAGTAGTACACGACATTTCCCTTACAACAAAGTTTATTTCTCTAAGTGGAAATTCATCAACACTTCAACTTCACAACATGAAGACTTACACTCTATATCCTCAACAACAGTCAGGGATTTATTTTCCCCAATCCAACAACAGTGCAGCGGATTAGCTCACATACGCATACATCGCATTCATATATCATAAACATCGATAACACGAAATTCATGTATCACAATCTCATTATACCATGAATTTCATACAACATGACTTTGCATATTGGCTAATATTTTACCATTTTTAGGATAACGTTAATCAATAACTACCATTAACAATGTTCAAAGTTTTGATACAGTTTAGATACGCTCCAGATACGGATGCCATCCTGATACTCATTCAGATTCAGCTTTCAGATACAGTTCAGATATGCTCCAGACACGGACGCCATTCTGATACTCATTTAAATTCAATATTCAGATACAGTTCAGATACGCTTCATACGCGGATGCCATCCTGATACTCATTCAGATTCAGATTTTAGATACAGTTCAGATACGCTCCAGATACGGATGCCATCCTGATACTCATTCAGATTCAATCTTCAGATACAATACAGATACGCTCCAGACTCAGACGCCATTCTGATACTCATTCAGATTCAATTCTCAGATACAGTTCAGATACGCTTCAGACACGGATGCCATCCTAATACTCATTCAGATTCATCTTTTAGATACAGTTCAGATACGCTCCAGACATGGACGTCATTCTGATACTCATTCATATTCAACTTTCAGATACAGTTCAGATACGCTCCAGACACGGATGCCATCCTAATACTCATTCAGATTCAGCTTTCAGATACAGTTCAGATACGCTCCAGATACGGATTCCATCCTGATACTCATTCAGATTCAACTTTCGGATATAGTTCAGATACGCTCCATACACGGATGCCATCTTGATACTCATTCAGATTCAACTTTCGGATGCAGTTCAGATACGCTTCAGACACGGATGCCATCCTGATACTCATTCAGACTCAACTTTCAGATACAGTTCAGATGCGCTTCAGACATGGATGCCATCCTGATACTCATTCTGATTCGGCTCTCAGGAATCATTTTGGAATGGCATATTTAAGCCCATTCCATATACCATCAACTATCACATCATCGAGTGCAAATTTCTTGGCACATTTTTTGTCCAATCATCTTCCACCTTTGAGTCACGAATGGCAAAACTCGCCAATCTAACTCTTCAGCCTTAAGAAGATTGAACATGGGCATATGTTGTACCCCAAAATTTTCCCTCTCATTTATCAATAATTTTCTCACAAGATCTCCTTTGGGCTCAAGACTGCACTAGGGTTTGATCAGCTCAAGACACCTCCTTAAGCACTGATAACCAAAATTAGGGTTTGAGATTGCACAAGTATATTTGATCTTCCAATGCCCCATATGACTTTCATGGATCATTGTGGACCCTCAAGATTACCCATGTCAAGTTTCAAGCTTTGGATCACACTTTTGCTTAGTCAATTGAGCAGTTGACCTAAAAATCAACTGTATTGGGGAAAAAGTCAATTATGGCCAATTTACAGTCAAACTTCATACTTTTTTATCCACATCAACATTTTAAACACATATGTATCATTTGATCAAGTTTGGACCATAATTTCTCAACAAATTTGATCAAAACTTCAAAAGGGCAAAATGGTCAAAATTATGCTTTTGATTGGGAAAGGGAAATTTCTTATTTTTGACCTAGCAAATGATCAATTGCTTCAAGGCATGATCTCAAGAGTCCAATTGCATCATTTTGACCTAATGACATGGCCCAAAACATTGCTCAAGTCCAATGGATTGACTGATGAATTTTCAGTCAACTGATCAAAAGTCAATTGTATACTGAAAAGTCAAACTTTGACTTTTTGGTCAAATTCAAATGTCAAAGATCACAATTCATCAAAGCATGTCAAAACATGAAACTTATTCATCAATAAATCAAAAATTCGAGATTTCATTTTGAAAAGTTAAAATTTCTAAACCTAGAAATTGTTCTAAGTGTTGGAAATTTCCTATTTTTTCACAACTTTGAGCAAAATTTTCACCATGATGCAAGATGATTCAGAAGAAACTTCCAACATGAAAGTTGTAGATCTCCATGAAATATACAACTTTTATTTACATAACTCCTTCCAAAAGTTCTTGGATCTCAAGTTATAATTTTAAGAATACATGGTCATGAAACAAAACACTTAGTGAAATATTGCCCTAATTGGGTCAGGATTTTGACCCAACTTCATGGAACTTTTTCATATAGTTACAAGGGGAATTTCCAAAATTAATTCAAATATGGGTTTATAGAGCACATTACAAGCTTTCCAAAATGTCCAAGAACTCCTTGAGATTATTTTTGAGTAGGGAGAATCAAAGAGATGAAGTTAGAATTTTCATACTTAAATTACAAGTCATTTTGTGATGAATAAATTCAAAATTCAAACTTGTGCTGCATAACCTCTACTTTGCAGGCCTCAAACTTGTTAGGCACTCCATAATTAATTGCTTGCATAGCTGTTAGAGGTCTCATTTCAAGCATTCAATGCAAGGTCATGCTTTATATCCATTTTGGGAAGAAAGTGAACAATGCCATCTTGATAAAGTAGCTTTTTGTACAAAACTTGTTCTTGAGCCTTGCAATTGCTCTCTTCTGATCATACAAGTCCCATAACTCAAGAGAAACTTGTTAAACACTTACAATCACTCAGCCCATACTTGTACCTCCTCATTGAAACTTGTTTCCCCACTTTTCTTCAAAATCAAGTAACCTAGCACTTAGCTTGTAACTTGTACTTCTGACTTTCCAAAGCACTCCAACCTTGTTGCTTATACATACACAAGTCATTCACCACAAATCCCACGCATGCTTAAGCCCTGAAAACACCTAGAACACAAAATCACCAAAAACACTTCAAAACTTGTCATTTCTGAGTTTTGAATCCAATATCCAAATTTACTGGTGCGTTTCTTGGCCTTTTACTTTCAGAAGCTTCTAAACAACATATACAAACAATCCCAACACCTGCACCACCACTCTAACACCTCCATCATCATCCACCATTTTCAAAAACAACACCTTGCACCTTGACTTCTCCAGAACTCCTCAGACACTTTCAGCTCAAGCTAAGCATCCCATTAGCTTCCTGGGAACATGAGGAAGCTAATCCAATCATTGGAACTCAATGAAAGCTACTAAAAATCCAAACCTAATACCCTCTTGCAAGGTAACTTTTCTAACTTTGGAACTTTTCATACATGCATCATTAATGGTTTATTTGTGAATGAAAAATGTAGATATCATTGCCCTAAAGCTAACCATGTTCATAGTTTTCATTAATTTTGTTTGAGCTTAGAGAATTTTAAGATTGAAGTTTCTGAGATTTTTAGGGTTCAGATTAGGGCCATTAAAATTCGTGATTATCTTTGATCTATAATTTTATTGCTTTGCATTTATGAAATCGTGAGGAAATTTGCTACAACTTTCATGTTTACAGTTTTCATTTTTGTTGAGATTTGAATAAGATACAGAGGCTCTGGCTGGGCGTGAGGTTGAAGATGAAGTTCATGCCACGGACTTATTTACTATCATATATTTGTTGTTTTGATTATATAAACGAATGTATAGCCACCCAAGTGGTAGAAGCGCGCGCCTATGACTGGAGGGACCTGGGTTCGAGCCTTAGTGGTACCCTTTTGGATTTTTCATATTTTTTGCATTCTGACTATTTTTTGGCAACGCTGGGCCTCCTCCTTGGACCTTAGGTTTTTGTTTTAATTTCTCACCCCCTGTTTCACTTACACAGCCCCTGGCCCATTTTTATTTTCTTTTGCTCATTTTTATTTATTTATTTTCTTAAATATTTTATCTAATACTAAAAAATAAGAAAAAAATATTAAAAAAATTAGATTAATATTTTGATAAAGTTTATTTATTTTTTACATAAAAAATTATTTTATTTAATCATACTTTATTTATTTTACTAATTGTTTTTGTAAATTTAATTAAAAAAACTAGGGTTTTAGTTATTTTCTCTTACACCATTTAAATATATTATTTTAAAACCTAAAAAGACCAAAAATATTTTATAATACTAAAAATTATTTTCAAGACAAAAATTCCAAAAAATATTCTTCTTACAAACTTAATTTCCTTTTTTAATCAATTAATAGATTTAGTGTTTTATTTAAAATCTTTTCTTAGTAAATTTAGGTTTTACTTTTTACTATTTTAGTTAATTATTTTTATTTTAGTTAACTAGGTTAAAACAAAACCCTTTTTCCCTAAAAATCCAAATAAACATCCATTTTCTTTACATTTTACATTCTTGCATATTTATTCATTTTGTACATTATCCAATTCAATATGGTTGTAATAGATAATTAGGCTTTATTTTCTTACAATCCCCATTTATAATTTGTACACCCCCTCCCACAAGTATTGTGATAGCGTAGTAATTTTAAATTCTGCAATTTATCGCTTTATATACAAATGCTAGTAATTAGGGTTTGTATGGAAAGACTAAAACCAATCAATTAGAAAACCCTAATCAAAGACAAAAACAAGCATGAAAATCAATACACTTGCACACAAGCACCCCTAGGGTAAATCCACTTGGTTTCCTTACAAAATGGCCATATTACACATGTGAGATATCTTAGCAAAAACAAGCAAAGTATAAGATCATAGTCCCTCGATGACGCTATCTAAGTTGCCTTTCAAATGATCTTAGTCCCTAAAAGAGAATGCTAAGATACCTTGCAACATTTCTAATCATAGTTATACGATGACCCACGCCTGTTCCGTTTACATCCAAAGATAGGGTTACTTACCAAATCAACGGTAAGATAACAATGTCAAAGGAAAGAGGAATTAACATGAAAGACTTTTGAGTAGGTAGAATTCTCCTAATTACTTGCTCAATTTCAAAACAAAACATCCTTGCTATTTTCAAAATAAACACAAACACTTTTAAAAACATCTTTCAAACATGAAAACATTTTCAAAAGATCAAACACTTTGTATACATTTTTACGAACGAGAATCATTACAAAGTTTGCCTAAACAATGGCCTCTTTACAAAATACTTTCAAAAACCACACAAAGCACAATTTCAAACAAAAGCAAGTGATCTAGCAAGTAACTAAGAGCCCATGGAAAACCATGGATGAAAAGGATGCTAATACCTTCCCTTTTCATAATCTACCCCCCGAACTCAAGAAATAATCTCAAAGGTCTTTCCTGTGCTTTTTCACCTTTCCTTTTGGATAAAAGAAAAGTCGGTGGCGACTCTTTCTAACCGCAAAATTTGTGATCAAATACAAAACATCTAAGTAAGTTCTCCCACCGTATCACATTGAGCATCTCTCAAGGAGGCCATGGACGTTGCAGGTTTCTTCTTCTCCTTAGAGCGAGGAGTCTTCACCATATGCATAGTTTCAAAACCTTGGAAAGGTGTCTCATGTACTTCTCCATCCACCTCAACATAACGAAAAGAAGTCAAGTGACTCACAACATATTCCTCTTTGCCACAAACTATTACAGTATTGCCGCTCACAAGATACTTGATCTTCTTGTTTAAGGTAGAGGTCACTCCGCGGCCATGTGAATCTATGGGCGACCTAACAAGTAGCAGCACACAGGCTGAATATCTGTTGTACCCCAAAATTTTCCCTCTCATTTCTCAAGAAAATCACCCTGAATTCTCAAGCTTTCCTTGTACAAATCCAAGCCTTGAATTATCATTTCTTTCCAAGCAAGCCATTTACAAGGGCAAAATGGTCATTTGCAAGCTAAAAAGTCAAACTTTGGTTTTTGGATCAAAATCAAAACAAAAAAATCATATTTCATCAAGACATGTTGGAATATGAAGTTTGTTTCATCAAGAAGCTCAAAAGTCAAATTTTACCTTGGAAGAGTTAAATTCTAAATACTTAGAATTTTTCTAAAGTATTTAAGAAAGAATGACACTTCAGATCCAACCTCCAGGAAGGAGCAGTCAGAAGTTGCAAACTGGGCTCAGCACATAACATTCGGTCAGAATGTAGCTCTTTAGCAGCTACGCCAACTCAGTCAGAAGTTGTAAACGTGGTTCAACACATAATCTTCAATCAGAACATGGCTTTTTCAGCAGTTACGCAAGTTCAGTCAGAGTTTGCTAGAGGAATGCAAAGAAAGCAACGAAGCCTGAAAGCTCCTTCAGAACATGCTGAAATCAGAAGGTAAGGGGGTCAGAAGATTGGGTGTTACACTGAAGCAGAATCTCTAAGTCCAGAGTTTTCAGAGGCAAATCAAAAGAACATGCTGGAAAGTCTAGAGAACCCTCAGAATTTGCTGAGGCATCAGAATACCAAGATCAGAACTTGGGTGCGTTGTTCTAGACTTATGCTGAAGTAGGAATTGTTGGCTCAGATTTAAGTAATGATGCAAAATCTCACGTTACAAGATTTCTGATTTTTGACAAATCTCATCATAATTTAATGCTCATTAATGCTCACAACCACTTTTGAGCATTTGTCCAAAGGGTCTCTCCACGTGCAGTATAACAACGCTCTTGTGCAGATTTAGGTATGGGTTCATGCACTACTTTTCGCTCATGGGTGTGTCACTTTTCCTTAATCCTCGCTTACTAACCCAGCCTAGGCTAAAAGCTGTCAATCATCACAACTTTTTATGAACTTTCTTCAAGAGTAAGTCAGCATCTATTGCATGGTATTGGCGCCACTTAACGTTTAAAAAACCCACAAAGCTTTGCCTATAAATAGAGCACCATTTTCCACTGAAAAAGGGCAGTTCAACCCCATAAAAATTTCTAGAAAAGAAACCAAAAATTTTAGCAAGAAAACACCTTGAAACTCTGCCAAAATTCCTAGTGTTTCAAGAGCCTTAAACACAACTTTGAATCTCCCGCTTTCAAAATCCATTTGTTCTCAAATTATTTCTTGACTGAGAAACACCCATACAGTTTTCTGACTCATATATATACCCTCCATCCATCCATTCAAAGAACCTGTCTAGAACACCATCAGAGTTAAAGCTAACTCTAGTTCACAGAATTTCTTCCAACAGCAAGGTAACCACCTGCTGACTCTCACCATACTGCTTTAGCATCACCAGAATTGCATGCTCAAAAACACAACGTAGATATCATGTTTCTGATGTTGTTCATGTTCTGAGATTTTCATGCGTCTGTATGCTTAAGTAGAGAACGAATCAGTTCAGAACTTGCCTCTGATTTTTGGTTCTGGCTTCTGAAACGCTATGACACCTGCTGAAACTGTCCTAGGCATGCCTTCTGTTTTGTGGAAGAATGACCAAATTGCATATGTTCTGACTGGCACGAAGAGAACCCAAGTTCTGACTTTGGCGCCAGAATTTCTGGGGCCTGCTTTGTCATCAGTAATATCAGAACTTTTGAAAATTACTGTATGCCCAGCAGGGTCAGAACTTCTGACCCCATACATTTTCACTAACAGGTTTCTGTTTTACAGCGGACTGGGGTCAGAACTTCTGACCTTTTCACTAAAAGGTTTCTGTTTTGCAGCGCACCAGGGTCAGAAGTTCTGACCTATACATTTTAACTAACAGGTTGCTATTCTGCAGCAGGCCAGGATCAGAACTTCTGACTTCCTCTCAGCAGCACGCTGACTCTTTTCCTTTTTCTTTCTTTCTTCCCCTTGTTATTTTCTTTATTTTTCTCGCTGGTACTCCCCATTCATAAATTTGTACCCCCACCCCCTAAATATTGTAATAGCGTAGGACTTTACATTTCCGCATTTTATCGCTTTCAAATGTAAATGCTAGCAATTAGGATATGTATGGCAAGATAAAATCAATGAAATAGAAAATCCTAATTCAAGATAAAATCCTGCATGCAATCAAACACACTTGCGCACAAACACCCTTAGGGTTTCTCCACTTGGTTGCCTTATACAAAAATAGCCATGTTATGCATGCAAAGTATCTTGGTAAAACAAATAAAAAAATCAAAAAGATCATAGTCCCTCGATGACGCTATTCAAAGTTGCCTTACAAAAATGATCTTAGTCCCACGTAAATGCTAAGATACTTTGCAATATTGCTAATCATGGTTATACGATGACCCACGCCCGTCCCGTAAAACTCCAAAGATAGGGTTGCTTACCGAATCAATGGTAAGACAACAATGTCAAAGGAATAGAAAATGTACAAGAAAGACATTTGAGTAGGTAGATTACTTTTAGTTACTTGCTCTATTTCAAACAACTATCCTTGCTACTTTCCAAAACAAACACACACATCTCAAAAAACATTTTACAAACATTGAAAACATTTTCAAAAAGACAAACATCTTTGTATACATTCTTACGAACGAAAATCATTACAAAGATTGCCTAAACAAATGGCCTCTTTTACAAAATACTTTCAAAACCACACCAAACACATTTTCAAACAAACAAAAGCAAGTGATCTAGCAAGTAAATAAAAGCCCATGGAAAACCATGGATGAAAAGGGTGCTAACACCTTCCCTTTTCATAATTTACCCCCCAAACTCAAGAAAACATATCAAAGGTATTTCCTGTGCTTTTTCACCTTTCCTTTTGGATAAAAGAAAAGTCGGTGGCGACTCTTGCTAACCGCAACATTTGCGATAAAACGCAAAACCCTCAAGTCAGTTCTCCCACCGCATCACAAAACTGGCGACTCTGCTGGAGATTAATAATTTGAAAGTGGGGTTACCTTAGGGCTAGATCACATTTACTTACTTACATTGTTTGACTTGTTTTCTTTACATTTTGGTTCTTTGTTTGGGTTTGAATCCTCCACCCGGATTTTGGAAACATTATAGGCAAATAGCAATACATTGTGGAAACTATGCGGGGTATACCGACATGGTCTAAGCAATAGCTATGTTAGTGTGACATATTTGTAGGTACCGGTAGCCCTTGAGTAGTCAAGGAGAATACGGGGCCGCTGAGTGATGTCGCGAAGCACTAACGGACTTTTAGAACCTTTAGTTGACCAACTTGGCCTTTAGGGCATAGTGAGATGATCGGCTTTGGTGCAGTCAGAAGTTGGTAGATACTCGATACTAAACTCATTGAAGGTTGGTTTCTTGGGATATTTCGGTCGCCATTAAAGAGGCTTAAGCTGAAGCAATGACCAAGGAAACAGTCCAATGATATTGAGCTCCTTAGAACCCGGTTACTATTATTAGGACAGGTTGAGCCAACTAAAACTTCAAGAGGGTACTTACCTATAAAACCCCATGCAAGCCTAAACTAAGAACTTGTTTGATTTTCTTGTATATGTATACTTGTGCATAACATCATGGACATTATGAACATCATATGCATCCACTAACCATTTCAAGGATTTTGGAGATTCATGTTTGTTCTTGTTTTGTAGGATATGGATTCACTTCGCAGGAAAACTATCAAAGTCAACCTTGTAAGAATTCCTCCACAACTCAAGGAGATAGCTTCAAGGATCCCTGAGAACTATCCATTCACCGAGAGACATGGTCGTCTACTCGACTTGGTCACCTCCAACACAGATTAGGATATGATGAAGGTGCTCTTCAGGTTCTTTGATCTTTTGCACCATTGCTTCATATTTCCTGACTATCAGCTTGTGCCCACTTTGGAAGAATTCTCTCAACTCTTGAGGATTCCTATTCTCAATCAACTACCTTTTAACGGTACGGAAAGAGACCCAAAGCCATAAGAGATTTCTCAAGCTCTGCACTTGCACTCATCTAATGTCACAACTCATTGGGAAACTAGGAGTGGTGTCAAAGGCTTCTTAGCAAAGTTTCTGTTTGAGAAAGCCCAAAGTTGTTGGAATTTCTTAGACTTGCAAGATTTTGAGGAAATTGTGGCTCTCCATATCTATGGGATAATTTTGTTCCCCAATCTTGACCAACTCATAGATGTGAGCACCGTTAAAATCTTCATCTCACGCAATCCGGTGCGTAAATTACTAGGGAATATCCTACACTCTTTTCACACTCGTACAATGAGGAAAAGAGGTGTCCTTATGTGTTGCACTCCCCTCCTGGCAAGATGGTTTATTTCTCATCTTCTCCAATCAGTCTTAAAGAATGAGCAAGGCTTAAGGTGGTCACAAAGGTTAATGACGCTCAAACATTCAGATATTCATTGGTGCTCCCGATCCAAAGAGAATGTTATCATTGTTGACCGTTATGGGGAATTCCCTAATGTCCCTCTACTTGGCATTAGGGGAGGCATCACCTACAACCCATGCTTGGCTCTAAGACAGTTTGGTTATGCCCGAAGGGATGGCCCACATGATATGCTGATTCAAGGCTTAGTATTCGACTACGACAACGACGATAAAGGTCTTCGCCAGAGATTCATCCGAGCATGGAGGATGCTAAACAAGGTGGATAGCAAGAGTTTGGGACACAAGAATTCCATCCCTCTTGAGCCTTACCTCAAGTGGGTACGAACCCGCGCTCAAAGTCTTATGATGCCTTATCCTTCCATTCTCCCGATGATTATTGAGCCTGTTAAGGAAGGAGAAGTTCCATACACTATCCTACATCCTGACATGCCCACATCTCTTGAAGACCTGCAAAGGGATTGGATACAGCTCAAAGGAGAGCGAGATACTTTCGAAGCCCAATTCTACGCAAGCGAGAAGAAGGTTTCAGAACTCACTAGGCTACTTCGCAAAGAGCAGACTCTAAATGCCTACATTGCACCAGAAAGGATGCGCACTACCTTTTTATCTTAGAGTTTTTTGTATTATTCTGCCCAAGGAGCATTGATGTATCCAAAACTCTATTTCTATATAACATGTGTTTCTTTTTTGTATAAACGAACTTGAATCTTTTAAAATCCTTGAACACATTGCATATGCACATATCATTCATCATAACATAAACAGGTCTTTTGCAACGAGTCTCCTCATCTCTCTACTGTTTATTTCAGTAAGATGAATCTCAAATAGACAGTCAAAGATCTTCAAGCTCAAAACATGCAGTTTCAACAGTTACTCACAACCCTGGCCAAAGGGCAAGAGGAGTTGAAGATTCTGTTGGCCAAAGAGAAAAAGAAGAAAGAGAAGAAACCAACTGGTGTTGTAATCATGGGGAGAAGGTTTCAAGGGCAAACTAGGAGAACCTTAAATTTCTCCGTAACATCTGATGATGGGAAAGGAAAATAAATAGCAGTTCCGTCAGAATCAGAAGAGGAGGAAGAAGAGGAAGACTACTCTGAGGAACAGTACCCTCCGGCTGATGATAAGTACAAACATCTTGAGGAGCGTTTGAGCGCTATGGAAATACAAAGGGTACCAGGTCTAGACTTTGAAGAATTGGGGCTAGTGTCGGGAATTATGATCCAACCAAAGTTCAAAGTGCCGTTGTTTGCGAAATATGATGGGTTGTCATGTCCTAAAATGCACCTCTGATCATACGTGAGAAAGATTCAGCCGCACTCTGCTGATAAAGACTTTTGGGTCCATTTTTTCCAAGATAGTTTATCCGGAACACAACTCGATTGGTTTTACCAATTAGAAAGGGCCGACGTCCACAACTGGGAAGATCTTGCCGCATCTTTCTATAAACAATACCAGTATAATGCAGATTTGGCGCCTGCCCGTACTCAACTTTAGAGTATGGCTATGGTTTCAAATGAGGGTTTCAAAGATTACGCGCAGAAATGGAGAGATCTAGCTGGGAGAGTGCAACCCCCTCTGTCTAAAAGGGATATGGTGGATATGTTCTTAGGCACTCTATCGGGACCTTTCTTCAACCATTTGATTGGGAGCTCATCTGTTGGATTTACTGAGTTAATATTAACCGGAGAGAGGGTGGAAGCTGGTATAAAAAGTGGAAAGATTCAGAAGGATTTGTATGCCTCTACAACTGTGAGAAAGCCTTTCACAGGAAAGAAGGAGGTATCTTCTGTTTATCCACAAAGGAACCAAGGGAGAGCTGAACGCCGACCAATGGTAGGGGCCGTTATGATCCCAAAGCTTACATCTGATCAACCAAGGAGTGATCAACCGAGGGTGGAAAGACCAGTCCGACAATTCACCAGAATTAATATGACTTTAGCCCAGATTTTACCACATCTTCTGAAATCTAGTTTGGCAACTTTGAAGGAAGCTCCAAAGAATCCCAACACGGCGTCCCCTCATTATCACCCAAATGCCAGATGCGCATATCATTCTGAAAGTCCGGATCACGACACTAACAACTGTTGGGATTTGAAAAACAAAATTCAAGACCTTATAGATGCAAAAGAAATTGAGTTTGAGGTTCCCGAGAAACCAAACGTCATTTTTTCTCCTATACCTAGACATGGTCACAATGCCAATGCTATCGAAGAAGATTTGTTTGTTACCACAGTGGATGAACTCTTGACTCTGCTCCCAATCATTAAGATAAACTTGTTGAAAGCTGGTATATTCCCAGGTTGTAATGAAGACTGCCATCTTTGCTTATCCTCACCAGTTGTTTGCCATCTGTTGAAGACAGGCATTCAACGCTTGGTATACAACCAAGAGATTCTGTTTGAAAATGCTCCTATTTCACATGTTCCTGTTAAAGACGTTTCAATCATAACCATCTCCGTCAATCCTTCCAGGGTCCCCAAAAAACCCGTTAGGATTACATCGGCTCCAAAAACTACTCCTCTTATAATCACAATGCTCGGGCCAGTCCCGTATGAATCAGACAAAACAATACTGTGGAATTACGGTGGTGACATCTACTACCATGGTATCAAACAAGATGGGATGACCGCCGAAGAAGTGAGCTCCAAAGAAGAAGACTCCATCATTAGCAATATTGCCGGAACCAGTAATATTACCCACCCGTGGCTGTTCCAAAGGTTACCTCCATACCAATAATGATATCTGCAAGTGCTCCTAATGACAAAGATGACACAACCCCTGATGTTATCCCTACCAACACTTCTACTGCTGAAATTCGAGGGAAAGGTATTCAAGAAGAGCCTGTTCGGACGAAGGTTCAACCACTGACTATCCCCGAAACCTCCAAGAAGGAAATGGAGGAGATCCTGAGAATAATAAAGAGTGATTATGACGTGGTTGAACAATTGGGGCAAACTCCCTCCAAAATCTCCATGCTAGCATTGTTGCTGTGTTTTGAGGCACATGCGAAAGCTCTGGTGAAGTTTCTAAAGACAGCCCATGTGCCACAAGAGACATCTGTTGACCAATTCCAAGATTGTGTGGCCAGTTTGACACCTGATAACGGCCTAGGCTTCTCTGATGTTGATTTGACACCAAAAGGGAGAAAGCACAACGAGACATTACATGTCTCTGTGGAGTGTAGAGGAACAACTTTGGCCCGTGTCTTGGTGGACACTGGCTCATCTTTAAACGTCTTACCGAAGAAAGCTCTCGACAGACTAGATTGTGAGGGACTGACTTTGAAACCAAGTAACATATTCGTAAGAGCATTTGATGGCTCAAAGAGGATGGTCCATGGGGAGGTGGACATCCCCATAAAGGTGGGAACTCATACTTTCAACTCAACTTTCTATGTAATGGACATCTGCCCCTCTTACTCCTGTCTGCTAGGACAGCCCTGGATCCATAATGTTGGTGTTGTCACCTCTACACTACACCAGATTCTGAAGTACCCGGTCCATGGAAAGATTATCACTGTCCACGGAGAGGAAGAGTACATGATTAGCCATCTAAATTCTTTCCGGTATATGGAGTTGGATGGCGATTTCATTGAAACTCCTTTTCAACATTTCGAAGAAGTCTCTCAAGAGGTAGCAGTAACCAATATGGTATCCTAAATCCCCAAGATCACAAGACCTCCGCTTCGGATGTCATCTCTAAAGGACGCCAAGGTAGTAGTAGAGGAGGGAGAATGCACCATCTGCGGGAAACTTCCGGATATTCCGTACAAATCTGACAAGTTTGGCTTAGGGTTTACTTCAAGTGCTCAGAAGGCTGTGCGCCGTGCCCGTGCTGGGGGGCCACCCTTGAAGATTAGAAACCAATAGGTCAACACAGTGGAAGATGGTAAAGAAGATGGCAACTTGGAGGATTGGATATTTCCTACTGTCAGCGGAGAACTTCGTAATTGGGAAGCCAGAGACTTTGTCCCAATAACTTTCATCTCTCAGTAATTTATCTTTTACATTCCTGTTGGACTTGTAATATTCACAAACAATTCGCACATTAAAAACCTTGTGTCTTACCCGAGGCACAATGGTCCATTTGTAAGGGTTTTTATTTCATCTTCATATGACATTCAATGAATCATGGACGTTTTTTCATATACAAACCTTTTATGCTCATTGTCTTTCTTTTACATTTTATTGTTTAAAGATGGCTATACCCTTACACACACACACACTCACAAATGCGGGTACCCCTCCATTCCGGATCCCATGTGTAACGATACTACTATGGCCTTTAGTGACTCTGAAGATCTAATCTACCAAGCCGAAGATGAAGGTGAGGAAGATTGTGAAGTACCAGGGGAATTGGCCAGACTACTACAACAAGAGGAAAGAGCTATTCAGCCCCATGAGGAACCGTTGGATACAGTTAAATTGGGTACCGAGGAAGATAGAAAGGAAATCAAGGTGGGTGCCAATCTAGAGTCGAGTGTCAAGGAGCGTCAAATTCAGCTATTGCATGATTATGTTGAGATCTTTGGCTTGTCATACGAAGACATGCCAGGACTTGATATAGACATCGTGGTACATTGTCTACCCACAAGAGAAGACTGTCCACCAGTGAAACAAAAAGCCCGTCGCATGAGACCTAACATGTCAGAGAAGATCAAAGTGGAAGTCATGAAACAATTCAATGCTGGATTCTTGGTTGTCACTTCCTATCCTCAATGGGTTGCCAACATTGTTCCCGTGCCTAAAAAGGACGGCAAAGTACGAATGTGCGTGGATTATAGAGATTTAAATAGGGTCAGCCCTAAAGATGATTTTCCACTTCCCCACATCGATATCCTGGTTGACAATACGGCCCAGCACAATGTATTTTCCTTCACAGACGGAATTTCAGGTTATAACCAAATCAAAATGGCACTTAAGGACATGGAGAAAACTACATTTGTCACACAGTGGGGCACATTCTGCTACAAGGTAATGCCATTCAGACTGAAGAATGCTGGGGAAACCTATCAACGTGCCATGGTAGCCTTATTTCATGATATGATACATCATGAGATAGAGGTCTATGTAGATAACATGATAGACCGATCACAAACTGAAGAGGAGCACCTTGATCATTTGCAAAAGTTGTTTGAGAGATTGAAGGAATACAAGCTAAGGTTGAATCCAAACAAGTGCACATTCGGAGTGCGGTCCGGTAAACTCATAGGTTTTGTTGTCAGCAACAAAGGCATCGAGGTTGATCCTGCCAAGGTTAAAGCGATACAAGAAATGCCTTCTCCTCGTACTGAGAAGGAAGTCAGAGGATTCTTGGGACTCCTGAACTATATTGCCAGATTCATTTCTCACCTAACAGCTACTTGTGAACCAATCTTCAAACTATTGAAGAAAGATCAAGTAGTCAGATGGAATGATGAATGTCAGATTGCTTTTGACAAGATCAAAGAGTACTTACAAGAGCCTCCTGTTTTGATGCCACCAGTCGAGGGAAGACCACTGATCATGTATCTGACCATTTTAGAGAACTCAATGGGGTGTGTATTGGGGAAGCATGACGAGTCTGGCCGAAAAGAGCACGCTATTTACTACCTGAGCAAAAAGTTTACCGATTGTGAAACCATATATTCACTGCTCGAGAAAACTTGTTGCGCTCTAGTATGGGCTATTCGCCGACTAAGACAATATATGTTGACTCATACTACTTTGTTGATATCTAAGATGGATCCGATAAAATACATCTTCGAGAAGCCTGCTCTTTCTGGCAGAATAGTTAGATAGCAGATGATCCTAACAGAATATGACATACAGTACACTACCCAGAAAGCTATAAAGGGCAATGTGCTAGCTGATCATCTTGCTCATCAAGCTGTAGAAGATTATCAGTCCATGAAATTTGAATTCCCCAATGAAGATATCATGACATTAGACGACTGTGAAGAAATCAGACCATATGACGGACCTGGACAAGGTTTTCGATGGACTTTGTTCTTTGATGGGGCATACAATTCACTTGGTAATGGTATCGGCGTTGTACTCATATCTCTGGAAGGGTGTCATACTCCCTTTACTGCCAGACTTTGCTTCAACTGTATGAACAACATGGCGGAATACGAAGCATGCATCTTTGGTCTTAAGGCTGCCATAGACCTGGGAATCAAATCTTTAGATGTGTTTGGAGATTCAGCTTTGGTTGTCAGTCAGATTAAAGGAGAATGGGACACTAAGCACCCAAACCTTATCCCTTAAAAAGAACATGTCTTGACATTGCTACCACATTTTGAGCAGATTACCTTTGAGCATTTCCCGCGAGAATAAAATCATCTAGCAAATGCTCTAGCCACAATGTCATCCATGTTTAAACTTAATTGGGATAACGAGGCTCCCCAGATCACTATCAAACGAATGGATGAACTGACACACTGTCACGGGATTAATACTGAAGAGGTAGGTAACCATCCTTGGTTTCATGAAGTCAAGAGGTATCTTGAGGCTCAAGAATATCCAGAAGGAGCTTCAATCAATGATAAAAAGTTCTTAAGGAGATTCTCTGCTAAGTTCTTCCTGAGTAATGGCATCTTTTGTACCCCAAAATTTTCCCTCCCATATTTCTCAAGATTTGTCAAGATTGACCTTCAAATTGCTCAAAATGGCTCAAGGGTTATACAGTCAAACAACCTCCTAAGCCAGCTGAAATTAGGGTTTTGGTTCTTTCAAGGAATTTGGGGTTTTCATTGGTTTAATCAAGTCTCATGGGCCTATATACATTCTCAAGCATCTACATGCCAAGTTTCAAGACTCACAATGCCAATTTGCACAGTCAAAAGCCCCATTTGATCTACAGTCAACTGCAAGGGCAAAATGGTCATTTCACGGTCAAAAGTTAGATCTTTTGGTCAACATCTTATTTTGACTACACAATCATCATTTGATCAAGTCTTGATAATGATTCCACAAGAATGGCTCAAAAATCATCAAGATGCAAAAAGTTACTATTTTTGGACAGCAGAAAAGTCAACTGTACTTTGATTAGGGCATAACTTTTTCATGGTTCATCAGAAAAATCCCATCCAATTCTCATTTTGAAGGGGATGAAATTTCCTACAATCCATCTTCCCACTCCAAGTTCAAGAAATGCTCTCACAAAAAGTTATCAATTTCTACATTATAGGTCAAATTCAAAAGTCAACAAAAGTACACTTTGAGTCAAAGGCCATAACTTGAGATTGGTAAATCCAAATGACATGGGACCAAAGGCATTGGTTAAAGGACTTCAAGATCTTTCCAAAATGTCCAAGAACATGGTCATATGATCAAAATTGAGCAAGTTGTGCATTGGAGAAGTTGGGAAATTTTTATGAATTTGCAAAAGTCAACTTTGCTCAAAACACCTTATTTTTGCTAATGGGCCTCAAATCTCTTCTTGAAACTTCATCCATGACTTATGCACGACCCATCAAGCTTAATTGAATTTATTTTCTTATTTTTAATTAATTAATTGGATTTTTAATTGATATTAATTCATTTAATTAATTTAAATTGTAGGAAAATACAAGATTTGGTTTTTAAATCTTTTTGTGAAGCAAATATGGTCAAGATATGTTGGCAAATTCGTGCACAAGTCAAAGATACAAAAATATCCAAAATTGGCAACATTTTCCAATCATGAAAAATCAAAAAGATTTGATTTCCAATCAAAGATTCAATCACCATTGCACATGGATTTTTGCCCAGCTCTTGACCTAATTCAATTGCCCTATATATATATATATATATATATATATATATATATATATATATATATATATATATATATATATATATATATATATATATATATATATATATATATATATATGCAAGCAAATCCTAACCTAAAAAACATTAAAAAGCTGCAGAAAATACCATAGCCAATTCAAGAAAATTCAAGAAAAATTGAAAACTGGTTTTGGCATTCTAGATTGATTCAAGGGTTTTTGTTGATTCTAACACCTTGCAGGAGTTCCCAGGAACGTGTTGCAATCAAATTCCAATACCAAAGCTCAAGGAATCGTTCTTTATAGAACCACAGTTTGCCTTTTCTATTCCAAATCGTAACTCTTAAATCATGCATATTTAACGTGTTTTCCTGATTGATTTGTGTTGCTAGGAACCATATGAAGCTAATGGTATGACTGAATTAAACTATAACGCCCTGAATCAAAATTTGCCATGATCAATTTCTAGGGTTCTTAAGCTTTGAAATTGGGGCTTGCTGAACCAGGCAAAATTAGGACTTGTGAGACCTATGGTTGAGATCACGAGACCAAGACGAACACAATTGACCCCTCGCGAAATATTTATATGTACCATACTTCTAATCGCTATTTTTCGTGCAAGCATATAGTGGAGGTTAAAAACCCCCGCTAATTGATTATGTTTTTACAGGTACCAGCGAAGAAGATGATGAGGTGTTAGCACACCATTAGACTGTTTGAAAAGAGCGCGCGTTTATTTTGTTTTACAACATATTGATTTGTTTCTCAATATAATATTTGTCTCTTATGCTAATAACGATTGAAGCATGATGGTGTAGTGGTTAGCGTGCTGGCTTGGAAGCATTGGGACCTGGGTTCAAATCCCAGGTCCCCCCAAAATGTTTATCCTATTTTTCTTCATATAATCACATGCAGGTTTCAAAAGGTGTTCTACCATGTGCTTCAAATCCCAGTGTGCCATGTGGCTTCAGGCATAGATCTGGTGGCCATAAATGAAAGACTATCATACTCCTTAGTCAACCAGCGCGTGGATAATTACAAAAGTCAAAACAGGCTGCAGCAAATGGGCCACCAATTTCCAAACATACCTCCTAATTGGGCCAACACCCCTTGGGTTATTTTCTTTTATTATCTTCTTTTATATTTTTTCACTTAATTATTATTAATTATTATTATTATTAGTTAATTAATCAAATTAATTTTTTCATAATAAATTCAGAAAACTAAAATATAATATTTTTTATTATTATTTATTAAAATTAATTTCACCCTTTTATTATTTTTGTAAATAAATATAATTAACTAATTTAGTTTAATTAGGATAATTCTAACTTTTTTTCACAATAAATCTAAAACTAATGTAGAATTAGGGTTCTTGACAATTTTAATCCTTTTGTTTTTATTTCCTTAAAACATTAAAAAACCAAAAATATTTCTTTTAATTAATTAATTAGTCTAGGTTTAATTTAATTAAATGCAAAATAACAAAAACTTCTTTCTTTCTCAAAAAGGGTCAAAACCCTAAGAACTTCTCTGATTCAATTTTCTCTCGCGCGTATGTTTCTTGATTAATTTTTGATCCATATTTATGTATTTTCTCCGAGGATGTAATAGCTTTAATTAGGATCTTTTTATCTCTTTATTTATTCTCCGCAATTTACTTTTCAAGGGTTTGTTTTTGGCGATGTAAATACCCGACGCCTTGTAATAGTTTAGCTTTATTTTCCGCAACTATTAACTGTTAGATGTATGTTAACTAGGCTATGCATGACAAGACTTATCTCTGAAATTAAAATCAACCCGTAGCTCACCATAATATATGCAAAGATAACTTAAAATAAAACCTGACACACGTGCACATGCCACTCTTAGGGTACGCCTCACTTGGTTGCCTCGACGTGGTCATTGAGTATAGGGTGTTTTAGAGGTCGCCCTCCTGTCTAAAGATCAAGTTGCCTCGGATAAAAATGATCTAGGACATTAGGGTTACCGCTAAGGCGTCCTACTATTGCTTTGGTGACCACATGTCCCTATAATCGAATTGACCCGAATAACTCCAATGACGGTGCTACCTACTTCTCAATAGTGGGATAGTACTGTCTAAAGGACATTTACACAGCTTAATTTATTTTGAGTAGGTAGAGGTTCTTAGATACTTGCTCTTTCAAAACAAAAATACTTTTCGCACCTACACTTTTTTGAAAAAAGTTTTCAAACAACACTTCATACACTCTTGAGGACAGATACAAGAGTTAAATCGAAGTTTTCTAAACAAAACTTTTTTTTTCAAAACCCACAAACACAACAAAAGCAAACATTTTTGAAAACATAGTGAGCAAGTACCTAAGAGCCCATGGATAACCACGGATAGAAAGGGTGCTAACACCTTCCCTTTCTATAATCTACCTCCCGAACCCGAGAAACATCTCGAAAAGGAATTTTGTTGTGCTTTTGTCCTTTCCTTGTTGGAGAAAATAAAAGACGGTGGCGACTCTTGCTTACCGCGACATTTTGCCAAACGCAAACGCGAACCAGCATTTCAAAACAGTCAGTTCTATTTCCACCGATCACAGAACTGGCGAATCTGCTGGGGACATTAATAAGTGAGGTGTACCTTAGGATTAGATCACCCATGTTTTCAATTGTATGCTTTGTGTGCTTTAATTTTGTGGGCTTGTATCGAAGTTTTATAGATCCTAACCCGGATCTGGGGATACCCTTTAGGTAAGTAGCAATAAACTGTGAGGGACCTATCCGGCGTAGACCGACACGGGTGAAGCAGTAGCTACGTTGGTGTGACACCTTGGTCTGTACCAATATCCCTTGTGTTGGAACAAGGAGAATATGGGTCTTCTGAGGAGTTATTAAGCACCAACTGACCTTAGAACCTTAAATTGACCAACTTGGCCATAGAACAGTAGCAGTATGCTACACTCATTGAGACTAAACTCTCGCGATGGTTCCGGTCGCAAGAAAAGGTTGCCAAACTGGAATTATGACCGATCGAGGGTAGTCAGTGATATTGAGATCCTCTAGAACCCGGTTACTATTTTTAGGACAGGTCATAACCAACTGAAACTGAAAGAGGGTAGTACCTAAACTCCATGCCAGCCTGAAATCTAAGGGATTTTGTGTGACTTGTGTGCCTTTGTCATGTTTGCCTTTTGTGAATACTTGTGGTGTGCCTTTATCATAACATCATAACATTGCATACACCTTGCATAAGGACTAACCCATTTCGAGGATCTCAAGGGTTTGTGATGCAGGTCATGATGAGCCAAATGTCTAGCAAGGGGCAAAGGGGATTTATTTTCCTCTAGCCAAGGTTGTTTGGAGATCAAAACATGATAACTTGAGTCAGGGGCTATGACCCACTCGATATGGTGAGCTTGACTCTTGAAGAAGGACTCTCAACAACATGAAGTTCCTTCAATCAAGCTACCAGATTCAAATTCTAACAAGTTTCTCTGTTTACCCCGCGAGATCCTTGAAAACATTTCCCGCACAAATCATACGCATTTCATTTCATCATATGCATAACAGGTACCCTTGTTTACAGGTCACTTATCTTCTTCGCTGTTTATTTCAGCAATCATCATGTCTACTGAGCCTTCCACTAAACAAGCTATCAAGGCCCTTCAGGCCCAGAATGCCCAGTTCCAAGAGTTGGTTATGAGCCTAGCCCAGGGTCAACAGGATTTGAAGACTCTGATTCTGAAGGAAAGGAAGAAGAAGAAAAAGAGGACCGTATTGTTCAACATCGGACGCATGTTTGGAAATGGACTGCAGAATGAGGCTGATCTGGCTACCTCATCTGTAGGGAAAGACAGCCCACAAGAGAGAAGGGTTCCTAGTCCCGTGGTCTCCGACAACGAGACAGATTATGATGAAGAGCAGTACCCTCCTGCTGAGGATAGGTACAAACAGCTGGAAGACCGATTGAGCGCCATAGAGATACAGAATATGCCCGGGTTGGACTTTGGAGACCTAGGCTTATCCTCTGGGGTGGTGATTCCCCATAAGTTCAAGGCACCTGCTTTTGCCAAATATGACGGAGCCTTCTGCCCAAAGCTGCATCTCCGGTCGTATGTAAGGAAGATCCAACCTTACACTGCTGACAAGAATTTGTGGATCCATTTCTTCCAGGACAGTCTTTCAGGGACTCAACTCGAGTGGTTCTATCAGCTGGATGAAGCCAGTATCCGTAACTGGGAGGACTTGGCTACTGCGTTCTATAAGCAGTATCAATATAATTCTGACCTCGCTCCTACGCGTACCCAACTCCAGGGTATGTCACTAGGGACGGGTGAAGGATTTAAAGAATATGCTCAAAAGTAGAGAGACCTTGCTGGAAGGGTGCAGCCACCTCTAACTGATCGTGAACTTGTTGATATGTTTCTGGGGACCCTGTCTGGTCCATTCTTTAACCATTTGATTGGAAACTCTTCAGCCGGGTTTACAGACCTTATCTTGACTGGTGAAAGAATTGAAGCTGGCATCAAAAGCGGGAAGATTCAAGAAGCTACACCTTCCGATGCTCAGAAAAAGCCCTACAATGGGAAGAAAGATTCCAATGTTGTGTATGGTCAAAAGAGTCGTCATGACCAACGCATAGGAGAAATCCTGATCTCTAATCCTACGCCTACTCAACAAAGACAAGGGCATCAACGTAAGGAGGTCGCACCTAAAAGACAATTCACTAAGATCAACATGTCACTGACTCAAGCGCTACAGCAAATGTTGAAGGCAGGGCTGATTACATTAAGGGCTCCTCTCCAGAATCCAAACACTTCCGCTCCTACCTATCATCCCAATGAAAGGTGTGCATACCACTCTGACAGTCCGGGACATGACACAAACAACTGTTGGGCCCTGAAGAATAAGGTTCAAGACATGATTGATGCCAAAGAAATCCAGTTTGACCCTCCAGAGACTCCAAACATAATCACTGCTCATATGCCAAATCATTGAAGGCTTTTGTTTTATTTGAATTTTCAAGTTGTATTTTTCTTTACTTATTCAAACAATTATTGTCATGGCAAACTTTTTTTTATTTCATTAATGCATCACATATGTCTGTTTTGAATCAATCCATTCGTATTCACTATATTCAAATTGCTTTCATTTTTTGTGATGTTCAACTCTCGATTAAAAATTCTAAGCCTTTTGAGGGAGGATGACGAAAACGATACCACGATCTTTACAGTATGCTTTTGAATAGACCCCGCTGATGAAGTACAAGCATTGTTTCAAATCCTAAACAGTGGAGTTATAAGGAAGATAATCCCTCGTCAACCCCTTCGAGCCAAAGAAGTTGGAGTTTTTCTTTTCATGAGTTAAAACCCTTAATTATAACCTGGGGCAGGGTAGTTTTCTCAGTGGATCCAGGTGCACAATGAATGGCATCAAAGAAGTCCTTCCAAAACAAGAGATAGTGATGGTTCCAAATAATCGTAAGGACAAGCAGTCATTATCTCTCAGAAATAAGAGCCCATCAAGTCAAAACCTATGAAGGAGACTTTCAAAACTGGGGCATCCTGCTGACTGCAATTACAAAAGAAACAGTTCAGGCAAAAAGACAGGGATAACAAAATCAAAAAGAAAGAGGTCCTACAGACTCTCAACAAAATGACTGCCTGTTCAAAATAAATTGTCAATATCCGAACCATCACCGGAATATCAGAGCAAAGATTTAAACATGATCTAAATGCACGATTAGCTGAGTTTAGGATCGAAGAACATCACGAAGAACGGGTGGGTACAAATAAAATTTGATCCTTTATCCTTTGTTTCTTAAACCGTGAACCAGGCCACGTTATAACCCTTAAAAGTCCTAGCTGAAGCACAGGTTAGTTCGAAAGCATACTGTTACAAAAGGTATCCTGACTTTTGTAGAGTTTGCTGTAAAATCCGGAGTTGACATCACATTTTACAAAAATTCACTTGTTTTATTGAAAACTGCATTTTCAAAAAAAAAAAAAAAACTTCAAGACAAACATAAGCTTTGCATTCTTAAAATAACATTGTTTGCATATGACTATTTGTTCGAACAGCAGAGAAATTCGCACGACGAATATCTAGTGAACAAAAATCTTCTCAAGGATCATCTCAAGTGGAAAAACACTTCCAATCCAGGGGCACGACATGAGCATTGTCCATCATCTAGGGCAGTCAAGTCAAGATTCAAGGAATCTCTCAAGATGCCAAATAGCCAGGGGCAAATCTCCATCTGAGTCACTTGGGGCATTAGACATAAATCCCAGTAACGAATCTTGCATGATCAGACATCTTCTGGTAGTAGGGCAACGCAACACTACTGACAATGACAACTCCCTACGCTCTGAGAGCGTGGACATAGTCAAAAAAGTACTACGCATAATCAAAGACCCTCTAGGTCGACTGGCCTAGGCAAAAATAAGGGCTTCCCGGCGAACCAAAAGGGTTCGGGCAAAAATAAGGGATGAAAATAAAAAAAAATTGTACACCCGGCAAGTCGAAAACCTAAAAAGGCGGCTCGGGCAAAAAAGGGTATCCCGATGGACTGAAAACCCAAAAGGGCGGTCCAGGAAAAAATTAGGGATCAAAGCGTACGACTATGTCCCGTCATCTCGTCACTTGCCTACCAGAAGAAGATCTGTCAATCGACAGTTATCATGCTCCTCATAAGCCTTTTTCTCCCACAGAAGCTAGGGAAATAAGAATTGTTCGAACTGTACAAGCTGCTCTGTCCTCCAGGTACAAGGTACATTTAGTCGAAGAGCACGACCAAGATACCTTCACTCCCCGCAGAGTAAGACAGTGATGGTAGCTCTCCCCACTGAGACTTGCAACTACGAAGGAATCAGCAACACTCTCCTCCAAGCAGAGTTAGTCTACCTTCAGACCCGAAAAGGCTCGGTATTCCCAGTAGGTCTTAATATTCCCTAGCGGAGTATATAGATATCCCTCAGCGAGCATCCCCGGTAGTCTTAATATTCCTCGACAGAAATATAAGATTGTTCCCCGGTGGAATACAAGATACCCTCAGTGGAACCATTTCCCAGCACAGTCTGAAAAGCTTCCCCGCCAGAGTTGAATTATCTCCCCAGTAGATTCTGTAAGCTTGTCCCCTGTAGAGTACAAATGCATCTCCCCAGCCGTATTCAACAGGTTATCCCCACCAGAGTCTAACTGGGTTATCCTCAGCAAGTTGCAACTGAAAGATCATCCCCAGCGAAGTTCTTTCTATCATCCAGCGGAGTTCATCATCAAAATCCCAAATAGAGCTTATCAACGGAATCCCCAACGGAGTTATCGTTAAAATCTTAGCAGAGCATCTCTCCCCCACAGAGTATTTCCCCGCAGAGTAATCTCTTCATGAAGTTTATTCCCCAACGAAGTTCTTTTCTCCTACAGGTTTATTCACCCAACCGTCTTCGTTCATCATCCTCAGCGGAAACGAAGAATTCAACATCATTCTCCAGCAGCTCCGGGATTTATCTTCCCCAGCTAAAAACAACACATTTTCATACATCATGATACATGCATATATGCATCATATCATACAATCTCATTTATGTTGAGAACATCATTGCTTGATTCATCTCATGCATTGCATATGACTGACCTTTATCTTTCAGGAAAGATGCAGTTAAGTTCTCAGCTTAGTCGAAGATCTGACCTGTTCTTAAATCTCAATCGGATTATCCTCGGTTGAAGTTCAGATAAGGTTCTCAATCTCGACAGTTTCTCTACATCATAGGGTGGATAAGTACTATAACCTCAACGGTATACTCCATTGAGCACGAGTCAGTTCCTAGATCTTGATGTTCTCCTCCGTCATAGTACGGACCAGTTCTATAACCTCAGCGGTTTACTCCATTGAGCAAGAGATAGTTCAGATGTGACCTAGATATGGCGACATTCTGATACTTATTCCAGATTTCCTTCTAGAGATGGTTCAGATGTGACCCAGATATGGCGACATTCTGATACTTATTCCAGATTCCTTCTAGAGATGGTTCAGATGTGATCCAGATATGGCGACATTCTGATACTTATTTCAGATTTCCTTCTAGAGAGGGTTTGGATGTGACCCAGACATGGCGACATTCCGACACTTATTCCAGATTTCCTTTCAGAGACAGCTTAGAGATGCTCCAGACCCGGATGCTATTCTATTGCTTATCCAGATTTCCTTTCATAGACAGCTTAGGGATGCTCCAGACCCGGATGTTATTCTATTGTTTATTCAGATTCAAACTTCTAAAGACAACTTAGAGATGCTCCAGACACGGATGCTATTCTATTGCTTATTCCAGATTCCTTCCAGAGACAGTTCAGATGCGACCCAGACATGGCGACATTCTGATACTTATTCCAGATTCATTCAGGAGACAGTCCAGATACGATCCAGATTTGGATGCCATTCTGTCACTCATTCAGATATAGTATGGATACACCCCAGACACGACAGTCATTCTACTACTCATTCAGACGTCAGCAATCAGATACAGACTAGATATGCTCCAGACACGGAAGTCGTTCTATTTCTCATTCAGATTCAATTATCAACTTCAAGTGTAGATACATTCCAGACACGAAAGTCATTCTGTCACTTATCCAGATCCCAGTTACAACACAGATACGTTCCAGACACGGAAGTCATTCTGCTACTCATACAGATCTCAATTTCAAATACAGTCAAGATACGATCCAAATTCGGATGTCATTCTATCACTCTTCCAAATAAAGTCCAGATACAATCCAGATTCGGATGTCATTTTGTCACTCCTTCAAATACGTTTCAGATACGCTCCAGGTGCAGACACAATTCTGACAATCACCCAGTTCCAGCTTATAGATACAGTCCAACAATCACTTCCAGATGGCATCTATAAGCCCATCCTTCTACCAACAGTCTTCAGATGGCATCTATAAGCCCATCCTCCTATCCATCATCTCTCCAAATGGCATCTGTAAGCCCATTCCCGACATCACATTGCTGATACTACATGCGAGTGCAAATTTCTGGGCATTTTAGTGTTCAATCATCTTCCACCTTCGGATCACGAAAGGCACACAAGCCAATCTACATCCTCAGGTTTAAGAAGATTGAACAGGGGAAACTGTTGTACACCAAAATTTTCCCTCCCATATTTCTCAAGATTTGTCAAGATTGACCTTCAAATTGCTCAAAATGGCTCAAGGGTTGTACAGTCAAACCACCTCCTAAGCCAACTGAAATTAGGGTTTTGGTTCTTTCAAGGAATTTGGGGTTTTTATTGGTTCAATCAAGTCTCATGGGCCTATATACATTCTCAAGCTTCTACATGCCAAGTTTCAAGACTCACAATGTCAATTTGCACAGTCAAAAGCCCCATTTGATCTACAGTCAACTGCAAGGGCAAAATGGTCATTTCACAGTCAAAAGTCAGAATTTTTGGTCAAAATCTTATTTTGAGTACACAATCATCATTTGATCAAGTCTTGATCATGATTCCACAAGAATGGCTCAAAAATCATCAAGATGCAAAAAGTTACTATTTTTGGACAGTAGAAAAGTCAACTGTACTTTGATTAGGGCATAACTTTTTCATGGTTCATCAGAAAAATCCCATCCAATGCTCATTTTGAAGGGTATGCAATTTACTATAATCTATCTTCACGCTCCAAGTTCAAGAAATGCTCCCACAAAAAGTTATCAATTTCTACATTATAGGTCAAATTCAAAAGTCAACAAAAGTACACTTTGAGTCAAAGGCCATAACTTGAGATTGGTAAATCCAAATGACATGGGACCAAAGGCATTGGTTAGAGGACTTCAAGAGCTGTCCAAAATGTCCAAGAACATGGTCATATGATCAAAATTGAGCAAGTTGTGCATTGGAGAAGTTGGGAAATTTTTATGAATTTGCAAAAGTCAACTTTGCTCAAAACACCTTATTTTTGCTAATGGGCCTCAAATATCTTCTTGAAACTTCATCCATGACTTATGCACGACCCATCAAGCTTAATTGAATTTATTTTATTATTTTTAATTAATTAATTGGATTTTTAATTGATATTAATTCATTTAATTAATTTAAATTGTAGGAAAATACAAGATTTGGTTTTTAAATCTTTTTGTGAAGCAAATATGGTCAAGATATGTTGGCAAATTCGTGCGCAAGTCAAAGATACAAAAATCTCCAAAATTGGCAACATTTTCCAATCATGAAAAATCAAAAAGATTTGATTTCCAATCAAAGATTCAATCACCATTGCACATGGATTTTTGCCCAGCTCTTGACCTAATTCAATTGCCCTATATATATGCAAGCAAATCCTAACCTAAAAAACGTGAAAAAGTTGCAGAAAATACCATAGCCAATTCAAGAAAATTCAAGAAAAATTGAAAACTGGTTTTGGCATTTTAGATTGATTCAAGGGTTTTTGTTGATTCTAACACCTTGCAGGAGTTCCCAGGAACGTGTTGCAATCAAATTCCAATACCAAAGCTCAAGGAATCGTTCTTTATAGAACCACGGTTTGCCTTTTCTATTCCAAATCGTAACTCTTAAATCATGCATATTTAACGTGTTTTCTTGATTAATTTGTGTTGCTATGAACCATATGAAGCTAATGGTATGACTGAATTAAACTATAATGCCCTGAATCAAAAGTTGCCATGATCAATTTCTAGGGTTCTTAAGCTTTGAAATTGGGGCTTGCTGAACCAGGCAAAATTAGGACTTGTGAGACCTATGGTTGAGATCACGAGACCAAGACAAACACAACTGACCCCTCGCGAAATATTTATATGTACCATACTTCTAATCGCTATTTTTCGTGCAAGCATATAGTGGAGGTTAAAAACCCCCGCTAATTGATTATGTTTTTACAGGTACCAGTGAAGAAGATGATGAGGTGTTAGCACACCATTGGACTGTTTGAAAAGAGCGCGCGTTTATTTTGTTTTACAACATATTGATTTGTTTCCCAATATAATATTTGTCTCTTATGCTAATAACGATTGAAGCATGATGGTGGAGTGGTTAGCGTGCTGGCTTGGGAGCATTGGGACCTGGGTTCGAATCCCAGGTCCCCCCAAAACATTTATCCTATTTTTCTTCATATAATCACATGCAGGTTTCAAAAGGTGTTCTACCATGTGCTTCAAATCCCAGCGCGCCATGTGGCTTCAGGCATAGATCTGGTGGCCATAAATGAAAGACTATCATACTCCTTAGTCAACCAGCGCGTGGATAATTACAAAAGTCAAAACAGGCTGCAGCAAATGGGCCACCAATTTCCAAACATACGTCCTAATTGGGCCAACACCCCTTGGGTTATTTTCTTTTATTTTCTTCTTTTATATTTTTTCACTTAATTATTATTAATTATTATTATTATTAGTTAATTAATCAAATTAATTTTTTCATAATAAATTCAGAAAACTAAAATATAATATTTTTTATTATTATTTATTAAAATTAATTTCACCCTTTTATTATTTTTGTAAATAAATATAATTAACTAATTTAGTTTAATTAGGATAATTCTAACTTTTTTTCACAATAAATCTAAAACTAATGTAGAATTAGGGTTCTTGACAATTTTAATCCTTTTGTTTTTATTTCCTTAAAACATTAAAAAACCAAAAATATTTCTTTTAATTAATTAATTAGTCTAGGTTTAATTTAATTAAATGCAAAATAACAAAAACTTCTTTCTTTCTCAAAAAGGGTCAAAACCCTAAGAACTTCTTCGATTCAATCTTCTCTCGCGCGTATGTTTCTTGATTAATTTTTGATCCATATTTATGTATTTGCTCCGAGGATGTAATAGCTTTAATTAGGATCTTTTTATCGCTTTATTTATTCTCTGCAATTTACTTTTCAAGGGTTTGTTTTTGGCGATGTAAATACCTGACGCCTTGTAATAGTTTAGCTTTATTTTCCGCAACTATTAACTGTTAGATGTATGTTAACTAGGCTATGCATGACAAGACTTATCTCTGAAATTAAAATCAACCTGTAGCTCACCATAATATGTGCAAAGATAACTTAAAATGAAACCTGACACACGTGCACATGCCACTCTTAGGGTACGTCTCACTTGGTTGCCTCGACGTGGTCATTGAGTATAGGGTGTTTTAGAGGTTGCCCTCCTGTCTAAAGATCAAGTTGCCTCAGAACGGTTGCCTCGGATAAAAATGATCTAGGACATTAGGGTTACCGCTAAGGCGTCCTACTATTGCTTTGGTGACCACATGTTCCTATAATTGAATTGACCCGAATAACTCCAATGACGGTGCTACCTACTTCTCAATAGTGGGATAGTACTGTCTAAAGGACATTTACACAGCTTAATTTATTTTGAGTAGGTAGAGGTTCTTAGATACTTTCTCTTTCAAAACAAAAATACTTTTCGCACCTACACTTTTCTGACAAAAGTTTTCAAACAACACTTCATACACTCTTGAGGACAGATACAAGAGTTAAATCGAAGTTTTCAAAACAAAACTTTTTTTTTCAAAACCCACAAACACAAGAAAAGCAAACATTTTTGAAAACATAGTGAGCAAGTACCTAAGAGCCCGTGGATAACCACGGATAGAAAGGGTGCTAACACCTTCCCTTTCTATAATCTACCTCCCGAACCCGAGAAACATCTCGAAAAGGAATTTTGCTGTGCTTTTGTCCTTTCCTTGTTGGAGAAAATAAAAGACGGTGGCGACTCTTGCTTACCGCGACATTTTGCTAAACGCAAACGTGAACCAGCATTTCAAAACATTCAGTTCTATTTCCACCGATCAAAGCATCCTGTACAAACGCAATCATGACTCCATTCTGCTCCGGTGTGTGGATAAGGTTGAAGCTGAAAAGATTATGGCTGAATTACACGAAGGTACTTTTGGCACACACTCCAGTGGGCATACGATGGCGAAGAAAATCCTACGGGCAGTCTATTATTAGTCTACCATGGAAGCAGACTGCTATCGACACTCTCGGGCCTGTCATAAGTGTCAAATTTATGCTAACAAGGTGCATGTACCTCCGGTTCCTCTGAATGTCTTAACAGCTCCTTGGCCCTTTGCTATATGGGGAATCGATATGATTGGGGAGATCAAGCCTACAACCTTCAATGGACACCGCTTCATTTTAGTGGCCATTGACTATTTTACAAATTGGGTTGAAGCAACTTCCTTCGCATCTATTACTAAGAATGTTGTTGCCTGCTTCATCAAGCAGAATCTCATTTGCTGGTACGGTATCCCAGAAAGAATCATCACTGATAATGGTACTAACCTTAATAATACTATGATCACTGCCTTGTGCGAGCAGTTCAAGATTCAGCATCACAATTCATCCTCTTATCGGCCAAAGATGAATGGTGTCGTTGAAGCTGCAAATAAAAACATTAAAACGATCATACAGAAAATGACAGTCACCTACAAGGACTGGCATGAGATGCTACCATTTGCTCTCCACGGGTATCATACCACGGCTCGCACGTCAACTGGGGCAACACCCTATTCTTTGGTTTTTGGCATGGAGGTTGTCTTACTTATTGAGGTTCAGATCCCCTCTTTGAGAGTTATGAAGGATGCAGGTTTGAATGAGGACGATTGGATTCAGACTCGACTTGATCAACTAAACTTAATTGATGAAAAGAGACTTACTGTTGTTTGTCATGGTCAGATGTATCAAAAACGGATGATCAAGGCTTTTAAAAAGAAAGTCAGATGCCAAGTATATCAAGTTGGAGATCTAGTGATCAAGCGCATCATCTTGCCACAAAGTGATCCCAGGGGGAAATGAACTCCTACCTATGAAGGACCATTTGTAATCAAGAACATATTCTCCGGTGGGGCGATGATCTTAACCACCATGGACGGCAACGACCTTCCACACCCTGCAAACGCGGACATATTCAAAAGATACTACGCATAAGAGACCCGCTAGGTTGACACACCTAGGCAAAACAAGGGCATCCCGACGAACCAAAAAGGTTCGGGCAAAAATTAGGGATAAAATAAAAAAAATCTGTACACCCGAAAAGTTGAAAACCTGAAAGGGCAACTTGGGTAAAAAAGGGTTTCCCGGTGGACTGAAAACCCGAAAGGGTGGTATAGGAAAAAGTTAGGGAATTAAAGCGTATGACTATGTCCCGTCGGATCACTTTGAGGACAGCCTCTTGACTTCCACTGGAAAACTCAGAGTTTTTGATCAACTCAATCATCTTCGGACGAAGCAACAAATAGACAAGATATTCGGAGATACGAAGGCTATAGCAGAATGGAAACCCCATGGGATTATTACATATAGCTATCTTTCTTTGTATAAATTTTTCTTGGCGTCATCATCTTACCAGAATGTTTGTCTCCCTTGTACAAAATACTTATTCAAAGTCAATACAAAGATATCCCTTTGAAAATACAGAAAACTATTTGTCTTTTTCTTTACACTTGTGTTTTATTTGCAAAAACGTCCAATGATTCATTAATGAACATATGCATTTGAACATAATTACTGTTTACAAATAAACAAAATGAGAAAGACAATTACTGATAGGTTGAAAGGATAGGAAAACGTCTTTAGGCTATTCCATAAGCAATCCCACAGTACATCATTTAAAATCCCCAGCGAAACAAAACTTCAAACTATTAATCCCCAGTAGAAATCGTCAAATTTCTCAAAGATTCCCCAAGCAGATCATACAAGCAGTATATGGCATTGCCCTCACAATAGAATTTATTTCTCTCAACAAGAGTTTGTCAGTACTTCAACTACGAGACATGGAAATTCACAATCCCCAACAGTTTTCAGAGATTTATTTTCCTCAATCAGACAACAATACATCAAATTAGCTTACATGCGCATACAATACATCCATATATCATGAACATTGATAAAACACATATGTTGCACCATACATTCCATATAACATAATTTTGTGTTTCAGCTAACATTCCACCCTTTTCAGGATGAGATTAATAGCTACCATTAACAACATGCAATCATGATACAGTACAGATACGCTCCAGACACAGATGTCATTCTGATACTCATTCAGATATTCAAGTTCAGATACAGTTCAGATACGCTCCAAACACGGATGCCATTCTGATACTCATTCAGATTCAACTTTTGACACAGTTCCAATACGCTCCAGACACGGAAGCCATTCTGATACTCATTCAGATTTCAACTTTTGATATAGTTCAGATAAGCTCTAGACACGGAAGCCATTCTGATACTCATTCAGATTTCAACTTTTGATACAGTTCAGATACGCTCCAAACATGGATGTCATTTTGATACTCATTCAGATTCAACTTTTGACACAGTTCAGATACGCTCCAGACACGGAAGCCATTCTGATACTCATTCAGATTTCAACTTTTGATACAGTTCAGATACGCTCCAGACACGGAAGCTATTCTGATACTCATTCAGATTTCAACCTCAGATACAGTACTGATATGCTTCAGACACGGAAGCCTTTATGATACTCATTCAGATTTCAACTTTTGATACTGTGATCGGTGGAAATAGAACTGACTGTTTTGGAATGTTGGTTCGCAAAATGTCGCGGTGAGCAAGAGTCGCCACCGTCTTTTATTTTCTCCAACAAGGAAAGGACAAAAGCACAGCAAAATTCCTTTTCGAGATGTTTCTCGGTTCGAGAGGTAGATTATAGAAAGGGAAGGTGTTAGCACCCTTTCTATCCGTGGTTATCCACGGGCTCTTAGGTACTTGCTCACTATGTTTTCAAAAATGTTTGCTTTTCTTGTGTTTGTGGGTTTTGAAAAAGTTTGTTTGGAAACTTCGTTTTAACTCTTGTATCAGTCCTCAAGAGTGTATGAAGTGTTTGTTTGAAAACTTTTGTCAGAAAAGTGTAGGTGCGAAAAGTTTTTTTTGTTTTGAAAGAGCAAGTACCTGAGAACCTCTACCTACTCAAAAGAAATTAAGCTGTGTAAATGTCCTTTAGACAGTACTATCCCACTATTGAGAAGTAGGTAGCACCATCGTTGGAGTTTTCGGGTCAATTCGATTATAGGGACATGTGGTCACCAAAGCAATAGTAGGACGCCTTAGCGGTAACCCTAGTGTCCTAGATCCTTTTTATCCGAGGCAACCGTTTCGAGGCAACTTGGATCTTTAGACAGGAGGGCGACCTCTAAAACACCCTATACTCAATGACCACGTCGAGGCAACCAAGTGAGGCGTACCCTAGGAGTGGCATGTGCACGTGTGTCAGGATTCAGTTTATATTATCTTTGTACAAGTTATGGTGAGCTACGAGTTGATTTTAATTTTCAGGCAAGTCTTGTCATGCATAGCAGTTAATAGTTGTGCGGAAAGTAAATTGCGGAAAGTAAATCTACGCTATTACAAGGCGTCGGGTATTTACATCGCCAAAAACAAACCCTTGGAAAAAGTAAATGCGAGAAAATAAAGAAAGCGATAAAAGGGTCCTAATTACGCTATTACATCCTCATAACAATTACATGAATAATGATCAAAAATTATATGCGCGAAGAGAAATTAAATCGGAGAAGTCCTTAGGGTTTTGACCCTTTTTGAGAAAAGAATGAATTTTTGGTTATTTTGCATTAAATTAAACCTAATTCTAATTAATTAAATAAAAGAAATGTTTTTTTTAAGTTTTTTATGTTTTAATGAAAATAAAATAAAAAAGGAAAACATGGTTAAAAGTTGTCAAAACCTAATTCTACATGGATTTTATTTATTGTGAAAATAATTACAATTAACCTAATTAAAACAACTAAATTAATTAATTACATTTATTTACAAAAATAATAAGGTGAAATTAATAAATAATAATAATAATAAAAATATTTACATTTTTTTATTTTCTGAAGTTATTATGAAAATAATAATTATGTTAATTAAATAATAATAATAATAATAATTAATAAACTAATTAAAAGAAAATATAAAAGAGAAAGAAAATAAGAAAATAATAAACCAGGGGGGGTGCTGGCCCATTAAGGAGGTGTTCTTGGAAATTCTGAAGCCCATTAACCACAATCCCTTTTGACTTTTTCTGATTGTCCAAGCGTTGATTGACTAGGGAGTACCATGATCACCATCTCCTGGCCATTAGATCCGTGTTTGTGACCACCTGGCACGCTGAGGCGTTAGGCACATGGTACAACGCCTTTGGAAGCCTGCATGAGAATATCTAAGAAAAAATAATAGAAGAGTTTTGGGGGACCTGGGAATCGAACCCAGGTCCCAATGATCACCAGCCAGCGCACCTAACCACTCCACCATTTGCTTGCTTTTGATAATATAATAACAATCAAATATAATATATACAAATTAATGCATATGCTGAAAAACAAACAAAAACGCGCGCTCTTTTGAATTGTCCACTCACAGGCTTACACGTCCTTCGTCTTCCTCGTTTGTGCCTGTAAAAAACAAATAGATAGCGGGGGGTTTTTAACCCCCACAAACCACAATGAGGAAAAATAGCGATTAGGCGTGTGGTTAATAGAAATATTTCGCGAGGGTGTCAACGTGTTCGTCTTGACTTAACGAATTCAGCCATGGGTCTTATGGGTCTCAATTTTCCCTGTGTTGTAAAGCCCCAATTTTAGAGTTCAAGAACCCTAGAATTCGTCAATGGTAACTTTCGATTCTGTGCATTATAAGTCAATTAATTTATACCATTAGCTTCACATGGATTCAAGAAACACAAAACAAACAATAAATCATGTTAAATATGCATGATTTGAGCAATACGATTATGGACAAAATATGCAAACCGTGAAACTGTTCTTGGTGATTCCTGTAGCTTTAGCGCTTGGTTTTGATTGCTACACGTCCATGACACTTCCAGCAATGTGTTTGAATCAACAAAAGTCCTTGAATTGTCCTGGAATATAGAAAACAGTTTTGACTTTTCTTTGAATTTTCTTGAATGTGGTTATGGATTTTCTGCAGCAAATTCACGTGTGCATGAATAGGGTTGGCTTGTGTATATATAATAGAATAGAATTAGGTCAAAATCTTGCAAAGAAATCCATGGAATGATGGTTTGAATATTTGATTGAAAATCAAATATTTTTGAATCTTTTTGATTGGAAAAACATGCTAAATTTGGAGATTCTTGTCCCTTTGATTTGCACACGAAATTGCCAGCCTTTTTAGGTCATTCTTGCTTCACCAAAAGATTGAAAAATCAAATCTTTGTATTTCCTACAATTTAAATTAATTAAATGAATTAAAATTGATTAAAAATCCAATTAATTAATAAAAAATAAGAAAATAATTCAATTGAGCTTGATGGGTCGTGCATAGGCCATGGATAAAGTTTCAAGAAGAAATTTGAGGCCCATTAGCAAAAACAAAGTGTTTTGAGCAAAGTTGACTTTTGCAAATTCACAAAAATTTCCCAACTTCTCCAATGCATATCTTGCTCAATTTTGATCATATGAACATGTTCTTGGACATTTTGGAAAGGTCTTGAAGTCCTCTAACCAATGCCTTTGATCCCATGTCATTTGGATTTACCAATCTCAAGTTATGGTCTTTGACGTAAAGTGCACTTTTGTTGACTTTTGAAATTGACCTATAATGTAGAAATTGATAACTTTTTGTGAGAGCATTTATTGGGATTGGAATGTGAAGATGAGTTGTAGGAAATGTCATCCCCTTCAAAATGAGCATTGGATGGAATTTTTATGATGAACCATGAAAAGGTTATGCCCTGGTCAAGATACAATTGACTTTTCTACTGTCCAAAAATAGTAACTTTTTACATCTTGATGATTTTTGAGCCATGCTTGTGGAATCATGATCAAGACTTGATCAAATGATGATTGTGGACTCAAAATAAGATGTTGACCAAAAATTTTGACTTTTGACTGTAAAATGACCATTTTACCCCTGCAGTTGACTGTGGGTCAAATGAAGCTTTTGACTGTGGAATTTGGCACTATGAGTCTTGAAACTTGGCATGTAGGTGCTTGAGAATGTATATGGGCTTATGAGACTTGATTGAACCATTGAAAACCCCAAATTCCTTGAAAGAACCAAAACCCTAATTTTGACTGGCTTAGGAGGCATTTGGACTGTGCAACCCTTGAGAAATCTTGAACCATTTGAAGATGATTCTTGACAAATCTTGAAGAATATGGGAGGGCAAATTTTGGGGTACAACAGATACAGTTCAGATACGCTCCAGATACATAAGCCATTTTGATACTCATTCAGATTTCAACCTCAGACATAGTTCAGATACGCTCCAGACACGGATGTCATTCTGATACTCATTCAGATATTCAAGTTCAGATACAGTATGGATACGCTCCAGACACGAAAGCCATTCTGATACTCATTCAGATTTTAACTTTTGATACAGTTCAGATACGCTCCAAACATGGATGTCATTTTGATACTCATTCAGATTCAACTTTTGACACAGTTCAGATACGCTCCAGACACAGAAGCCATTCTGATACTCATTTAGATTTCAACTTTTGATACAGTTCAGATACGCTTCAGACACGGAAGCCATTCTGATACTCATTCAGATTTCAACCTCAGATACAGTACGGATACGCTCCAAACACGGATTCCATTCTGATACTCATTCAAATTCAACTTTTGACACAGTTCAGATACGCTCCAGACACGGAAGCCATTCTGATACTTATTCAGATTTCAACCTCAGATACAGTACGGATACGCTCCAGACACGGAAGCCATTCTGATACTCATTCAGATTTCAACCTCAGATACAGTTCAGATATGCTCCAGACATGGAAGCCATTCTGATACTCATTCAGATTACAACCTCATATACAGTACGGATACACTCCAAACACGGATGCCATTCTGATACTCATTCAGATTCAACTTTTGACACAGTTCAGATACGCTCCAGACTCATAAGCCATTTTGATACTCATTCAGATTTCAACCACAGATACAGTTCAGATACGCTCCAGACTCAGAAGCCATTCTCATACTCATTCAAAGAAAGCCTCCTGATACAGTTCAGATACGCTCCAGACTCAGAAGCCATTCTGATATTCATTCAAAAATGCCTCCTGATACAGTACGGATACGCTCCAGACACGGAAGTCATTCCAATACCCATTCAGATATCAACACTCCTGATACATTTCAGATACGCTCCAGACCTGGAAGCCATTCTGAAACTCATTCAAATACACCTCCAGGTACGCTCCAGACACGGACGCCATTCTGATGATCAAACTTGTAGGTTACATCTCAACAAGCACTCTTGGATGGCATCTATAAGCCCATCTTCAACAGGATTTTATCACCTCTCCAAATGGCATCTTTAATCCCATTCCTTCTATCACCTCCGAGTGCAAATTTATGGGCACTCTAGTGTCCAATCATCTTCCACCTTCGAGTCGCAAATGGCAAATCTCGCCAATCTAACTCGTCAGGATAAAAGAAGATTGAACAGGGGCAGCTGTTGTACCCCAAAATTTGCCCTCTCATTTCTCAAGAATATCACCCTGAATTCTCAAGCTTTCCCTTGTACAAATCCAAGCCTTGAATTATCATTTCTTTCCAAGCAAGCCATTTACAAGGGCAAAATGGTCATTTGCAAGCTAAAAAGTCAAACTTTGGTTTTTGGATCAAAATCAAAACACAAAAATCATATTTCATCAAGACATGTTGGAATATGAAGTTTGTTTCATCAAGAAGCTCAAAAGTCAAATTTTACCTTGGAAGAGTTAAATTCTAAATACTTAGAATTTTTCTAAAGTATTTAAGAAAGAATGACACTTCAGAACCAACCTCTAGGCAGGAGCAGTCAGAAGTCGCAAACTGGGCTCAACACATAACATTCGGTCAGAATGTAGCTCTTCAGCAGCTACGCCAACTCAGTCAGAAGTTGTAAACGTGGTTCAACACATAATCTTCAATCAGAACATGGCTTTTTCAGCAGTTACACAAGTTCAGTCAGAGTTTGCTAGAGGAATGAAAAGAAAGCAACAAAGCCTGAAAGCTCCTTCAGAACATGCTGAAATCAGAAGGTAAGGGGGTCAGAAGATTGGGTGTTACACTGAAGCAGAATCTCTAAGTCCATATTTTTCAGAGGAAAATCAAAAGAACATGCCCGAACGTCTGGAGAACCCTCAGAATTTGCTGAGGTAGCAGAATACCAAGATCAGAACTTGGGTGCGTTGTTCTAGACTGATGCTGAAGTAGGAACTGCTGGCTCAGATTTAAGTAATGATGCAAAATCTCACGTTACAGGATTTCTGTTTTTTGATAAATCTCATCATCATTTAATGCTCATTAATGCTCACAACCACTTTGAGCATTTGTCCAAAGGGTCTCTCCACGTGCAGCATAACAACGCTCTTGTGCAGATTTAGGTATGGGTTCATGCGCTACTTTTCGCTCATGGGTGTCACTTTTCCTTAATCCTCGCTTACTAACCCAGCCTAGGCTAAAAGCTGTCAATCATCACAACTTTTTATGAACTTTCTTCAAGAGTAAGTCAACATCTATTGCATGGTATTGGCGCCACTTAACGTTTAAAAAACCCACAAAGATTTTCCTATAAATAGAGCACCATTGTCCACTGAAAAAGGGCGGTCCAACCCCAGAAAAATTTCTAGAAAAGAAACCAAAAATTTTAGCAAGAAAACACCTTGAAACTCTGCCAAAATTCCTAGTGTTTCAAGTGCCTTAAACACAACTTTGAATCTCCTGATTTCAAAATCTATTTGTTCTCAAAGTATTTCTTGACTGAGAAACACCCATACAGTTTTCTGACTCACATATATACCCTTAATCCATCCATTCAAAGAACCTGTCCAGAACACCATCAGAGTTAAAGCTAACTCCAGTTCACAGAATTTCTTCCAACAGCAAGGTAAGCACCTGCTGACTCTCACCACACTTCTTAAGCATCACCAGAATTGCATGCTCAAAAACACAATGTAGATATCATGTTTCTGATGTTGTTCATGTTCTGAGATTTTCATGCATCTGTATGCTTAAGTAGAGAACAAATCAGTTCAGAACTTGCCTCTGATTTTTGGTTCTGGCTTCTGAAACGCTATGACACCTGCTGAAACTGTCCTAGGCATGCCTTCTGTTTTATGGAAGAATAACCAAATTACAGATGTTCTGACTGGCACGTAGGGAGCCCAAGTTCTGACTTTGACGCCAGAATTTCTGGGGCCTGTTTTGTCATCAGTAATATCAGAACTTCTGAAAATTATTGTGTGCCCAGCAGGGTCAGAACTTCTGACCCCATACATTTTCACTAACAGGTTTCTATTTTGCAGCGCACTAGGGTCAGAACTTCTAACCTTTTCACTAACTGGTTTCTGTTTTGCAGCGCACCAGGGTCAGAAGTTCTGACCTATACATTTTCACTAACAGGTTGCTATTCTGCAGCAGGCCAGGATCAAAACTTCTGACTTCCTCTCAGTAGCACGCTGACTCTTTTCCTTTTTCTTTCTCTCATCCCCTTGTTGTTTTCTTTATTTTTCTTGCTGGTACTCCCCATTCATAAATTTGTACCCCCACCCCCTAAATATTGTAATAGCGTAGGACTTTACATTTCCGCATTTTATCGCTTTCAAATGTAAATGCTAGAAATTAAGATATGTATGGCAAGATAAAATCAATGAAATAGAAAATCCTAATTCAAGATAAAATCCTGCATGCAATCAAACACACTTGCACACAAACACCCTTAGGGTTTCTCCACTTGGTTGCCTTATACAAAAATAGCCATGTTACGCATGCAAAGTATCTTGGTAAAACAAATAAAAAAATCAAAAAGATCATAGTCCCTCGATGACGCTATTCAAAGTTGCCTTACAAAAATGATCTTAGTCCCACGTAAATGCTAAGATACTTTGCAACATTGCTAATCATGGTTATACAATGACCCGCTCCCGTCCCATAAAACTCCAAAGATAGGGTTGCTTACCGAATCAATGGTAAGACAACAATGTCAAAGGAATAGAAAATGTACAAGAAAGACATTTGAGTAGGTAGATTACTTCTAGTTACTTGCT
The DNA here is from genome assembly GCA_948472305.1 of Vicia faba. Lineage (NCBI taxonomy): Eukaryota > Viridiplantae > Streptophyta > Magnoliopsida > Fabales > Fabaceae > Vicia > Vicia faba. The sequence goes on from OX451741.1 coordinate 169,538,122, forward strand.
CTATTTCAAACAAATATCCTTGCTACTTTCTAAAACAAACACACACATCTCAAAAAACATTTTACAAACATTGAAAACATTTTCAAAAAGACAAACATCTTTGTATACATTCTTACGAACGAGAGTCATTACAAAGATTGCCTAAACAAATGGTCTCTTTTACAAAATACTTTCAAAACCACACCAAACACATTTTCAAACAATCAAAAGCAAGTGATCTAGCAAGTAACTAAGAGCCCTTGGAAAACCATGGATGAAAAGGTTGCTAACACCTTCCCTTTTCATAATTTACCCCCCGAACTCAAAAAAAAATATCAAAGGTCTTTCCTGTGCTTTTTCACCTTTCCTTTTGGATAAAAGAAAAGTCATTGGCGAATCTTGCTAACCGCAACATTTGCAGTAAAACGCAAAACTCACAAGTCAGTTCTCCCATCGCATCACAATATCCATTACAAAAAAAATTAAGATAAAGATCTGAGGACCAATCTTGATAGAGAGATCCACCTCAGCAAACACTGACCGTCGAGATCCATCAAAGGCTTTCACCACTAAGTTGTTGGGTCGCAACTCAAGGCCTGAGTAGTCAATTTTCATTAACACCAACTTAGGGATTGCATTCAAAGATGAGCCAGTGTCCACCAGCAAACGAGATAATGTTGTTCCCTTACACTCCATTGAGATGTTTAGTGCTTTATTATGATTCCCTCCCAAGGGAGGAAGATTAAAATATGTGAAGCACAAACCATTGTTGGCAGTGGTACTGGCACAAACACTGTTAAACTAATCGACATAAATCTCTTGAGAAATGAATTTTGTATTCAACAATTTCATCAAAGCATTACGATGCACCTTAGAGTCTATGAGAAGTGACAGAATAAATATTTTATCCAGATTTTAGCGAGCTGAACAATCACACGATAATCGCTTTTTCTGATGTATCTCATGATTTCCTCCACATCCTTGGTCATGTCAGGACTTGGAGTCTGAATCGGGGCATCTACTACAACCTTCTTACCCTGGGCTTTCATTGAGGCATCTGCATTATCTTGCATATTGTTGTACCCCAAAATTTGCCCTCGCATTTTTCCTAAGAAATCTCAGCTTCAGACATTTCCTGATTCTTCAAACTGACTCAAGAATCGGACAAACGGACTTTTCTTGACAGTCAAGCAAAATTAGGGTTTTTACTGATTTTCAGGGCTCTGGATTGTTTCACAGTTGGCTTAGGGTTTGGATGATTTTTGGTTCAATGTTGATCAGGCGAGCGTTATTTGGAATTTAATCAGGAGTTAAGGTTTTATGGGCGTATTCTCAGCAAGATTAAAATTCCACAGCACTTTGCCGTTTATTCCGAGATGCGGGTTGAATTTGCATTGTTTATAATTTAATCAGTGAAAGAGACAGTGGTTTGAATTCATGTTGTTTTCTTTGAGCCAGTCAAAAAGAATATGCAGTTTGGAATTGCAGTGCTTGGCAGAGAATCAGTAAGAGAGGATTGAATCTGATCAGTTTTTGTGTTCGACTGTGTGTTGCTTTGAATGATGGAGACGTCCAGTTCATTTATTTTGATCAACAAGGTTTAGTTGATTATTTATGGTTCTAAGAATTAAATATTTGAAATTTAAACTTTCATTTTATTTAATTTAAGGAATTATAAATAACAAGTAAACAATTAAAGAAAAAGAATTGAAGAGAATTAAATGTCAATGGAATTTTTTTTATTTCATATTTAATAGTTGTTACAATTGTTATTATTTGGATACGAGTATTTATTACAAAGTATTTAAATAATAATAAGTGTACAAAAATTAAATTGAAAATAAAATTCTATCCTATTTCTAATTCTTCATTCTTCACTTCGCTCCGGTGCTCCATTTTTTTTATCTGCAAAAAGAAGAAGAAAAGTCAGAAAGCAGTTGAATAAAAGAGACAGTTAAAATTTGCTCATCATTAGAGGCCACTGACTGGGATCAGTTGACCCTCTCTGCAAATCACGGGATTTCTCCCGGTTCACAGAGAGGGAAGATTTTTATTCATGAATGCAAATGTCAAATGCATAAAATCCAAAGTTCAAACTGCATAGTTCAAATCCAATTCCACTTTCTATCCAAAGCAAAAGGCAATTTACTGTCAAAAGCCAAAATCTACTCAAAGATATCAAAGGAAATCAAAAAAGGCAATTTACTGTCAAAAGTACAAAATCCACTCAAAAGCTGTCAAAGAAAGATTTTGGAAAGATATCAATAAAAGCACAAAAGCTGGATAAAGATGCAGAGAAGTGGTATGCAAGCAACTTAAATCTAAATCATCATTTCCCAGCATAGAGGGGCCCCTTCAGAAATAGTACAGGAAAATCATATAATAATATTGAACTGTACTGAAAAATGAGAAGAAGAGAGATAAAGCAGCATAGGCAGGTTTTAGGCTAGAGGCAAGCACAACAAGAAAAGATATAACCCAAGGACACGGTTCAGCAAGCAAAAGGGGAGAACAAGACAGAAAAGATAAAAAACTCAGAAGGCCTGAAGCCTCATTTTCTGTCAAGGCAAAAGAACCTGCATCACACTTACAAAAACACTTCAAACCCATCCTAAAACCTGAGAAACCAAGTTCAAATCAGTGGTCAAGGCAAAGAACCTGCATAACTCAGAACAGAAGCATTAGCCTAACAAAAAGCCTCAACATACAAATCTGCATCAGTGAACCATTACAAATGCATAACATCAAGCCTGAAGCATGAACCTACCATAACCTGAAACACCTCAAACCCATCCAAAAACCAGACTAAAACCCAACACAGTTCAGCAGGCAGTTCAGAGAGGAAGAAAAAGATACAAAGCAAGCTTTACCAAAAACCTGCATCAGTAAGAAACAAAGCTACACAGCATAACTTGCCAAAAACCTGCTACCAAGTTAAAACCCCAGGCCAAACCTCACAAAATCTGAAGCTCAACCTTATCAACCTGCATTAACCTCAAAAACTGTACAAACCAAACCATCAAACACATCTCAAACCTCATACCAGCACCAAAGCCATACCACTATTGTCAAGGCCTAACCACATAAACCTGATAAAACCTTTGCAAATTCAAGCCTCACCATTTTGTAAAACCAGCATATGCCCTGCAAGACCAGTTCACCCAACACCAAAACCTTTCAATCCAAGCAACTCAGTGTCCAACCCCTAAGCCCTCAGCATGAATATCATTGGGCAATAAACCTTAAAACAACATCCAAACCAAAAACCAAGTTCAAACCTGAGCCAACCAACTCCTAAGCCTCAGAGTTTCTTTCCTCATCATAGGCGATACATAGCATCCAACATAAACAAGCATACAACAACACGAGAGAAGAAGAAGAAAGAAGCAATTCAAGGTGAACTCAGAAGCTTTTCATCAAAAGCATCACATTTCAAACTCAGGCAACAATTCCAAAGCATCAAGAGAGCCTCAGAAGCAAGCTTCATCATAGGCAAGGAAGCATATTCAAAAACATACGAATTCCCAAAGGCAACATATAGTAGAAAAAGAAAGATAAAGAAGTGAATTGTTTCAAGGTAAGATTTTCAGCACAAAGGTCATCATCAAATCCCTAAAGAAAATGGCGAAAGGATAAAAGTACCAAACTTTCCCAAGCTAACTTCCAGCTTCGCCACCGGGCTTCCGCCTCAACGCCTCCAGTCCCGATTCCTCTTTCTCCGTCCCCCAGTATTAAGGTAGCTTTTCGTTCTTTCTTCTCAATCTCAAAAAACAAACAATAATAAACATGTGAAATTATAAGTCAAATTAAGCATGCAACGAAGAGTGAAAACCTTAATGCATAAAGAAGGTGAGATCGTTACCCTTTCCGTTTGGGTTTGGTCCAACCATGGAGATGAGCGGAACCAGAGGTGGCGTTGGGGGTGGCTCGGCATTTGGGGATAGACATTACATTCAGCGACTAATAGAAAGTGAAGAAGAACGATGAACCTCAGTGAACGGCGCGCCGCTGCCAATCCTAGCGTTTTCGCCTCAAATGAACCAAGTCCCTAACCCTAAATTCGTTTCAAGTTCAGCATGGGCCTGACCCGTCTCAAAAGTCCCTCTGAAGCCCATTTGAATGCTTCCTTTCTCTCCCTTTCTAAACAAAATATTGATAACCTTTTATTTTACAAACAATATTTATTTTCTAACTAAATGTAGTTTTAATAAATATAACATTCTTAATTAACTTAACCTTTCTTTTACAAAATATTTTTATTAATGCTAAACCATATATATTTCTAACTTAACATTTTTTCATATATAAAAATTGAAAATACTTGCTTCTCTTTATTTATTTACTCTTTTATTTAAAATATATTTTGTACATACATTTTAAAACATTAATTTTATAATATTATACATTTTTTTATCATATAGTTAAAATATCCTTTTTAAGTATATATTTGTATATAAAATAATAAAATACTTTTCTTTTTTTATCATATAATTAAGATTGAAAACTTTTTTAATTAACATACATATTTGTACATAACAATTTAAAAATACCTTTTTAAACATACATAATTTAATTTTGGACGTTTACATACACATTTGTACATAATAATAGAAAATACATTTTTTCTCTAATATTAAAATTCACAAACATTTGATTAAAATACTTTTTGTAAATAAAGATACATTTCTTAATTAAAACTTGAACATTTAAATTAAAACATTTTTCTTTTATACATAATTAAATATACAAATCTAAGATTCGTTAAAATACATATCTAGGTCAAAAACCCTAATACGCTTCAATTTCACATATCGCACTTGTAAATAATTACATACAATGCATATACACACTTACACTTACACAATACATTCACATTGCCCTATACACATCTTTATCTTATATCTGTATATTCGATATTTACATTTGATCGCACATTCGATTTGGTTGTAACTTATTGGATACTATAAGTCTCATCCCCATTTGAACATTTGTACCCCCCTTCCCCTATTTGGTTTTGTAATAGCTTAGTAAATTTAAATTTCGCACTTTATACGCTTTCTAATGATAACATGTTAGAATTAGGGTTTGTATGCGAAAAAACGATAAAAAATAGTTATGACCTAATCTCAAGATAAACAAGCATGAAAATGGACACACAAATCACACTTGCACCCCTAGGGTATCCACTTGTTGCCTTTCAAAATTGGGCCATATTGTATGTTGAACTTCTTTGGGCAAAGCAAACAACTTGAATGATCATAGTCCCTCGATAAAACTTTTCAAAACAAACAAAAACAAATGATTAAGTCCCTTAAAGAAAATTGCCCAAAGACATTTAACGCCGTTGCAATTATGGTCTAAACGATGACCCGCGCCTGTCCCTTTCACATCCTAACATAAGGTTGTCCACCAAATTCAATGGTGGAACAAACTTGTTAAAAGGGTTAAAACATAACAATAATCTTTTGAGAAATTTAGGAGTAGATAACCTCTTAGTTACTTGAATCAAACTTGCAAAACAAAACACTTGCCTAATTTCAAAACCACACAACACTACACTTTCAAAACAACTTTCAAAAACAAATGAAAACCTTTTCAAAAGACATACATCTTTGTATACATCCCCACATGGATCATTACAAAGGTTGCCACCACATTGGCATCTTTTCAAAACATTTTCAAAACCCACACACTCAAGCACCATTTAAAACAATTGAAAACAAAAGGCAAGTGATCTAAGCAAGTAACTAAGAGCCCATGGATAACCATGGATAGAAAGGGTGCTAATACCTTCCCTTTCTATAATCTACTCCCCGAACCCAAGAAAACATCTCAAAAGGTTTTTGCTGTGCTTTTTAACCTTTCCTTAGGATAAAATAAAAAGTCGGTGGCGACTCTTGCTCAACCGCACAAGTGCGAATACGAACGCAAAACACTAGTCAGTTCTCCCACCGTATCACAGAACTGGCGAATCTTCTGGGGACTAAATGAATTCTAAAAGTGGGGTTACCTTAGGGTTTAGATCACCTTTACTTTCAATTGATTGCTTTGTTTGCTTTACATTTGTGGGCTTTGTATCGGAGTTTTATAGATCCTAACCCGGATCTGGGGAAACCCTTTTTAGGTAGCAACAAGGCTGTGAGGGAACTGTGCGGGGTATACCGACATGGTTGAAGCAGTCTGCTACGTTGATGTGGCACTTTGGTGTGTACCGGTAACCCTTGAGTTCAGTCAAGGAGAGTACGGGGCCACCGTGTGGTGTCGTGAAACATCAACTGACCTTAGGAACCTTAATCGAACCATCTTGGCCTCTTTAGGGTAGTGAGATAACTGACTTTGGTGCAGTCCGAGGTTGGTTGATACTCGATGCTACACTCAATTGAGGGTTGCTTTCCTGGAATATTTCGGTCGCCAGTTCAGTGGCTAAATCGAAACGATGAACAATGAAAGCAATCCAGTGATATTGGGACCCTTAGAACCCGGTTACTTTTGGTAGGACAGGTTTTAACCAACAAACTGAAAGAGGGTAGTACCTGAACCTCATGCAAGCCTAAACCTAAGGACTTGTATGCTTTGCGTGAATATGTTTGCCTGTATATATACTCACTTGCTTGTGCATACATGTACATAACATCATGACATCATACCATAGCATTTTAGCATTTTCAATAACCATTTCAAGGATCTCGAGGGTTCTGTTGATGCAGGATTACGTTGAGCCAGACGTCTATCCAGGGGCAAGGGGTTTCTCCTCTAACCAATGCAGTCAAAGATCAAGTGCAACAACTTGAATCAGTGGCTATGACCCACTCGACATGGTGAGCTTGATTCTCGTGGAAGGACGTCCACCGGTGCAGAGATCTCCAATCCAAGAGCAGAGTTCAACCTCTAACATTTTCTTGTGTTTACCCCAAGAGATCCTTGAAAGCATGCCTCCACATATCATGCATTTCATTTCGACAATCTTTCCTTTTTCAGGTTTCCTTACTCTCCTGCTGTTTATTTCAGCAAGAGATGGCTCTAGAAAGGTCTGTCAAAGACATTCAGGACCAGACTGCTCAACTGCAGGAGATGTTCCTGAACTTGTCTCTGGGGCAAGAAGAGATAAAAGCTCTCCTCACCAAAGGCTTGGGGAGTTCCAACAATGCCAGGAGTGATCAGATTGCGGAGCTGCAGTTTGATCTGACAACACTGAGGACTCAAATGATGGGACAGTTGGTGGGCCAGATGGCCCTCATCCAAGACCTGTCTCAAAGACAAGAGGAACTCAGAGTTCTTGTCCGCCAACTGCTTCCAAACAACCAACTGGGGCAAACATCTGAGGTCGAAGAGCAAGTCACCGCTCAGCCTCCCTCCACTCAAGAAGACGAGGGGAAAGCTCCTCTGCTTGCTTCAGGGTCACAAACCCATCAACAACCTCGTCAGCGTCAACGGGGTAACCGGCGTAAACAGGAAAAGTCGGGAAGATAGTTTACGGAGACTGAAATACCATCATTCTTCATACTGAAGCGCCTGTTGGAGGTCGATTTGCTCACCTTAAAGGACCCTCCTCAGAAGCTCAATATCTCCTCTCCTCACTTTAATCCCGACGCATTCTGTGTTTACCACTCCTACAGCCCGGGACACAGTACCAACGACTGTTGGGCCTTGAAGAACAAGATTCAAGATCTGATCGACATTGGGGTGCTGGAATTCATGCCAGACGGCGAGATGAAGATCTTCCGTTAAAGGGTTCTCCGCTTGAAGTGACGAAGCTCAAACTGAAAGACTTTTGCTTCTTTTTGAATTTTCAAAGTTGTAATTTCTTTTGCTGTCAAACAATTATCTGTTGATGTTAAACTCTGTTTTCATTAATGCATTGCATATGTTTGTCTTGAATTCATCCATTCGTTTCACTACTCTTATGCTTTTCTTTATGATATTTGACTCTTGATAAAAAGCTGTAAGCCTTTAGAGGGAGGATGACGAAACAATACCGTGATCTTATACAGTATGCTTTTGAGCAGACCTTGCTGATGATGTACAGGCATTTCTTTCAATTCCCAAACACTGGAGTTATAAGAAAGTTAATCCCTAGTCAACCCCTTCGAGCCAAAGAAGTAGGAGTTTTCTGTTCTAAACGATCAAAACCCTTGATATAAACCTGGGGCAGGGTAGTCTCTCAGTTAATTCAAAAGAAAAGTGCGCATTGAAGTCGCAAACTCTCAGTTCGTAACACAACGAACGACGTCGAAAAAGAAAGCATTCCTTTGGAATCAAAAGACAAGGGTGGTTCCCTATCACATAGACAGTCAATCTCTCAAAAGAGAAAAGCCCACTAAGCCAAAACCTATAAAGGAGGCTTAAGAAAGCTGGGGCATCCCGCTGACAGTAATCCCGAAAACGGTAACAGTCAGGCAAAAGTTAGGGATAACAAATCAAAATCAAAATAGTGAGGTCATTACAAAACCCTCAACAACATGAAAAATGTTGAAAAAGAAAAAGGAGATGATGACTGTCTCCCAAATTCAAACTGGTGAACCATCGCCCAAAAGTCGTTCCAAACTCAAAACAGAGTGCGACGCACAATTAACTGAGCTTAGGTTGAAGAACACCACGAAGAGCGGGTGGGTACAAATATACTTTGAGCCTTTATCCTTTGTTTCTTAAAACTGTGAACCAGGCCACGTTACAACCCTTTAAAAGTCCTAATTGAAGCATGGGTTAGTTCGAAAGCATACTGTTACAAAAGGTATCCTGACTCCTGTAGGGCTTTGCTCTAAATCTTGTGGTAACTTGTCTTATGAAAAGTTTTCTGCTAAAAACGCATTTTTCAAAACTTCAAAGACAAACATAAACTTTGCATTATTCGAATATCACTGTCTGCATTTGACCTTTTTGTTTGACAGCGAAGAAATTCATACAGCGACTGTTCGGAGGAACAAAAACTCTCTCAGTAAGTCAAAATCACTTCAAGAGGATAACACTTCCATCAAATCCCCTTATCAACAAGGGGCATGACATGTCAAAGTTCAATTAACCTGGGGCAGTCCAGTCAAGGTCCAACAGATCTTTCAAAGTTCAGTTAACCTGGGGCAGTCCAGTCAAGATTTCAAGAAATCTCTCAATATGCAGAGTAATCTGATTCAAGACTCCTTCACAACCACTGGGGGCATTCGAATGTCAAAAGTGTTCAACAAATCAACTACTTTATTTCCAGACTCGATTCCTGTATCTAGCCAGGGCACGTCTGAAGAGTTCAAAGATTCGATTCCTGTATCCAGCCAGGGCATATCTGTTGACAACTATTTCCAAATTCGACTCCTGTATCCAGCCAGGGCATATCTGTTAACCACATTTCTGGACTCGATTCCTGTATCTAGCCAGGGCACGTCTGAAGAGTTTGAAGATTCGATTCCTGTATCCAGCCAGGGCATATCTATCAACCATCACCTTTCCGGACTCGATTCCTGTATCCAACCAGGGCATGTCTGAAGAATTCCAGATCAACACCTGTAATAACCCAGGAAACATCTGTGAACGACCGATTGTAGACCAACACCTGTAATAAGCCAGGAATTTATCTACATCACCACTTGGGGCATTCAAATGTCAAAGGTGTTCAAAACCGATGCAGTTTTACACAAGCTCATCATCAGGAAGCCCTACACCAGTTCCTCTTCAAGATTTCTGAAACGGTTTACGGATTCTTCCCAACAACGGAAGTCAATCTACCAACTTGTTCAGACTCTTCGCAACCTTTGAATTAGTTTACGGACGCTTCCCAACAACGGACGCGGCTCTATTGCTGATTCAACTTCAAGATTTCTGAAAACAGTTCACGGGTTCTCCAAGTAAACGGATGTTAACCTATCACTTGTTCAGATTCTTCTCAACCTCTGAAATTAGTTTACGGATGCTTCCCAACAACGGACGCGGCTCTATTGCTGATTCAACTTCAAGATTTCTGAAAATAGTTCACGGGTTCTCCAAGTAAACGGAGGTTAACCTATCGCTTGTTCAGATTCTTCTCAAGCTAACCACCACGGAAGATCGCGCTCGCCAAAATTCTCCCTATCCCCAGCGGAGTTCATCAAAATCCCCAGCCAAAGAATCCTCCGGAGTTCAATTCCCCTCAGAGTTTAAGCTTCAGTATCCCCAGCGGAGCCAGACCATTGAACCTTCTCCCCACAGAGTTTTGGAAAGGGCAAATCTTGAGTTCCCCAGTGAAGTCTCCAGAGTTGCTTCCCATCAAGCCGAAGATTCTCAATCTGGCCTCCCCAGCATGAGTCTACTAGTTTGGAGCTCCTCAGTAGAGGTCATCAAGAATTCTCTTCCCCAGCGACAACCAAGGATTTATTTTCCCCGGCTGCAGTTAAGATGCTTTTATCTCCAGCCATCTCGGATTCATGTATCCTCGGCAAGATTAGCTCATCAGCTCACATGCGCATTCATTACATTCATTCATAAATAGTGATGTCACGTACATTGCATCATGCATTATAACATTGCATACAACTAACCCTTTACCTTTTCAGGAAAGATCAGTCGACAGACACAGATCAACTCCTAAGGTCCATCCAGAGATAGTTCAGATGTGACCCGGACACGGCGACATTCTGATACTTATTCCAGATTCATTCAGACGCATCATCAGGAAACCCTACACCGGTTCCTCTTCAACTTTTCAACTTCTGAAAACAGTTTACAGATTCTTCCCTACAACGGATGTCAATCTACCAACTGATTCAGACTCTTCTCAATTTCTGAAAATAGTTTACGGATTCTTCCCTACAACGGATGTCAATCTACCAACTGATTCAGACTCTTCTCAACTTTTGAAGACAGTTTACAGATTCTTCCCTACAACGGATGTCAATCTACCAACTGATTCGGACTCTTCTCAAATTTTGAAAATAGTTTACGGACATGTCCCAACAACGGATACTGCTCTATTGCTTGTTCAATCTCAGATAGTTTACAGATTCTCCAGACATGGACGTCAATCTGTTGCTTGTTCAGACCCCTAATTCAGAGATGTTCCAAAACGTGGATGCCCTTCTGATACTTGTCCACTCACCATTGACACACAGTTCAACATGTCCAGATGGCATCTATAAGCCCATCCTCCTACCAGCAGTCGCCGAATGGCATCTGTAAGCCCATTCTCAGATGGCATCTCTAAGCCCATCCCCCGACAAAATTCTCTTGCACCAAATGGCATCTTTAAGCCCATCACCAAATGGCATCTTTAAGCCCATTCACATTTACCGTCACATCGACGAGTGCAAATTTTCTGGGCACTTTAGTGTCCAATCTTCTTTTACCTTCAAGTCGCGAAAGGCAAACTTGCCAATCTAACTCTTCAGGTCAAAGAAGATTGAACAGGGGCAACTGTTGTACCCCAAAATTTGCCCTCGCATTTTTCCTAAGAAATCTCAGCTTCAGACATTTCCTGATTCTTCAAACTGACTCAAGAATCGGACAAACGGACTTTTCTTGACAGTCAAGCAAAATTAGGGTTTTTACTGATTTTCAGGGCTCTGGATTGTTTCACAGTTGGCTTAGGGTTTGGATGATTTTTGGTTCAATGTTGATCAGGCGAGCGTTATTTGGCATTTAATCAGGAGTTAAGGTTTTATGGGCGTATTCTCAGCAAGATTAAAATTCCACAGCACTTTGCCGTTTATTCCGAGATGCGGGTTGAATTTGCATTGTTTATAATTTAATCAGTGAAAGAGACAGTGGTTTGAATTCATGTTGTTTTCTTTGAGCCAGTCAAAAAGAATATGCAGTTTGGAATTGCAGTGCTTGGCAGAGAATCAGTAAGAGAGGATTGAATCTGATCAGTTTTTGTGTTCGACTGTGTGTTGCTTTGAATGATGGAGACGTCCAGTTCATTTATTTTGATCAACAAGGTTTAGTTGATTATTTATGGTTCTAAGAATTAAATATTTGAAATTTAAACTTTCATTTTATTTAATTTAAGGAATTATAAATAACAAGTAAACAATTAAAGAAAAAGAATTGAAGAGAATTAAATGTCAATGGAATTTTTTTTATTTCATATTTAATAGTTGTTACAATTGTTATTATTTGGATACGAGTATTTATTACAAAGTATTTAAATAATAATAAGTGTACAAAAATTAAATTGAAAATAAAATTCTATCCTATTTCTAATTCTTCATTCTTCACTTCGCTCCGGTGCTCCATTTTTTTTATCTGCAAAAAGAAGAAGAAAAGTTAGAAAGCAGTTGAATAAAAGAGACAGTTAAAATTTGCTCATCATTAGAGGCCACTGACTGGGATCAGTTGACCCTCTCTGCAAATCATGGGATTTCTCCCGGTTCACAGAGAGGGAAGATTTTTATTCATGAATGCAAATGTCAAATGCATAAAATCCAAAGTTCAAACTGCATAGTTCAAATCCAATTCCACTTTCTATCCAAAGCAAAAGGCAATTTACTGTCAAAAGCCAAAATCTACTCAAAGATATCAAAGGAAATCAAAAAAGGCAATTTACTGTCAAAAGTACAAAATCCACTCAAAAGCTGTCAAAGAAAGATTTTGGAAAGATATCAATAAAAGCACAAAAGCTGGATAAAGATGCAGAGAAGTGGTATGCAAGCAACTTAAATCTAAATCATCATTTCCCAGCATAGAGGGGCCCCTTCAGAAATAGTACAGGAAAATCATATAATAATATTGAACTGTACTGAAAAATGAGAAGAAGAGAGATAAAGCAGCATAGGCAGGTTTTAGGCTAGAGGCAAGCACAACAAGAAAAGATATAACCCAAGGACACGGTTCAGCAAGCAAAAGGGGAGAACAAGACAGAAAAGATAAAAAACTCAGAAGGCCTGAAGCCTCATTTTCTGTCAAGGCAAAAGAACCTGCATCACACTTACAAAAACACTTCAAACCCATCCTAAAACCTGAGAAACCAAGTTCAAATCAGTGGTCAAGGCAAAGAACCTGCATAACTCAGAACAGAAGCATTAGCCTAACAAAAAGCCTCAACATACAAATCTGCATCAGTGAACCATTACAAATGCATAACATCAAGCCTGAAGCATGAACCTACCATAACCTGAAACACCTCAAACCCATCCAAAAACCAGACTAAAACCCAACACAGTTCAGCAGGCAGTTCAGAGAGGAAGAAAAAGATACAAAGCAAGCTTTACCAAAAACCTGCATCAGTAAGAAACAAAGCTACACAGCATAACTTGCCAAAAACCTGCTACCAAGTTAAAACCCCAGGCCAAACCTCACAAAATCTGAAGCTCAACCTTATCAACCTGCATTAACCTCAAAAACTGTACAAACCAAACCATCAAACACATCTCAAACCTCATACCAGCACCAAAGCCATACCACTACTGTCAAGGCCTAACCACATAAACCTGATAAAACCTTTGCAAATTCAAGCCTCACCATTTTGTAAAACCAGCATATGCCCTGCAAGACCAGTTCACCCAACACCAAAACCTTTCAATCCAAGCAACTCAGTGTCCAACCCCTAAGCCCTCAGCATGAATATCATTGGGCAATAAACCTTAAAACAACATCCAAACCAAAAACCAAGTTCAAACCTGAGCCAACCAACTCCTAAGCCTCAGAGTTTCTTTCCTCATCATAGGCGATACATAGCATCCAACATAAACAAGCATACAGCAACACGAGAGAAGAAGAAGAAAGAAGCAATTCAAGGTGAACTCAGAAGCTTTTCATCAAAAGCATCACATTTCAAACTCAGGCAACAATTCCAAAGCATCAAGAGAGCCTCAGAAGCAAGCTTCATCATAGGCAAGGAAGCATATTCAAAAACATACGAATTCCCAAAGGCAACATATAGTAGAAAAAGAAAGATAAAGAAGTGAATTGTTTCAAGGTAAGATTTTCAGCACAAAGGTCATCATCAAATCCCTAAAGAAAATGGCGAAAGGATAAAAGTACCAAACTTTCCCAAGCTAACTTCCAGCTTCGCCACCGGGCCTCCGCCTCAACGCCTCCAGTCCCGATTCCTCTTTCTCCGTCCCCCAGTATTAAGGTAGCTTTTCGTTCTTTCTTCTCAATCTCAAAAAACAAACAATAATAAACATGTGAAATTATAAGTCAAACTAAGCATGCAACGAAGAGTGAAAACCTTAATGCATAAAGAAGGTGAGATCGTTACCCTTTCCGTTTGGGTTTGGTCCAACCATGGAGATGAGCGGAACCAGAGGTGGCGTTGGGGGTGGCTCGGCATTTGGGGATAGACATTACATTCAGCGACTAATAGAAAGTGAAGAAGAACGATGAACCTCAGTGAACGGCGCGCCGCTGCCAATCCTAGCGTTTTCGCCTCAAATGAACCAAGTCCCTAACCCTAAATTCGTTTCAAGTTCAGCATGGGCCTGACCCGTCTCAAAAGTCCCTCTGAAGCCCATTTGAATGCTTCCTTTCTCTCCCTTTCTAAACAAAATATTGATAACCTTTTATTTTACAAACAATATTTATTTTCTAACTAAATGTAGTTTTAATAAATATAACATTCTTAATTAACTTAACCTTTCTTTTACAAAATATTTTTATTAATGCTAAACCATATATATTTCTAACTTAACATTTTTTCATATATAAAAATTGAAAATACTTGCTTCTCTTTATTTATTTACTCTTTTATTTAAAATATATTTTGTACATACATTTTAAAACATTAATTTTATAATATTATACATTTTTTTATCATATAGTTAAAATATCCTTTTTAAGTATATATTTGTATATAAAATAATAAAATACTTTTCTTTTTTTATCATATAATTAAGATTGAAAACTTTTTTAATTAACATACATATTTGTACATAACAATTTAAAAATACCTTTTTAAACATACATAATTTAATTTTGGACGTTTACATACACATTTGTACATAATAATAGAAAATACATTTTTTCTCTAATATTAAAATTCACAAACATTTGATTAAAATACTTTTTGTAAATAAAGATACATTTCTTAATTAAAACTTGAACATTTAAATTAAAACATTTTTCTTTTATACATAATTAAATATACAAATCTAAGATTCGTTAAAATACATATCTAGGTCAAAAACCCTAATACGCTTCAATTTCACATATCGCACTTGTAAATAATTACATACAATGCATATACACACTTACACTTACACAATACATTCACATTGCCCTATACACATCTTTATCTTATATCTGTATATTCGATATTTACATTTGATCGCACATTCGATTTGGTTGTAACTTATTGGATACTATAAGTCTCATCCCCATTTGAACATTTGTACCCCCCTTCCCCTATTTGGTTTTGTAATAGCTTAGTAAATTTAAATTTCGCACTTTATACGCTTTCTAATGATAACATGTTAGAATTAGGGTTTGTATGCGAAAAAACGATAAAAAATAGTTATGACCTAATCTCAAGATAAACAAGCATGAAAATGGACACACAAATCACACTTGCACCCCTAGGGTATTCCACTTGTTGCCTTTCAAAATTGGGCCATATTGTATGTTGAACTTCTTTGGGCAAAGCAAACAACTTGAATGATCATAGTCCCTCGATAAAACTTTTCAAAACAAACAAAAACAAATGATCAAGTCCCTTAAAGAAAATTGCCCAAAGACATTTAACGCCGTTGCAATTATGGTCTAAACGATGACCCGCGCCTGTCCCTTTCACATCCTAACATAAGGTTGTCCACCAAATTCAATGGTGGAACAAACTTGTTAAAAGGGTTAAAACATAGCAATAATCTTTTGAGAAATTTAGGAGTAGATAACCTCTTAGTTACTTGAATCAAACTTGCAAAACAAAACACTTGCCTAATTTCAAAACCACACAACACTACACTTTCAAAACAACTTTCAAAAACAAATGAAAACCTTTTCAAAAGACATACATCTTTGTATACATCCCCACATGGATCATTACAAAGGTTGCCACCACATTGGCATCTTTTCAAAACATTTTCAAAACCCACACACTCAAGCACCATTTAAAACAATTGAAAACAAAAGGCAAGTGATCTAAGCAAGTAACTAAGAGCCCATGGATAACCATGGATAGAAAGGGTGCTAATACCTTCCCTTTCTATAATCTACTCCCCGAACCCAAGAAAACATCTCAAAAGGTTTTTGCTGTGCTTTTTAACCTTTCCTTAGGATAAAATAAAAAGTCGGTGGCGACTCTTGCTCAACCGCACAAGTGCGAATACGAACGCAAAACACTAGTCAGTTCTCCCACCGTATCACACATATCTAGTGGAGAGAAGACCCTTCCGCTTCTTGTCATTCTTCCCATACCCGCAAAGTTGTCTACATTCAAACCATCTTGAACCGACAACTTTTCATCAGAAGAAACCTCTTCCTGTTTAACTCCATGATAGTAAACATCTCCACCATAATACCAAGCTATAGCTCTATCACTGGAATAGGGAACATGACCAGGCAAAGTGAACATCAAAGAAACAAGCGTAGTTGGCGCAGAAATACTGGCTGAAGTATATAAGACGGAGACTACAACAATATCCTTCTCCTCACTCTTCTTATCTTTCACAATCTTATCAAACTGGAGTTTACCTCCACTGATTAGCTTATGAATTCCTGTTTTCAGCTTATCACAACCCTCGGGTCGAGCTTCACAATAGCAATAATATGACATACAGTCCGGGTAAACACCTCTCTTAATCTGATATTCCTTCACAAATGGCAACTGAGTTGTCACAAAATTTACATCCATGATCAAATTCAACTCCTCCCCATCTTCACCAATAGTATTAACAACTACCCCTGCATGAGGTGGCATTTGATTTTGGGGAACATTAGGACCAGGAACGGGATCAAACCGGAAAGCCTTGGCATCCAACAGATCTTGCACCTTTTATTTCAATGCCACACAATTTTCCATGGTGTGGCCTACGCCACCAGAATGGAATTCACACCTGAAATTTGCATCGTAATTCGCATGAAGCTTCTTAGGTAGAGGCAACATATTTATCAGAGTAACTAACTTGGGATGAAATAGACGCTGAAGTAATTTAGAATATGACATAGGTACTAGGTTAAACTTTTTCGACTGCCGGGAAGCATTCAACTGCCTCTGCTACTGTAAACATTGTTGTTGTTATTACTGTTGTTGTAGTTGATGTTGTGGTTGGGCCACAAATATTGTTACAGCATTAACCTGTGGTTGAGATCTTTTTCGACCTCTTTGATCATACACAACACTAGTTTCTCCTTCTTTCTTTCTGGTATTTCAACCGAATTCTTTCTTTCTGGGATGTCAACCAAATTCTTTCTTTCCACTCTCACTAGAAGAACTATCGGCATTAGCAGACTGAATCTTACCAGACTTCAACCCGCTCTCAATAAATTCTCTGCACATGGCCATTTCAGCAAAACTAGCAGAAGTACTACATGCCACATAATAATGTCCTTGAAGGGTGCTCGAGAACATATCAATCATTCCGCGTCCATCATGGGCGGCTAAACCCTTGTAGCAATTTCGCACCATTTCTTAGTGTATTCCTTGAAGGTTTCATTGGATTTCTGAGTCAAACTAATCAATTGGGTCCTGTTTAGAACCATGTTAATGTTATACTAATAATGCTTTAAGAAATATTTGTCTAGGTCCCTCCATTTTTGGATATGGGTTCTCTCAAGTTGCATATACCATTCCAACGATGCCCCAGATAAGCTATCTTGGAAAAAGTGCATCAACAATCTTTCATCTTCAGAATATATGACATTTTTTGGTAATAAGCCTTCACATGAGTTTTAGAACAAATAGCACCAGTGTACTTGTCAAAGATAGGGAACTTGAACTTTTGAGGGATTCTCACCCTTGGCACCAGCCTTAAATCTGTAACATCCAACCCTGACATTCTCAGCCCTTCAACAACTTTCAGTCTTTCCTCTAGCATACAGTATTTCGGGTCTTCCGCAGGATAACTCGCTTCACTACCCATTACATAATACACATCATCATTTTGATTTAGTTCAAGATCCTGATATCAAGGGTTACCCCTAACACGCGGATGCCCCTGCATTCCGCCAGTAATAAGGTGTGGTGGTGGTGGAAGTAGCAATCCATGATTAAGATGCAGACCCTGGTTATAATCGTAACCTTTAGCATTCAAAGCCGCATTGACATTCAAAGTAGCATTAACACGTGGCCGACCCACGGAGATATCTTCGAGCAAATTCCCTTGATGTTCTTCCTTATTACAGAGCCCCACAACAAGAGCTCTAAGTTATTTCTAACTGCAATTCACGTTGGTAATCACCTCCATGAACTAAGCCATTTGTGTTTCCATCTGAGCTTTCAAAGCGGCCATATCGGCTTGCATTTGTTCCATTTATAGGCGTTGGTTACTACTTGTGAAATAGATGTGAAATGTAGGACTTGCAATCTCTGCTAAAGAAAAGTAGAACCATAATAAGAACAACGACTAGAGAACCTGTTATGCATGATATATGAATGCATGAGTATATGTGATGCATGATGTGTTTTACCATTTCCAAGGATATCCTGAAGCATTTTCATTAACATCAATAAGCAAAAAGGATAAAGCAATAGGATAAAGCATCAAGAGATAAAATATCCGAATAAAAAGAAATTCCCATAGCATAAACACAACAATATTCATACAAGAGGTCCTCAATAGAGAGTACAACTACAAATCAAAGTAATCTCGTCTAATAAATCGTGAGGTGACCTCAACGACAAATAAACATTAAGAAAATTGATAGGAACTTCCATCACACTCTAGATGACTGAGAATCTGACCCTAACTGAACTTTAAGCTTCATAAACTCGGCCGTGGTTTGAAATAATTGGATGTTTCTTCCTTCCATTTGAATCTCTGCAGCATACCTCTAATGATATTTCTCTTGAAGTTGAATCTTCAGTTCACCAACTTACTTAACCAGCCTACCAATCCACCTCTCTCAATTTTGGAGCTCCAGCTCAAATCCCGTTCTTTGTCGGCTGAGCTCTTCTGATTTGGACTCTTCATTTCGGAGTTGCTTCTTAGGAGCTCTGATTTCTCCATCATGCCTTACTTTCAACTATTCTTTAGCCAACCAAAGTCTTTCAATTTTCCTCTGACTCTCCGCAAGGCCTTCGACTTGGTTTCTAGACATAGAGGAATCTTCAAACCTTAGCTTCTTTGATTTCTCCAATAAACCATATTCTTCCAGCAACTTGTCTTTCAGCTTAGCTTCATGCATAAACCTTCTCTTTTCTTGTGCAGCAAAAGAAAGTTCCATATCCTTCTCTTGGCTTTTGTTGTACCCCAAAATTTTCCCTCCTCTTTTTCACAAGAAATCACAGCTTCGGGCTTTTCCTGATTTTTCAGATTGGCTTAAGAATCGGTCAAACAGACTTTTCCTATCAGTCAAACAAAATTAGGGTTTCCATTAACTTTTGAATCAGTCCCAGTAGATTATTAGGGTTTCTATAGATTTGGTTGAGTTTGGCTCAGGGTTTGGTCAAGCAGACGCTTCTTTGACATTAAATCAAGAATTAGGGTTTGCACGCGCATTTCCAGAAGAATTTGAATCCACAGTGTCTTAATTGAATGTCACATGGTTTTGACGTTTGTTCAAGATTTCTGTTTGTTTCTCAAAGTCTAAACATCTGGGATATGGGTTGAGGCTTCTGGTT
This sequence comes from Vicia faba, assembly GCA_948472305.1. Classification (NCBI taxonomy): domain Eukaryota; kingdom Viridiplantae; phylum Streptophyta; class Magnoliopsida; order Fabales; family Fabaceae; genus Vicia; species Vicia faba. The sequence goes on from OX451741.1 coordinate 169,557,776, forward strand.
GAGAGTTTGAAGTGTTGGTTTAATCAGTGAAATGAAAGACGTATGGACATTTGTTTTGTTTGACTGTGCCATACATATGGTTAATTGGAACGTCGGGTTTATTATTGGTTAATGCAAGACAGTGAGACTGCGACGTTTGTTGATTATTTATAATTTCTAAGTTAAGATTGTTGGGATAATTTCCAATTATTATGACTCAAGAAATTTAAATAATTAAATAAGCAATTGCAGAAGAATTAAAAGAGATATCTGACAAAAAAGATTTTTTATTCATTTTTAATTGCTTGTTACAAATATTATTTGAATACTGTAAATTTATTTACAGTGTTTACAGTGATGTTATTACAAATAATTAGAAATAAAATAAAACTATATCCTAAATCTCTTGAAGTCTTCATCTTCTACTGTTGCATCCTTTGCTCAACTGATGTTCACCTGCAAAGACAAAAAGGAAGAAGTCAATACAGTTAAAATTAAAAAGGCATTCTCAGACAGTTAATCAAAAACTCATCATTAAAGGTGTTGGCCGGAATCAATTTGTTCGTCCTCTCTGCAAATTGCAAGAAGATGTCTCTTCTTGGTTCACAAAGAGGGAAAGAAAAATTGTTTGCAAGCATGGGAATTAATTAAAATACAAGGCTGCATAAGAAATTCAAAAATTGCAAAGTGTAAACTGAAATGCCAAACAAAGCTGCACAAGAGCAAAACTGCCTTCAAACCAAACAGCCAAGTTACAGTTTCAAACTAAGCAAACTAAATCACAAATTCAAAACTGTCCAAAGAAGCTGTCAAAACTGTCCAAAGAAGCTACCAAACTGTCAAGAAGATATCAAAAGATATCAAAAGCTATCAAACTGTCATCAAAGAAAAGAAGAAAGTACAGAATGCAGAGGAAAGACAAAATGCAAGCAATATTTCAAAACTTTCATCATTTCCCAACCAACACCTTTTCAGAAAAAAGGGACTCTAAGCAATAAAATATGCTTTTTTCTATGGAGAGAGAAAGAGAGAGAGAAGTAGAGGCTTACATTTTTTCAGGCAGGCTAAGAAGAATAGATAAATATAACAAATCAGAACAGTTCAAAAGGGGGCAGAACACATAGAAAAATATAACACAGCTTGTAACCTCAAAACTGCTTTCAAAGAAGCAAACTGAGAAGCCTAACACATCCTGCATCAAAGCCTCTAAAAAAAACAAGTTTCAAATTGCCTCAAGCTTAGAAACCAGTTTCAACAAACCTGCCTAAAACCAAAAAATCTCAAGCCCGCCCCAAGGCCTAAAAACCTGTTACAACATTCAAGCCAAAGCCAAACAAGCCAAGCACAAAACTTGAACAAACTCAGTATCCAAACCTGCATAAGCTTCAATAAACTAGCCTAAAAACCAGTAAAACTACAAGCCTTGAAGCATACAGCCAGAAGCCTGCCTGTACAATAAGCCTGCCTCAAAGCTAAGCACAAAACCTAAAAAAACTCAGTGTCCAAGCCTGCATAACATTTAACCTGCCTTCATTTCAAATCCAAACTCAACCAAATCCATCCAAATATCCAAACAACAAAAATAAGTGCCTCAGAATTGGATTCATCATAGGCTAAACCGATCAAGTCAAAGAGAGGGAAAATCATAAGCAAAGCTTATCATCAGAACAAAGCAAGCCAAAGATAGGAAGAAAGTCAAATTATCAAAAGCATTCTCAGAACAGAATTTCTCACAGAATCGACAAGGCAAGCATTCAGAGAGAAAAAGTCAGAAGCCTAGCATTCATCATAAAACAAAGTAAAGATACAAATACCAGAACAAAGCTTTCCCCATCATCGATCTCTCCGCCTCGGCCATCGGAGAACGCCTCCTGTCCCCAAACTCCCTCTCCAAGAACGAGATCAACAAGGTAGTATTTTTCTCCTTCCTTTTTCTGCTTCGCACCTCACACAAACGCGAACATCCATGGTTAAAACTTTGTGAAATAATAACATGCAAGATGGAAATCTAAAAGCCCTAAAACACACGAAGACGAAAAAAGCTGAGAACCGATACCTTTTCTTGTCACCGCCTTGCTCAATCATGGGGAGATGAGAGATGGATAGTGGCGCTCTGGCAGCTGAGGCGAAGAGAGGCATCAGAAGCTCATGTTCGAGAGCGAGGAAGAGATGAAGAAGATAGGGAGTGGCGCCGTTTGTAAAGCTGAAACCCTATTCTGGACAAAACCAAATGAAACCCTGATAAAATTTTGTGAATGTGCTTGGGCCTGCCCCCAACAAAGCTAACGCCTAAGCCCAACTGAATTCTGGCGCACCCCCCCCCCCCCTTTCTTTGAATCTGTTGTTTTTGGTTTGGGCCAAACATACCCCTAAGCTCATTTAATTTTCTTAACACTTTTTTTTATATATAAATCAACACTCTTTTTTACCATCATCTTGTTTTCTTTTTTATATAACCTAACTCCTTTTGGTAAATAAAAAAATAATCTATTAATTTTTTCACATTAAGTTTTATTAACAATACTCTTTTATTATTGCACTTAAAATATGTAAATATTAGATTTTATTAAGTTAATTAATTTTAAAACTTTTGTTTAATTAATCTTATACAAGTTTCTATAACATTAACCAAAAACACAAAAAATAAATAATAATACTTAACTTGCATCATTTGTAAATAATCATGTGCATCTTACATTGCTTTTGATTCCCTTTTTTTTTATTCTTATATTTTTACATTGAGAATGCAATGATTCGATTTGGTTGTAAATAATATTTGGACACTACTATCCTGATAAGACTCATCCCCATTTGTAAACATTTGTTCCCCCATCCCCGGATACTTATTTGTAATAGCTTAGACTTTAAATTCCCGCAATTTATCGCTTCCCATATACTGTATAGTAATTAGGGTTTGTATGCGAAGATTCAAAATCAACCGCTAGATAACCTAATACAAGACAAAAGCATGAAAATCAATACACAATTCACACTTGCACCTCTAGGGTAACCTCGCATGTTGCCTCGGAAAAAATGCAATCATGTCCCTCGAGTATGAGACACTCTAGCAAATGTCTCTTCGATGAACAAAGATCGTTAGTCCCTCGATGACCCTCGATGTTGCCTTCGATAAAACGATCTTGTCCCTTACAAAATTGCTAGAGCAAGTTGTCTTCAATGATTGTATACGATGACCCGCGCCCGTCCCGTTAACATCCTAACACAAGGTTGTTCACCAAATACAATGGTGAAACAACACTGTTAAAAGGGTTAAAACATGAGAAAGATCTTTGAGTAAAATTAGGGTAGACAACTCTTAGTTACTTGATCAAACTTGCAAAACACACTTGCCATTTTCAAACACACTTCACAAACACAACTTCTAAAAACAACTTTCAAAAAACATTGAAACATCTTTTCAAAAAGACAAACACCTTTGTAAAACATTCGAGTAAAGAATTGTTACAATGGTTGCCTAGACAAGGCATCTTTTTCAAAACATTTTCAAAAACCACACACACAAAGCACCATTTCACACAATTGAAAAGCAAAGGCAAGTGATCTAAAACAAGTAACTAAGAGCCCATGGATAACCATGGATGAAAAGGGTGCTAGCACCTTCCCTTTTCATAATCTACCCTCCGAACCCACGAAAACATCTCAAAGGTCTTTCCTGTGCTTTTTGACCTTTCCTTAGGATAAATAAAAAGTCGATGGCGACTCTTGCTAAACCGAACAAGTGCGAAAACAAACGCAAAATCCCAAGTCAGTTCTTCCACCGTATCACAGAACTGGCGACTCTGCTGGGGAGATTTATAAAAGTGGGGTTACCTTAGGGTTTTAGATCACCTTTACATGTTTACTTTGTTTGCTTTGATTGCTTTACTTTTTGGGTTCCTTGTTTGGGTTTGTTAAATCCTACACCCGGATTTGGGGGCACCTTTTTAGGTAAATAGCAATAAACTGTGAGGGAACTGTGCGGGGTATACCGACATGGTTGAAGCAGTAGCTATGTTAGTGTGACATATTTGTGAGTACCGGTAGCCCTTGAGTAGTCAAGGAGAATACGGGGCCGCTGAGTGATGTCATGAAGCACTAACGAACTCTTAGAACCTTACTCAACCATCTTGGCCTTTTTAGGGGTAGTGAGATGATCGACTTTGGTGCAGTCCGAAGTTGGTAGATACTCGATACTACACTCATTGAGGATTGTTTTCTTGGAATATTTTGGTCGCCAGTCAAGTGGCTAAACCAAAACAATGAACACAAAAAATAATCCAATGATATTGAGCTCCTTAGAACCCGGTTTCTATTTTAGGACAGGATGAGCCAACTAACTTCAAGAGGGTACTTACCTACAAACCCCATGCAAGCCTAAACCTAAGGACTTGTTTGCTTTGTGTGAATATGATTACCTGTATATACACTTACTTGCTTTTGCATACACGTACATAACATCATAACATCATACCATAGCATTTTCAATAACCATTTCAAGGATCTCGAGGGTCTTTTGATGCAGGGTCACGTTGAACCAGACGGGCAAGAGGTTTTTTCCTCTAAACAAATGCCATCAAAGATCAAGTGCAACGACTTGAATCAGGGGCTATGACCCACTTGACATGGTGAGCTTGATTCTCGTTGAAAGACATCCACCGATACGAAGTTCTCCAGTCAAAGATGTTGATCAAAATTCAATCTCTAACATTTTCTTGTGTTTACCCCGCGAGATTCTTGAAAACATGCATCCACATATCATGCATTGCATCATAACAATCTTTCCTTTTCAGGTTTCCTTATTCTCCTACTATTTATTTCAGTAGAGATGGCTCTAGAGAGGACTGTCAAAGATATCCAGGATCAAAATGCTCAACTTCAAGAAATGTTCTTGAACCTGTCCCAGGGGCAAGAAGAGGTGAAAGCTCTCCTCACAAGGGGCATGGTCTAGGGGAATTCAAGCAATGCTAGGAGTGATCAGTTGGAAGAACTTCAGTTTGAGCTGACTGCAATGAGGATCCAGATGATGGGACAACTGGTGGGCCAGATGACTCTCATCCAGGACTTGGCTCAAAGACAAGAGGAGCTCAGCGTTCTCGTCAACAAACTGCTTCGGGACAACCAAGTGGGGAAAACATATGAGGTTGAAGAGCAAGTAATCATTCAACCCCCTTTGAGACAAGAAGACAAGGGAAAGGCTCCTCTACTTGCTTCAGGGTCACAAGCCCATCAACAACCGCGTCAGCGTCAACGGGGTAATCGGCGTAAGCAAAGTACGTCTGGAAGACAGTTCACTGAGACTGACATACCATCATCTCTAATACTGGAACGCTTGTTGGAGGTCAATCTGACTGCTTTAAGGGACCCTATTCGGAAGCCCAATACCTCTGCTTCTAGCTATCATCCTGACGCATTTTGTGTATACCACTCCTATAGTCCTGGACATGACATCGACGACTGTTGGGCCTTGAAGAACAAGATCCAAGACTTGATTGACAATGGAGTGCTGAAATTCATGCCGGATGGCGAGATGAAAATCTTCCGTTAAGGGTTTCTCCACCTGAAGTGACAAAGCTCGAACTGAGAGACTTTTGTTCCTTTTGGATTTTCAAGTTGTAATTTCTTTTTTTATTCGAACAATTATCTGTTGATGTCAAACTCTGTTTCATTAATGCATTGCATATGTTTGTCTTGAATTCATCCATTCGTTTTCACTATCCTTATGCTTTCTTTATGATGTTTAACTCTTGATAAAAAGCTACAAGCCTTTAGAGGGAGGATGACGAAACAATACCGTAATCTCATACAGTATGCTTTTGAACAGACCTTGCTGATGATGTACATGCGTTTCTTTCAAATCCTAAACACTGGAGTTATAAGGAAGATAATCCCTAGTCAACCCCTTCGAGCCAAAGAAGTAGGAGTTTTCTGTTTTAAACACAAATTGAAACCTTTGATTTAAACCTGGGGCGGGGTAGTCTCTCAGTTAATTCAAAAAAAGGTGCGTATTGAAGTCGCAAACTCTCAGTTCGTAATACAACGAACGACATCAAAAAAGAAAAGCATTCCTATGGAATCAAAAGATGGTGATGGTTCCCTATCATAGGCAGTCAATCTCTCAAAAGAGAAAAGCCCACTGAGCCAAAACCTATAAAGGAGGCTCAGGAAAGCTGGGGCATCCCGCTGACTGTAATCTCGAAAACAGGAACAGTCAGGCAAAAGTTAGGGATAACAAATCAAAAGAATGAGGTCATTACAAATACTCAATAACATGAAAAATGTTGCAAAAATGACTGCCTCCCAAAATTCAACTTGTGTGAACCGTCACCAGAACGTCGTTCCAAACTCGAATAGAGTTCGACGCACAATTAACTGAGTTTAGGATTGAAGAACATCACGAAGAGCGGGTGGGTACAAATATACTTTGAGCCTTTATCCTTTGTTTCTTAAACCGTGAACCAAGCCAAATTACAACCCTTCAAAAGTCCTAATTGAAGCATGGGTTAGTTCGAAAGCATACTGTTACAAAAGGTATCCTGACTCCTGTAAGGCTTTGCCCTAAATCTTGTGTTGAATTTGTCTTATAAAAAGTTTTCTGCTAAAAAACGCATTTTTCAAAACTTCGAGACAGACATAAACTTTGCATTATTTGAATATCGTTGTTTGCACATGGTTTACTTGTTTAACAGCGAAGAAATTCATACAGTGAATGTTCAGAGGAACGAAAGCTCTCTCAGTGAGTAAAATCATTTCAAGTAGAACGATACTCCCATTACAAAAATCTCCCGTCAACAAAAAGAGACTTGGTCTGGTATGGTCCAAGAAAATCTGGGGCAGTCCAGTCAAGATTTCAATAAATCTTTCAAAGTCCATTTAACCTGGGGCAGTCCAGTCAAGATTTCAACAAATCTCTCAAAAGTTCAGTGAGCTTGGGGCAAGTCTCCTTCATCATCACTTGGGGCATTCGAATGTCAATCTCAAGAGCGTTCAAAATTTCCTTCATCACCTGTTGGAAGTTGCGGTCATCATCAAAATTCCTTCATCACCTGTTGGAACTCAAGGTCGTTCAAAGTTTCCTTCATCACCTGCTGGAAGTTACGATCAACATCACAAATTCCTTCATCACATGTTGGAAGATACAGTTTCAGATACGCTCCAGACACGGTAGCCATTCTGTCACTCATTCAGATCCTAGTTACAGTTTCAGATACACTCCAGATACGGAAGTCATTCTGCTACTCATACAGATCTCAACTCCAAGATACAGTTTCAGATATGCTCCAGACACGGTAGCCATTCTGTCACTCATTCAGATCCCAATTACAGTTTCAGATACACTCCAGATACGGAAGTCATTCGGCTACTCATACAGATCTCAACTCCAAGATACAGTTTCAGATACGCTCCAGACACGGTAGCCATTTTGTCACTCATTCAGATCCCAGTTACAGTTTCAGATACACTCTAGATACGGAAGTCATTTTGCTACTCATACAGATCTCAACTCCAAGATACAGTTTCAGATACGCTCCAGACACGGTAGCCATTCTGTCACTCATTCAGATCCCAGTTACAGTTTCAGATACACTCCAGATACGAAAGTCATTCTGCTACTCATACAGATCTCAACTCCAAGATACAGTTTCAGATACGCTCCAGACACGGTAGCCATTCTGTCACTCATTCAGATCCCAGTTACAGTTTCAGATACACTCCAGATACGGAAGTCATTCTGCTACTCATACAAATCTCAACTCCAAGATACAGTTTCAGATACGCTCCAAACATGGTAGCCATTCTGTCACTCATTCAGATCCCGGTTACAATTTCAGATACACTCCAGATACGGAAGTCATTCTGCTACTCATACAGATCTCAACTCCAAGATACAGTTTCAGATACGCTCTAGACACGGTTGCCATTTTGTCACTCATTCAGATCCCAGTTACAGTATCAGACTACCGCGAAGCCTGGATTACGACCAGATAAGGGTATCTCCTAAGAGCAAGCTATGAAGTCCGGATTCGACCGGATAATGGTTTAATCCCCAACAAATTATTGTGAAGCCTGGATTACGACCAGATAGCAATACAAGTTTCTGTGAAGCCTGGATTACGACCAGACAGCAGCCAAGAATACTACGAAGCCTAGAGTCGACCAGATAGTGGTATATCTTTAACACAAGTCGTGAAGCCTGGATTCGACCGGATAGCAGCTCAACAAGTTATTGTGAAGCCTGGATTATGACCAGATAGCAATACAAGTTTCTATGAAAGCCTGGAGATCAACCAGATAACAGTTAACCGTTAACAGAATGAAGACTCTCATCCTTGAAACCTCAGAAGATTGGTATACTCCCAATTTCTGACCCTTAACAGAATGAAGACTCTCATCCTTAAAACCCCAGTAGATTGGCATACACCCAAGCTCCTGATATTCCCGACAGAATGAAGATTCTCATTCTCAAAGTGGCAATCAACTTAAACTCCTGAACTTCTTCCAGACAGGGATAAGCTTTTCCCAGAATCCCGAGTTTTACTCTCCGACAGGATAGCTACTTTTCAACAGTATGGCTATTCCCCACAGAATTCTTAATTCCCCAAGCAGAATGAAGACTCCCATTCTCAGTTCCTCACAGGGTATTCAGATATTCCCCAGTGAAGATCTCCTCAAGGCAGGAATCCCCAGTAGATTGGCATACAACCCAAGATCCTGATTCCCCAACAGCGGTCCCAAGACTTCTCATTTTCAATGATCAAAGGATTTTCAATCCCCTGCAGCAGTCAAGGATTTGCTTTCCCCGGCAGCAGTCAAAGATTTCATTATCCAGGATTCGTCTTCCTCAGCAAGACAGCTACTCAGCTTACATGCGCATCCATTACATTCATATCATAAACATTGACGAAACGTAATTCATTGCATCATACGTATCATGCAACATAACTTTATGTTTAGCTAACATTTTGTCCTTTTCAGGATAAGAATAAAAGGCTATCATTAACAATAATTCAGATGCAGTTTTACACGGACTCATCATGAAGCAACCCTACACCGGTTCCTTCTCAAATTCCAGATGCAGTTTTACACGGACTCATCATGAAGCAACCCTACACCGGTTCCTTCTCAAATTCCAGATGCAGTTTTACACGGACTCATCATGAAGCAACCCTACACCGGTTCCTTCTCAAATTCCAGATGAAGTTTTACATTGACTCATCATCAGGCAACCCTACACTGGTTCCTTCTCAAATCCAGATGCAGTTTTACACGGACTCATCATCAGGCAACCCTACACCGGTTCCTTCTCAATTCAGATGCAGTTTTACACGGACTCATCATCAGGAAACCCTACACAGGTTCCTTCTTTCAACTTACCAACATACAGTTCAACAAACATTCTTGGATGGCATCTACAAGCCCATATCCAACAAGATACAATCACCTTCAGATGGCATCCCTAAGCCCATCCTCCTACCAACAATCTCCAGATGGCATCTCTAAGCCCATCCCCCGACAAGATTCTGTCACATCTCCAAATGGCATCTTTAAGCCCATTCCCTCAAATTACGCTTTGACGAGTGCAAATTTTTTTGGGCACTCTAGTGTCCAATCTCCTTTAACCTTCGAGTCGCGAACGGCAAACCTGCCAATCTAACTCTTCAAGTTCAAGAAGATTGAACAGGGGCAACTGTTTTACCCCAAAATTTGCCCTCCTCTTTTTTCACAAGAAATCACAGCTTCGGGCTTTTCCTGATTTTTCAAATTGGCTTAAGAATCGGTCAAACAGACTTTTCCTATCAGTCAAACAAAATTAGGGTTTCCATTAACTTTTGAATCAGTCCCAGCAGATTATTAGGGTTTCTATGGATTTGGTTGAGTTTGGCTCAGGGTTTGGTCAAGCAGACGCTTCTTTGACATTAAATCAAGAATTAGGGTTTGCACGCGCATTTTCAGAAGAATTTGAATCCACAATGTCTTAATTGAATGTCACATGGTTTTGATGTTTGTTCAAGATTTCTGTTTGTTTCTCAAAGTCTAAACATCTGGGATATGGGTTGAGGCTTCTGATTGAGAGTTTGAAGTGTTGGTTTAATCAGTGAAATGAAAGACGTATGGACATTTGTTTTGTTTGACTGTGCCATACATATGGTTAATTGGAATGACGGGTTTATTATTGGTTAATGCAAGACAATGAGACTGCGACGTTTGTTGATTATTTATAATTTCTAAGTTAAGATTGTTGGGATAATTTACAATTATTATGACTCAAGAAATTTAAATAATTAAATAAGCAATTGCATAAGAATTAAAAGAGATATCTGACAAAAAAGATTTTTTATTCATTTTTAATTGCTTGTTACAAATATTATTTGAATACTGTAAATTTATTTACAGTGATGTTATTACAAATAATTAGAAATAAAATAAAACTATATCCTAAATCTCTTGAAGTCTTCATCTTCTACTGTTGCATCCTTTGCTCAACTGATGTTCACCTGCAAAGACAAAAAGGAAGAAGTCAATACAGTTAAAATTAAAAAGGCATTCTCAGACAGTTAATCAAAAACTCATTGTTGTACCCCAAAATTTGCCCTTACATATTCTTCAAAGTTTTGACAAGCATCACCTCAAATGGTTCAAAGTCTACTCAAGAGCTACACAGTCAAACCACCCTCCTAAGCCAGTCAAACAGGGTTTTGGTTCCTGCAAGGAAGTTGAGGTTTTCAAGGGCTCAATCAAGTCCCATATGCTCATATACATTGTCAAGCACCTACATGTCAAGTTTCAAGGCTCACAAAGTCAAGTTGCACAGTCAAAAACTCTAATTGGTTCAGCTTGGCCATGCTTCCCACAGAAACAAGGGATATCGGTACAGACCAAGGTGCCACACCAACGTAGCCACTGCTTCACCCGTGTCGGTCTACGCCGGACAGGTCCCTCACAGCTTATGCTACCTAACAGGGTATCCCCAGATCCGGGTTAGGATCTATGAAACTCCAAGACAATGCCCACAATAATAAAGCAAACAAAACAAAGCAATTGAAAACACAAGTATGAGCTATCCTAAGGTATACCTCACTTCCAAGAAATGCTCTCACAAAAAGTTATCAATTTCAACATTATAGGTCATTTTCAAAAGTCAACAAAAAGGCACTTTAAGTCAAAGACCATAACTTGAGATTGGTAAATCAAAATGACATGGGACCAAAGACATTGGTTAGAGGACTTCAAGACCTTTCCAAAATGTCCAAGAACATGTTAATAACTTTAAAATTGAGCAAGATATGCATTGGAGAAGTTGGGAAATTTTTGTGAAATGGCCAAAGTCAATTATCCTTGAAACTTCATTATTTGACAAAAGGGGCCCACTTTTTCCACTTGTTTCAGCTTGGCCATGCCTCCCACGTGTCCCACAATTTATTTCAAGATTAAAAATTAATTTTCCCATTTTTATTTAATTTTATTTGATTTAATTCATTTTAAATCTTTAAAATTCAAATGAAAATCAAGGAAATTAATTAAGGGATATATTTTGTGTTTAATTGCTTTGATACACCATCATTCACCTTCCAAATTCGTGTACCTCCTATTATGAGCACAAAATTCAAATTTGACACAAAAATGGCAAGTTGTTTCAATGGAGTTTATGGCAAAATCAAGAACATAATTGCAAGGCTTTAATGACCATAATTCTGATTGATACTCATTCGACACCATATATGGAAGCATTCCTGATACCATTCACGACCTAGAAACACTCATACAGCATAAGCAAATTTCAAAAATCCTAAGGAAAAGTGGCAAACTGAAAACCACCTTGCAGCCCAATTCAAGCTTCCTTCTTGATCCAAACACACTCCTTACATCCCCAGGAGTCTATTGCTATCAAAAAACGAGCCCTAACACCATCAGAATCAAAGCACACAACTCACATGGTTTGAACTATTTTTCAGAATTACATATCATCATTGGTGTGTTTTTAACCATGCTTTTGAATTGATTTATGTTAATAGGGATATTCTGGAGCTTTTGGCTTAATCCAATTTGGTTGTAGTGCCCTGAATAGGAATCCACCATTAGCGATTTCTAGGTTTTCAGAGACTTTGAAATTGGGGGTTTTGTTATACTGTAAAATCAGGACTCCAAATGTGCATGGCCAAAATCAGTGGGACAAGACGAATCGAATGAGATACTCGCGCCCTTTTTATATTGTATGAGCGGCTAATCGCTATTTTCATAATGCTGGTATTTTGTGGGGGTTTAAAACCCCCGCTATGTGTTCTTTATGTTGCAGGAAAAGCTTGAAGACGATGGCGTGGCAAGCAGGGAGTGGTCAGTTCAAACTGGGCGCGCGCGTTTTCTTATTTCCAGCATATAACGCTTTTGTTTTATATAATATTTCTTTTCTATGTTACTAACAAACGCACCAAAGTGATGCAGTGGTTGGTGATGTGTTGGTTCACCACTGGGACCTGGGTTCGATTCCCAGGTCCCCCATAATTCTCATATCATTTTTGTTAACGCGTTCTTGTGCAGTTTCTCAAGTAGTTTCCACCATAAACCTCACAGATCCAAGCAGCCATGTGTCATCAGTGCAGATCCAAAGGACAAAAAGTGAAGAACACCATGTGCCTGGTCAACAGCATTCCACTCAATTCCCAGAGTCAAACGAGTTGGCTTCTTGATGGGCCTCAAATCTCAATCCAACACCCTCCATTTCAGCCCACACCCCCTTGGGTTTTTACTCTTCTTTTTATTTTGTTTTGACATTTTCCTTTTTTTATTTACTTGCCTTATTTTATTTTTTTATTATTAACACAATTAACATAATTAACATATTTTCATAAAAAAATCAAAAAAAAAAAATAGAACTAACATCATTATTATTATTATTATATTATTTTGTAAATAAACATTAATTGAAATAGTTTAATTAGGCAATTTTGACCTTTCTTTTAATAATTAAAATAGATTTAGAATTAGTTAAAATTAACTTTTAATTTTATTTCTTTTTATTTTATTTCATAAAAAACATAAAAAAACAAAAAAAATATATTTTCTTTTAATTAAATTAATTAATTAGTCATTAGTTAGTTTTAATTTCATTTTAATTACAAAAAGACAAAAAAAATCAATTTCTTTTCTTAAAAGGGTCAAAACCCTTAGAACATTCCCGATTCTTTCTTTCGCGCGCATTTTAATTTTAATTCTTTATTTTGATTATTTTTGTAACTGCCTCCGGATGTAATAGTAATTAGGGTTTTACTGCTTTACTTTCCGTACTTATTTACTAAAAACGGGTCTTTGTATTTTTGGCGATGTATAGACCCGCGCCTTGTAATAGCGTAGGATTTATGTTTCCGCAATTTACTTTCTGCACCTCTTAACTGCTAAACTTGCATGCAAGAATGTATGGTAAATAAAAACAACTCGTAGCTCACTAATTACAAAGACAAACATAACATGAAAACAACACACAATACACACACCACTTCTAGGGTACGCCTCACTCGTTGCCTTCGAAACGTGGTCATCAAGTATAGGACGTTTTAGAGGTCACCCTTAGTCTAAAGATCCAGTTGCCTCGAAACAGTTGCCTCGAAACGGTTGCCTCGGATTAAAAAGGATCTAGGACATTAGGGTTACTTCTAAGGTGTCCTAACTGTTGCTTCGGTGACCACACTGTCCCTAAAATCGAATTGACCCGAACACCTCCAACGGTGGTGCTACCTACCTCTCAATGGTGGGATGGCACTACCTAAAGGACACTTACACAGCTTAATTCCTTAGGGTAGGTAGATGACTCATAGATACTTGCTCTTTTCAAAAACAAACAAAATACTTTTCACACCTTACACTTTCAAAAGCTTTCAAAACAAATTTTTCAAACACTCTTGAGGACAGATACAAGAGTCATTCAGAAATCTTTCAAAGAAACTTTTTCAAACCCACTCACATTTGAAAAGAAAACATCATTTTGAAAACATAAGAGCAAGTACCTAAGAGCCCATGGATAACCATGGATAGAAAGGGTGCTAACACCTTCCCTTTCTATAAATCTACCTCCCGAACCGAGAAACATTCTCATAAGGAATTTTGCTGTGCTTTTGTCCTTTCCATGTTGGAGAAAATAAAAGACGGTGGCGACTCTTGCTTCCGCGACATTTCGTGAAACCAGCTTTAAACAGTCAGTTCTATTTCCACCGATCACAGAACTTGCGACTCTGCTGGGGACTATAAAAGTGAGGTGTACCTTAGGATTAGATCATACTTTGTTTTCAATTGCTTTGCTTTGTTTGCTTTATATTTGTGGGCTTTGCATCGGAGTTTCATAGATCCTAACCCGGATTTGGGGATACCCTTTTAGGTAGCATAAGCTGTGAAGGACCTGTCCGGCATAGACCGACACGGGTGAAGCAGTGGCTACATTGGTGTGGCACCTTGGTCTGTACCGATATCCCTTGTGTTGCAACAAGGAGAATATGGGTCTTCTGAGGAGTCATTAAGCACCAACCAACCTTAGAACCCTAATGTGACCCAACTTGGCCATAGAACAGTAGCAGTATGCTACACCCATTGAGGCTAAACTCTCGCGATGGTTCTGGCCGCAAGAAAAGATTGTGACGCTGGAGTTATGACTGATTGAGGGTAGTCAGTGATATTGGGATCCTCTAGAACCCAGTTACTTTTGATAGGACAGGTCTTAACCAACGAAACTGAAAGAGGGTAGTACCTGAACTTCATGCTGGCCTAAACTCTAAAGGTTGTCTGGTGTGACTTGTATGCCTTATCATGTTTGCCTTTGTGAATACTTGTGGTGTGCTTTACCATAACAGCATAACATCATACCATTGCACGCATCCTGCATAAAGACTAATCCATTTCAAGGACCTCAAGGGCTTGTGATGCAGGTCATGATGAATCAAAGTGTCTAGCAAGGGGCAAAGGGGATTTATTTCCTCTAGCCGAGGTCGTCAGGGGCTATGACCCACTCGATATGGTGAGCCTTGACTCTTGAAGAAGGACTCTCAACAAAATGAAGTTCCTTCAATCAAGCTACAAATTCAAGTTCTAACAATCTTTCTTGTTTACCCCGCGAGATCCTTGAAAACATTGCATGCATACATACACATCATTGCATAACAGGTACCCTTGTTACAGGTTACTTACCATCTTCGATGTTTATTTCAGCAATGGCCTTCCAACCAGACAACCAGGAGTTCCATACTCAAGAGACTCAGTTTAGGGAGATCTTCCTAAGCCTATCCAAGGGGCAGGAAGAGGTGAGGACACTCCTCATGGGGAATTTGGCCAAGAAAAGTCCCGAAGATGATAAGGACGAACGGCTGAAACGTCTGCAAGCTGAGGTAGATACGATGAGAACCCAGATGCTAGGGCAAATGGCTCTCATCCAAGGCTTAGCTCGGGAGCAAGAAGAGTTGAGGACCATGATCAGTCAGCTTCATCAAGACAGACACAACATGAAGCAAACAGTCCAAGTCAGGGACCAGGTCATTGATCAGCTTCTGAGAGGACAAGAGTCTGGCATGGTGAAGATTAGACCTCTCCAAATTGCTACCACTTCACAGGTCCAACCACAACCTCGCCCAGAGCAACGGGTTGATCAGAGCAAGCCAGACAAGCCTAGGAGGCAATTCACCAAGCTCAACACGTCGCTGTCTCAAGCTTTACAACATCTGTTGAGGTTGAATTTGGTAACTCTAAGGGACCCTCCTAAGAACCCCAACAAGAAACCTTCAAGGTATAACCCCAACGCCCACTGCGCTTATCATTCGGACAGCCCGGGGCATGCCACAAATGACTGCTGGTCTCTAAAGAACAAGATCCAGGATCTGATTGATGAAGGAGCAGTGGAATTCACCCAAGATGGCCAGGCTGAGTTCTTCTACTATCCCTGCAAGATTCATCACTTGAAGTGACTAGTTCATATTAGAAGACTTTTGTTCATTAGATTTTTCAAGTTGTAATTTTCTTTTGATTGTTCAAACAATTATTGTCATAGCAAACTTTATTACTTTATCAATGCATCGCATATGTCTGTTTTGAATCAATATATTCGCATTCGCTATATGCAAACTGTTTTCATATTTTTATGACGATCAACCTTGGGTTGAAAATTCTAAGCCTCTTGAGGGAGGATGACGAAAACGATACCATAATCTACAGTATGCTTTTGAACGAACCCCGCTGATGAGGTACAGACATTGTTTCAATTCCTAAAACACTGGAGTTATAAGGAAGATAATCCCTCGTCAACCCCTCTGAGCCAAAGAAGTAGGAGTTTTTCTTTTCGAAAATTAAAACCCTTAATCATAACCTGGGGCAGGGTAGTTCTCTCAGTTGATCCGAGTGCACAACGAATGGCACCAAAAAGTCCTTACAAAACAAAAGACAGTGATGGTTCCGAATAATCACAAAGATAGGCAATCATCATTTCTCAAAATAAAAGCCCAATAAGTCAAAATCTATGAAGGAGACTTGCGAAAACTGGGGCATCCCGCTGACTGTCATCACAAAAGAAATAGTTCAGGCAAAAACAAGGATAACGAAATCAAAAATAAAGAGGTCCTACAAACCCTCAACCAAAAAAAGGAATGACTGCCTATTCAAAATAAATCGTCAGTCTGAACCATCACTGATATATCAAAGCAAAGATTCAACAAGGTCTAACGCACGATTGGCTGAGTTTAGGATTGAAGAACATCACGAAGAGCGGGTGGGTATAGATACTTTGAGCCTTTATCTTTTGTTTCTTAACCCGTGAACCAAGCCACGCTACAACCCTCAAAAGTCCTAGCTGAAGCATGGGTTAGTTCGAAAGCATACTGTTACGAAAGGTATCCTGACTCCTTAGGGCTTGCGGAAAAATAACGAGTTGACATCACAGTTTACAAAAAATTCACTTGTTTTTATAAAAAAAAATGCATTTTCAAAAAATTCAAGACAGACATAAGCTTTGCATTCTTGATATAATATTGTTTGCATATGACTATTTGTTCGAACAGCAGAGAAATTCGCACGACGAATATCTAAGTGAACAAAAGTACTTCCAACCAAGGGGCAGACATGATCATGGTCTATTATCTGGGACAGTTAAGTCAAGATTCAGAGAATCTCTCAAAAGGCCAACCAACTAGGGGCAAATCTCTGTCTGAGTCACTTGGGGCATTGGACATGAATTCCAGCGACGAGTCTTGCATGAACGAACATCTTCTGGTAGCATGGCAACACAACACTACAACAGGGGCACCTCCCTACATCCTGAGAGCGTGGACATAGTAGGAAAAAAATACTACGCATGATCAAAGACTCGCTAGGTTGACACACTTAGGCAAAAATAAGGGCTTCCCGGCGAACCAAAAGGGTTCGGGCAAAAATAAGGGATGAAAATGAAAAATCTGTACACCCGACAAGTTGAAAACCTGAAAAGGCGGCTTGGGCAAAAATGGGTATCCCGATGGACTGAAAACCCGAAAGGGCGGTCCAGGCAAAAATTAGGGATCAAAGCGTGCGACTATGTCCCGTCATCTTGTCGCTTGCCTACCAGAAGAAGATTTGTCAAATCGGCAGTCCTCAAGCACCTCTACAGGTACCTTCTCCCACAGAAACAGGGGCAATCAGAATGGTCCAAATTGTACAAGCTGCTCTGTCCTCCAGGTACAAGGTATGTTCGGCTGAAGAACGTAACCAGGATAGCTTCACTCCCCGTCGAGTAAGATAGGACTCAGCAATATCCTCCCCAAGCAGTTGGTCTCCAATAAGCCCTAACAAGGCACAGTATCCCAAGCAAGTCAACAACGCTCTCCCCCAAGCAGAGTTAGACCACTGTCAGCCTTAAGGAAATTAGATATCCCCAGAAGATCTCAACATTCCCCAGCGGAGTACACAAACATTCCTAACAAGCATCCCCGGCAGTCTTGATCATAAGATTGTTCCCCGGCGGAATACCAGACACCCAGTGGACCCACTTCCCCAATACAGTCTCAAAAAGTCTCCCCAGAAGAGTTGAACCATCTCCCCAGTAGGAAGCTTATCCCCAGTAGATTCTGGAAGCTATCCCCTGCAGAGCACGAACGCGTCTTCCCGGACTTTATTCAAAGGTTATGCTCCACCAGAGCTTATAACTGGGTTATCCTCAGCCAAAAACCACGGAAAGATCGTCCCCGGCGAAGTCTTCCTATCCCTAGCAGAGTTCATCAAATCTTCCCAACAAAACTTATCAACAGTATCCCCAGCGGAGTTATCATCAACATCTCAGCAAAGTGCCTCTCTCCCCACAGAGGATTCCCCGCAGAGTAATCTCTTCGCCAAGTTAATTCCCCAATGGAGTCATCTTCTCCTATCGGTTTATTCTTGCAACGATCATCCCCAGCGGAAACGAAGAATTCATTCTTCAACATCAACCCAGGATTCAACTTCCCAGCATTCGTCAAGGATTTATTTTCCTAGACGAAAATACATTCATAAACATATCACATTTCATACATCCTGCTTACATACACAATGCATGCACATACGCATCATATCACACAATCTCGTCTATTTTGAGAACATCCTGACAACATGAATTTCATACATCATGACATTACATACAACTGATGTTTTACCTTTTCAGGAAAAAGGTCAATCCAAAGATAATTACTATCAACTGTCGCAATTCCAGATTCGATACCTGTATCTAGCCAGGGCATGTCCGTGAGCGATCAGTCCCAGATTCGATTCCTGTATCCAGCCAGGGAATGTCTGAAGAGTTTGAAGATCTGATTCCTGTATCCAGCCAGGGCGTATCTGTTGACGACTATTTCCGGACTCGATTCCTGTATCCTGCCAGGGCACGTCTGAAGAGTTTAAAGATCCGATTCCTATATCCAGCCAGGGCGTATCTGTTGACGACTATTTCCGGACTCGATTCCTGTATCCTGCCAGGGCACGTCTGAAGAGTTTGAAGATCCGATTCCTGTATCCAGCCAGGGCGTATCTGTTGAAGACTATTTTCTGGACTCGATTCCTGTATCCTGCCAGGGCACGTATGAAGAGTTTGAAGATCTGATTCCTGTATCCTGCCAGGGTGTATCTATTGACGACTATTTCCAGACTTGATTCCTGTATCCTGCCAGGGCACGTCTGAAGAGTTTGAAGATCCGATTCCTGTATCCAGCCAGGGCGTATCTGTTGACGACTATTTCCGGACTCGATTCCTGTATCCTGTCAGGGCACATCTGAAGAGTTTGAAGATCTGATTCCTGTATCCTGCCAGGGTGTATCTGTTGACGACTATCTTCCGGACTCGATTCCTGTATCCTGCCAGGGCACGTCTGAAGAGTTTGAAGATCCGATTCCTGTATCCTGCCAGGGTGTATCTGTTGACGACTATTTTCCGGACTCGATTCCTGTATCCTGCCAGGGCACGTCTGAAGAGTTTGAAGATCCGATTCCTGTATCCTGCCAGGGTGTATTTGTTGATGACTATTTTCCGGAATCGATTCCTGTATCCTGCCAGGGCACGTCTGAAGAGTTTGAAGATCCGATTCCTGTATCCTGCCAGGGTGTATCTGTTGACGACTATTTTCCGGACTCGATTCCTGTATCCTGCCAGGGCACGTCTGAAGAGTTTGAAGATCCGATTCCTGTATCCTACCAGGGTGTATCTGTTGGCGACTATTTTCCGGACTCGATTCCTGTATCCTGCTAGGGCACGTCTGAAGAGTTTGAAGATCTGATTCCTGTATCCAGCCAGGGCGTATCTGTTGACGACTATTTCCGGACTCGATTCCTGTATCCTGCCAGGGCACGTCTGAAGAGTTTGAAGATCCGATTCTTGTATCCTGCCAGGGTGTATCTGTTGACGACTATTTTCTGGACTCGATTCCTGTATCCTGCCAGGGCACGTCTGAAGAGTTTAAAGATCTGATTCCTGTATCCAGCCAGGGCGTATCTGTTGACGACTATTTCCAGACTCGATTCCTGTATCCTGCTAGGGCACGTCTAAAGAGTTTGAAGATCCGATTCCTGTATCCAGCCAGGGTGTATCTGTTGACGACTATTTTCCGGACTCGATTCCTGTATCCTGCCAGGGCACGTCTGAAGAGTTTGAAGATCCGATTCTTGTATCCTGTCAGGGTGTATCTGTTGACGACTATTTTCCGGACTCGATTCCTGTATCCAGCCAGGGAACGTCTGAAGAGTTTGAAGATTAACCTCTGTAACAGGCCAGGTGATTATCTTTCTTTCTCAGGTACACAAGTTCTCGCTAAGGAATCTCTTACACGATCGACACCTAGATGGCATCTATAAGCCCATCCACATACCAACAGTCTCCAAATGGCATTTATAAGCCCATTCCCGATAAGACTCTGTCACAGCTCCAGATGGCATCTATAAGCCCATCCTCCTATCCATCATCTTTCCAAATGGCATCTGTAAGCCCATTCCCGCTATCACACTGCTGATACTCTACTATGTGAGTGCAAATTTCTGGGCACTCTAGTGTTCAATCATCTTCCACCCTCGGATCACGAAAGGCACACAAGCCAATCTACATCCTCAGGTCTAAGAAGATTGAACAGGGGAAACTGTTGTACCCCAAAATTTTCCCTCCCATATTCTTCAAAGTTTTGACAAGCATCACCTCAAATGGTTCAAAGTCTACTCAAGGGCTACACAATCAAACCACCCTCCTAAGCCAGTCAAACTAGGGTTTTGGTTCCTGCAAGGAAGTTGAGGTTTTCAAGGGCTCAATCAAGTCCCATATGCTCATATACATTGTCAAGCACCTACATGTCAAGTTTCAAGGCTCACAAAGTCAAGTTGCACAGTCAAAAACCCTAATTGCTTCACAGTCAACTGTAGGGGCAAAATGGTCATTTGGCAGTCAAAAGTCAAAAAATTTGGCCAACATCTTATTTTGAAGCCACAATCATCATTTGATCAAGTCTTGATCATGATTTCACAAGAATGGCTCAAAAAAAGTCTCAAGATGGCAAAAGTTTCTATTTTTGGACAGTTGAAAAGTCAACTGCAAATTGACCAAGGCATAACTTCCTCATGGTTCTTCAGAAAAATCCCATCCAATGCTCATCTTGAAGGGGATGACATTTCCTACAACTCATCTTCACATTCCAAGTCCAAGAAATGCTCTCACAAAAAGTTATCAATTTCAACATTATAGGTCATTTTCAAAAGTCAACAAAAAGGCACTTTAAGTCAAAGACCATAACTTGAGATTGGTAAATCAAAATGACATGGGACCAAAGACATTGGTTAGAGGACTTCAAGACCTTTCCAAAATGTCCAAGAACATGTTCATAGCTTTAAAATTGAGCAAGATATGCATTGGAGAAGTTGGGAAATTTTTGTGAAATGGCCAAAGTCAATTATCCTTGAAACTTCATTATTTGACAAAAGGGGCCCACTTTTTCCACTTGTTTCAGCTTGGCCATGCCTCCCACGTGTCCCACAATTTATTTCAAGATTAAAAATTAATTTTCCCATTTTTATTTAATTTTATTTGATTTAATTCATTTTAAATCTTTAAAATTCAAATGAAAATCAAGGAAATTAATTAAGGGATATATTTTGTGTTTAATTGCTTTGATACACCATCATTCACCTTCCAAATTCGTGTACCTCCTATTATGAGTACAAAATTCAAATTTGACACAAAAATGGCAAGTTGTTTCAATGGAGTTTATGGCAAAATCAAGAACATAATTGCAAGGCTTCAATGACCATAATTCTGATTGATACTCATTCAACACCATATATGCAAGCATTCCTGATACCATTCACGACCTAGAAACACTCATACAGCATAAGCAAATTTCAAAAATCCCAAGGAAAAGTGGCAAACTGAAAACCACCTTGCAGCCCAATTCAAGCTTCCTTCTTGATCCAAACACACTCCTTACATCCCCAGGAGTCTATTGCTATCAAAAAACGAGCCCTAACACCATCAGAATCAAAGCACACAACTCACACGGTTTGAACTATTTTTCATAATTACATATCATCATTCGTGTGTTTTTAACCATGCTTTTGAATTGATTTATGTTAATAGGGATATTCTGGAGCTTTTGGCTTAATCCAATTTGGTTGTAGTGCCCTGAATAGGAATCCACCATTAGCGATTTCTAGGTTTTCAGAGACTTTGAAATTGGGGGTTTTGTTATACTGTAAAACCAGGACTCCAAATGTGCATGGCCAAAATCAGTGGGACAAGACGAATCGAATGAGATACTCGCGCCCTTTTTATATTGTATGAGCGGCTAATCTCTATTTTCATAATGCTGGTATTTTGTGGGGGTTTAAAACCCCCGCTATGTGTTCTTTATGTTGCAGGAAAAGCTTGAAGACGATGGCGTGGCAAGCAGGGAGTGGTCAGTTCAAACTGGGCGCGCGCGTTTTCTTATTTCCAGCATATAACGCTTTTGTTTTATATAATATTTCTTTTCTATGTTACTAACAAACGCACCAAAGTGATGCAGTGGTTGGTGATGTGTTGGTTCACCACTGGGACCTGGGTTCGATTCCCAGGTCCCCCATAATTCTCATATCATTTTTGTTAACGCGTTCTTGTGCAGTTTCTCAAGTAGTTTCCACCATAAACCTCACAGATCCAAGCAGCCATGTGTCATCAGTGCAGATCCAAAGGACAAAAAGTGAAGAACACCATGTGCCTGGTCAACAGCATTCCACTCAATTCCCAGAGTCAAACGAGTTGGCTTCTTGATGGGCCTCAAATCTCAATCCAACACCCTCCATTTCAGCCCACACCCCCTTGGGTTTTTACTCTTCTTTTTATTTTGTTTTGACATTTTCCTTTTTTTATTTACTTGCCTTATTTTATTTTTTTTATTATTAACACAATTAACATAATTAACATATTTTCATAAAAAAATCAAAAAAAAAAAATAGAACTAACATCATTATTATTATTATATTATTTTGTAAATAAACATTAATTGAAATAGTTTAATTAGGCAATTTTGACCTTTCTTTTAATAATTAAAATAGATTTAGAATTAGGTAAAATTAACTTTTAATTTTATTTCTTTTTATTTTATTTCATAAAAAACATAAAAAAACAAAAAAAAATATTTTTTCTTTTAATTAAATTAATTAATTAGTCATTAGTTAGTTTTAATTTCATTTTAATTACAAAAAGACAAAAAAAATCAATTTCTTTTCTTAAAAGGGTCAAAACCCTTAGAACATTCCCGATTCTTTCTTTCGCGCGCATTTTAATTTTAATTCTTTATTTTCATTATTTTTGTAACTGCCTCCGGATGTAATAGTAATTAGGGTTTTACTGCTTTACTTTCCGTACTTATTTACTAAAAACGGGTCTTTGTATTTTTGGCGATGTATAGACCCGCGCCTTGTAATAGCGTAGGATTTATGTTTCCGCAATTTACTTTCCGCACCCCTTAACTGCTAAACTTGCATGCAAGAATGTATGGTAAATAAAAACAACTCGTAGCTCACTAATTACAAAGACAAACATAACATGAAAACAACACACAATACACACACCACTTCTAGGGTACGCCTCACCCGTTGCCTTCGAAACGTGGTCATCAAGTATAGGACGTTTTAGAGGTCACCCTTAGTCTAAAGATCCAGTTGCCTCGAAACAGTTGCCTCGAAACGGTTGCCTCGGATTAAAATGGATCTAGGACATTAGGGTTACTTCTAAGGTGTCCTAACTGTTGCTTCGGTGACCACACTGTCCCTAAAATCGAATTGACCCGAACACCTCCAACGGTGGTGCTACCTACCTCTCAATGGTGGGATGGCACTACCTAAAGGACACTTACACAGCTTAATTCCTTAGGGTAGGTAGATGACTCATAGATACTTGCTCTTTTCAAAAACAAACAAAATACTGTTCACACCTTACACTTTCAAAAGCTTTCAAAACAAATTTTTTAAACACTCTTGAGGACAGATACAAGAGTCATTCAGAAATCTTTCAAAGAAACTTTTTCAAACCCACTCACATTTGAAAAGCAAACATCATTTTGAAAACATAAGAGCAAGTACCTAAGAGCCCATGGATAACCATGGATAGAAAGGGTGCTAACACCTTCCCTTTCTATAAATCAACCTCCCGAACCGAGAAACATTCTCATAAGGAATTTTGCTGTGCTTTTGTCCTTTCCATGTTGGAGAAAATAAAAGACGGTGGCGACTCTTGCTTCCGCGACATTTCGCGAAACTAGCTTTAAACAGTCAGTTCTATTTCCACCAATCACACTCATCATTAAAGGTGTTGGCCGGAATCAGTTTGTTCGTTCTCTCTGCAAATCGCAAGAAGATGTCTCTTCTTGGTTCACAAAGAGGGAAAGAAAAATTGTTTGCAAGCATGGGAATTAATTAAAATACAAGGCTGCATAAGAAATTCACAAATTGCAAAGTGTAAACTGAAATGCCAAACAAAGCTGCACAAGAGCAAAACTGCCTTCAAACCAAACAGCCAAGTTACAGTTTCAAACTAAGCAAACTAAATCACAAATTCAAAACTGTCCAAAGAAGCTGTCAAAACTGTCCAAAGAAGCTACCAAACTGTCAAGAAGATATCAAAAGATATCAAAAGCTATCAAACTGTCATCAAAGAAAAGAAGAAAGTACAGAATGCAGAGGAAAGACAAAATGCAAGCAATATTTCAAAACTTTCATCATTTCCCAACCAACACCTTTTCAGAAAAAAGGGACTCTAATTAATAAAATATGCTTTTTTCTGTGGAGAGAGAAAGAGAGAGAGAAGTAGAGGCTTACAGTTTTTCAGGAAGGCTAAGAAGAATAGATAAATATAACAAATCAGAACAGTTCAAAAGGGGGCAGAACACATAGAAAAATATAACACAACTTGTAACCTCAAAACTGCTTTCAAGGAAGCAAACTGAGAAGCCTAACACATCCTGCATCAAAGCCTCTCAAAAACAAACAAGTTTCAAACTGCCTCAAGCTTAGAAACCAGTTTCAACAAACCTGCCTAAAACCAAAAAATCTCAAGCTTGCCCCAAGGCCTAAAAACCTGTTACAACATTCAAGCCAAAGCCAAACAAGCCAAGCATAAAACCTGAACAAACTCAGTATCCAAACCTGCATAAGCTTCAATAAACTAGCCTAAAAACCAGTAAAACTACAAGCCTTGAAGCATACAACCAAAAGTCTGCCTGTACAATAAGCCTGCCTCAAAGCCAAGCACAAAACCTGAACAAACTCAGTGTCCAAGCCTGCATAACATTCAACTTGCCTTCATTTCAAATCCAAACTCAAGCAAATCCATCCAAATATCCAAACAACAAAAATAAGTGCCTCAGAATTGGATTCATCATAGGCTAAACCGATCAAGTCAAAGAGAGGGAAAATCATAAGCAAAGCTTACCATCAGAACAAAGCAAGCCAAAGAGAGGAAGAAAGTCAAATTATCAAAAGCATTCTCAGAACAGAATTTCTCACAGAATCGACAAGGAAAGCATTCAGAGAGAAAAAGTCAGAAGCCTAGCATTCATCATAAAACAAAGCAAAGATACAAATACCAGAACAAAGCTTTCCTCATCATCGATCTCTCCGCCTCGGCCACCGGAGAACGCCTCCTGTCCCCAAACTCCCTCTCCAAGAACGAGATCAGCAAGGTAGTATTTTTCTCCTTCCTTTTTCTGCTTCGCACCTCACACAAACGTGAACATCCATGGTTAAAACTTTGTTAAATAATAACATGCAAGATGGAAATCTAAAAGCCCTAAAACACACGAAGACGAAAAAAGCTGAGAACCGATACCTTTTCTTGTCACCGCCTTGCTCAATCATGGGGAGAGGAGAGATGGATGGTGGCGCTCTGGCAGCTGAGGTGAAGAGAGGCATCAGAAGCTCATGTTCGAGAGCGATGAAGAGATGAAGAAGATAGGGAGCGGCGCCGTTTGTAAAGCTGAAACCCTATTCTGGACAAAACCAAATGAAACCCTAATAAAATTTTGTGAATGCGCTTGGGCCTGCCCCCAACAAAGCTAACGCCTAAGCCCAACTGAATTCTGGCGCACCCCCCCCCCCCCCTTTCTTTGAATCTGTTGTTTTTTGTTTGGGCCAAACATACCCCTAAGCCCATTTAATTTTCTTAACACTTTTTTTATATATAAATCAACACTCTTTTTTACCATCATCTTATTTTCTTTTTTATATAACCTAACTTCTTTTGGTAAATAAAAAATAATATATTAATTTTTTCACATTAAGTTTTATTAACAATACTCTTTTATTATTGCACTTAAAATATGTAAATATTAGATTTTATTAAGTTAATTAATTTTAAAACTTTTGTTTAATTAATCTTATACAAGTTTCTATAACATTAACCAAAAACACAAAAAATAAATAATAATACTTAACTTGCATCATTTGTAAATAATCATGTGCATCTTACATTGCTTTTGATTCCCTTTTTTTTTATTCTTATATTTTTACATTTAGAATGCAATGATTCGATTTGGTTGTAAATAATATTTGGACACTACTATCCTGATAAGACTCATCCCCATTTGTAAACATTTGTACCCCCATCCCCGGATACTTATTTTTAATAGCTTAGACTTTAAATTTCCGCAATCTATCGCTTCCCATATACTGTATAGTAATTAGGGTTTGTATGCGAAGATTCAAAATCAACCGCTAGATAACCTAATACAAGACAAAAGCATGAAAATCAATACACAATTTACACTTGCACCTCTAGGGTAACCTCGCCTGTTGCCTCGGAAAAATTTAATCATGTCCCTCGAGTATGAGACACTCTAGCAAATGTCCCTTTGATAAACAAAGATCGTTAGTCCCTCGATGACCCTCGATGTTGCCTTCGATAAAACGATCTCGTCCCTTACAAAATTGCTAGAGCGTCTCACAAGTTATCTTTAATGATTGTATACGATGACCCGCGCCCGTCCCGTTAACATCCTAACACAAGGTTGTTCACCAAATACAATGGTGAAATAACACTGTTAAAAGGGTTAAAACATGAGAAAGATCTTTGAGTAAAATTAGGGTAGACAACTCTTAGTTACTTGATCAAACTTGCAAAACACACTTTCCATTTTCAAACACACTTCACAAACACAACTTCCAAAAACAACTTTCAAAAAACATTGAAATATATTTTCAAAAAGACAAACACCTTTGTAAAACATTCGAGTAAAGAATTGTTACAATGGTTGCCTAGACAAGGCATCTTTTTCAAAACATTTTCAAAAACCACACACACAAAGCACCATTTCACACAATTGAAAAGCAAAGGCAAGTGATCTAAAACAAGTAACTAAGAGCCCATGGATAACCATGGATGAAAAGGGTGCTAGCACCTTCCCTTTTCATAATCTACCCTCCGAACCCACGAAAACATCTCAAAGGTCTTTCCTGTGCTCTTTGACCTTTCCTTAGGATAAATAAAAAGTCGGTGGCAAATCTTGCTAAACCGAACAAGTGAGAAAACAAACGCAAAATCCCAAGTCAGTTCTTCCACCGTATCACAGCTTTCTAACTGTAGCTTTTGATTTTCTGCCATAATATGCTTGTAATTCGCCATAGGCATGAATTTAGACAAATCAAGAACTGGTTCCTCACTGATGATTCAGCGAGGGATGATTGATTAACAGTTGTTTCATGTAGCAATTGACTATCAATTGATGGATCAAAAACAGGTTGAGGATATAAAGGCTCCTCCCTTTTGTATGGCAGAAACAACACCTTTTCTCCATTCTGAATCCATTTCATGTAGGCATCAAAAGCTAGACATCCTTTCGGGCTAAAGAAAACCTTCCCCTTCTTGTGAACATGGCCCCAAGAGGCTATGACTTTTTCCAGCAGAATATGATTTCCCATTTACCAAAATAAACGGTTTCTTCTACCTCTTGATCAGTAGGTCCATCCATCATAACATACCCCAACTGGTGGGATTCCAAAGTAGGATTGTAATTGATGTAACCTTTCGTTCCCATAAACCACTTGTAGAGCAATGGAATGCAGAACATGACGCCTCCTTTATTTCCATGTCAGGAGTGGATGGTGTAATATGTGTCAACAAGTAGGGTTGCTAATGGATTACCATTCTTAAAGACACAGATCACTGAATGATCCATAAAGTTTTCCGCAACCGGAAAGATGACTACACCATAAATCATAACCGGTAACAGTGCGTTGAACGCGGTCCAGTTCTGATCATTTGCAAACTTTTTGGCTTTGAACGCCAGAAATCTCAGAGGGATACAGTGTGTGTCACTCTTGCTCATCCAGTTAACTTCCACTTTACAAAGGTTCAAATAAAGAGCCTTATCGATAGCCTTATAATCGAGGATATATGGCCCTTGGACAAAAGGAATACCTCCTGTAATCTCAATGTCAAGAATGTAAGCATACTCTTCAAGTGTTGGTGCTAACTAATAGTCATGGAATGTGAAGCAACATAGTTACAGGTCATAAAACTGAATAAGTGCTTTCATTGCCCATCCTTTGTAATCACCATTCACTAACGGCAATAAATTCCCATACTTCTCTCTGAATACTCTCTCATTTCGCCCTTTTATAAGAGCTCCCACTTCTCGCAATAGACCACCAAAAATCTAGAACTAATAACCGGTAGTATTTCTGGTAGGCTCTCAGTTTTCTTCCATGTTGCTATCCATCCTTGATGCTAATGACAATTTCATAATATCATGGAAATGACATGCATATGTCGATTATGCACATATATATTTTTCTGACATTTCTTTTGTAAAATAAATATGCCATGATGCAGGTGCAATAACATGGAATCAGGGTTTCCACAACACTAAGAATTTGTTGTGTTGTTTCTGAACATGCTGAGAATACCAGAGTCAAAAGTATGGAATATCTGAAGAAGTGAAAAACACAAGAAGGGGGCGGTTGAATTGAAACTTAAAATCAAAAGCGCAGTAGACACGATATTTTTATCCTGGTTCATTTGATCTCAAACTACTCCAGTCCACCCGCCAAGGTGATTTCGCATCTCTCCAACGAGGACTTCATTCACTAATCAACCTGATTACAATTCTACTTTAACAACTGTTAAAGTCTTCTTGAGTCCAAAACCACAACCTGGTTTTCTCAAGGAATTTCACTAAATAGTTAATTGAATAAAAGTATACAATGATGTTTCTAAATAAACAGTATCACAAACTTGTGATGTATTACATAGTTTAATATTGAATCGTTGAAGATGAAGAATGAAATTTGTGTTGTTTACTTTTTCACATGAGTTTTTCTTTATGAGCGCAGTTGTTCATCATCTTGAAATCTTCTTCTTGTCAGCTTTAAGTAGGCCTTGCAATAGTGACATAATAAGATACTTTTGGTATGTCCATAACACGCATTAATGAGCTTTCCAAATCAGGAGATCCTTGTCTGTTTGTAGTCGTTACTTATGATCTTGCATTGATGGATTTGTAATGCTTCAGAGCTTCTCACATCAGAGGATGAATATTACTATTGAGAGTTCTTTACAGCTTACACATAATTTTGCACATCAGAGTATCAGAGATTCTGTTTCACAACACTGGTGCATTCAGAAGTTCAATCAGAACTTCTTCATATAAGCGTGTCATGCATATTTAACGCGTCTGAATCTTTCATTGTCCTCTCAACTTCTGTGCTCTCATAATCATAACTTCTGGTGATGTTCTGGCAGAACTTCCAGTTGCATCAGAACATCTTTTTAACATCAGAACATCCTGCATGTAAACATACTTTTATTAGCGAGCATATTTGTTCTTTATATCATGTGTTTGTTATCATCAAAACTCTTACTGGGATGTACAACCAAATTATGTTCTAACAATCTCCCCCTCTTTGATGATGACAAAAACTAGTATATTTTGATGGAATATAAAGGACAAAAATTAAAAGGAAGGCTCCCCCTGAGTAGAGTACCCAACTAACGAGAAAATAAAATACTTCCCTGAGGATCTTTTGATTATGAGTCAAAATATTCTTCATTCTCCCCCTTTTTGTCAAGAATCGAAAAGTATTAAAGACTCTGTTTGGCTTGCTCTGACAGAAGTTGCTTGAAAAGTTGTGACACCCTCTTCTAGATACATCTGAGATTCTATAGAGAGCTTCTGATATTGTATTTCCATTCCAGTTTCCAATAGATTCAGAGCTAGTAACCTTTTGTTTCTGATTGCCTCTGAAATCTGCGAATCTTTTAAATTCTAGGTTTTGGAACATATGCTTTCTTTCCTTCATGAGTAGAGATCATCCAGATTCCAGGTGTTAATACTGGTGTTTCAATCTTGTTGTTGAAAATATCTGCAACATAGAGGATTTTGTCTTTTGGTACCCATATCTTTTTGGGTCCATGACTGTTAGAGTTTCCAAAATTCTGTTTGAATTTTGGTTTAGTATAAAACGCCTTACCAGCATGTTTTATATCATGTGTTTGCCCAGTGGTGAAGTGAGAATAGAGAGGAGTGCGTTTGATAACTAGATCCTTAACTTTATTAGGTTGGGATACTTTGCCTTTGTATCCTATACTTATTCTATCGTTCCTGATAACTCCATAGATCATTGAAGCCATTTTTCTTCTATCTATGTTTTTAGCCAGAAACTTCTGAAAGCTTTGATCATATTCCTTTATGATCTTATCTGCATTACTGGGATCCTCTGAGATTATTTCCTTCTGAGAGTTTTGTAAATCATTTTCTAGTTTTGAAATATTTTCTTTTAACTCATAGTTTTCTAATATCAGACTCTTAGTTTCTTCAGAGTCAGAAGTAAGATCCTTTTTCAGGTTCCTGAATTTGAATCGAAGCTGCTGATAACTTTCCAGAATTTCACTCAGACTTTCTCCTAGTTCAGCTTTAGTAAAATTAACAGTAAAGTCAAGAAATACCTCTTCAGCGTCTGATTCTGATTCTGACCCTGATTCAGATTCAGAAGATTCAGAGACATCTAATAAGTTTTCGGTTTGAGCTATATTGGCTTGTTCATTTTCTGATTTTGTTCTGTCTTCATAAGATTCAGAGTCATCCCATGTTGCCATAAGACTTTTCTTCTTCTCCTTAACGAACTTCCTTTTATATTTCTCCTTTTGAAGCCTTGGACAATCACTTTTGTAGTGACCTTGTTTATTGCATTCATAGCAGGTAATGATTCTGTTACTTTATTTTCTGTATCCAAAGGATTATTCAGAGTCATTTCCTGTTCTTCTGGAGTTTCTGAAATTATTTTGCCTGTGCTTCCACAGATGATTGATTCTTCTGGATAGAAAGAACAGTTCGTCTTCTTCAGAGCGAGAGACTTACATTGCTTCTAAGGCTCATCATCTTCTAACTCTATCTCATGGCTTCTAAGGGAGCTGACAAGTTCTTCTGGAGATATTATGTTCAGATCTTTTTCCAGTTTGAGAGATGTAACCATTTGTCTCCATTGTTTTGGTAAACTTCTGATGATCTTCTTTGCGTGATCAACAGTTGAGTACCCTTTGTCCAGCACCTTTAGCCCTGCCACCAGATTTTGGAATCTAGAGAACATTGTTTTAATGGTTTCGTCTTCTTCCATTCTGAAGGCTTCATATTTCTGAATGAGCGCAAGGGCTTTGGTTTCTTTTACTTGCATGTTTCCTTCATGCGTCATTCTCAGAGAATCAAACACGTTCTTAGCTGTTTCTTTGTTTGTGATCTTCTCATATTATGAATATGAGATGGCACTCAAGAGAATCGTTCTGGCCTTGTGATGATTTTTTAAGTCTTGCTTTTGATGATCTGTCATCCTTTTTCTGTTAATCTTCTGACCGCTTTCATCAACAGGATGTATGTATCCATCAGTTACAACATCCCAAAGGTCAGCGTCATAGGCTAGAAAGAAACTTCTGATCATATCCTTCTAGTAGTCAAAATTTTCACCATTAAATATTGGAGGGTTGTTGCTGATGTTCTGACTTGTTCCCATTATAGTGTTTTTCCCTCTTGGATCTTTATCTGACACGGTTAAGTGTTTGCACCCAGATCCAGGCGCTCTGATACCAATTGAAGAAGTGAAAAACACAAGAAGGGGGGTTGAATTGAACTTAAAATCAAAAGCGCAGTAGACACGATATTTTTTTCCTGGTTCGTTTAATATCAAACTACTCAAGTCCACCCGCCAAGGTGATTTCGCCTCTCTCCAACGAGGACTTAATTCACTAATCAACCTGATTACAATTCTACTTTAACAACTGTTAAAGTCTTCTTGAGTCCAAAACCACAACCCGGTTTTCACAGGGAATTTCACTAAACAGTTAATTGAATAAAAGTGTACAATGATGTTTCTAAATAAACAGTATCACAAACTTGTGATGTATTACACAGTTTAATATTGAACCATTGAAGATGAAGAATGAAATCTGTGTTGTTTACTTTTTCACATGAGTTTTTCTTTATGAGCACAGTTGTTCATCATCTTGAAATCTTCTTCTTGTCAGCTTTAAATAGGCCTTGCAATAGGGACATAAGAAGATACTTTTGGTATGTCTATAACACGCGTTAATGAGCTTTCCAAATCAGGAGATCCTTGTCTGTTTGTAGCCGTTACTTATGATCTTGCATTGATGGATTTGTAATACTTCAGAGCTTCTCACATCAGAGGATGAATATTACCGTTTAGAGTTCTTTACAGCTTACACAGAATTTTGCACATTAGAGTATCAGAGATTCTGTTTTGCAACGCTGGTGCATTAAGAAGTTCAATCAGAACTTTTCATATAAGCGTGTCATGCATATTTGACGCGTCTGAATCTTTCATTATCCTCTCAACTTCTGTGCTCGCATAATCAGAACTCACCATGAAATTATCAATGGAACGAAACAAATAGTCACCAACAGAACATAGTCACCATCAGTACATAATCACCATCTATACCTGTAAAAATATTTCCTCCCCTCTCACAAGTCAAGACTAGGTCGGGGTAAGGTCAATGGTAACTCAGAATCCTGGGTCCGCATGAAAGTACTATCATTGTAACACCTACATGATAATGATAGCATCTAATTTGAACCTCCTCTAAGCATGGACGACATATCTGCACTAGTAGGACCTACGTCCACTAGCCGTCATGTTCCACTTTATTCCTAGTGTTCCTACTGTTTACCACTTGGTTTAGGTATTGGGCCTCTTACCTCATAGTAACACCCACTCATCAAGAAATAACAGCAGATCCAGCACAACAAAAACCAGAATAGCGAAAGTGATAAAATGCAATGCATGCACATACATACAAACAAACACATATACAAAGCTGGAAAATTAAACAAAGACAAAACACCCAAAGATAAAGCAAACAAGATCTAGGACTGACTCACAGGGATGGACCTGCAATTGGTCAATTTGTCCCCGAAGAAGTCGCCAACTAAAACAACCGGCTGAAATCATCGGAAATCAATGAAGTCTCCATCGAACATTTTTTATCCTGCGGAGGGGAAAGGTGAACATTGATTAAACATGAGGGGGTAAAATCACGATCAAACAACCAAGAGATACAGGTAAGGGAGTCAATTACGCAAGGGGAAGGTATTAGCACCCTTCACGTTTGTGGTACTCCACGGGATCCACTCTTGTTGTCTAACCTAAAGGGTGTGTCAAATATAAGTCTAAGGCTAAATTGTACAGGGAATGCATGAATGCAAAGGATTATATACAAAATAGAAACTTTTTATTAGTCGTTCCTGCCGCGATTACAAATATTTGTGCCTACATATCAGCGACCGTGCTATGAGAATCAAGGCACTCGTAGTTCCCCTTAAAAAATTGGTGAGTTGCATGTTTTTTATGGATAATGCCATGTTCGCATCTTTGCGGTTAGGATTGCGACTCATGCTTGGTGTTACAGCTCATAAAATACTCATGCTCAACCACTCGCATACTTAGCATTTCAAGGTTTCTTGAACTTGAAACAACATACCCTTATCGAAAAGGTTTTAAAAGAAAAAAAAGTTAGAAGAGAAAATGAGTTTGCATTGGTTGGTGTTTTTTACCTTGGAGAAAGGACTTAAGTATTGTTAGATATGTTTTATGAATTTGCCAAAGAAAAAGGTTTTAGTTTTAAACATGCAAAAAGGGGAAGAAAAATTCTAAGGGAGACTATCTAAATCTATTCCTAATATTATCATACAATGATGGTCCTAGATTTAGGATTAATAAAAGGGAAACATCTATCAAATGTTAGCATACATGGATAACCATCCTAGGGTCTACTTAGTTTGATCTTAACCAAGAAAGAAACTAAGAATCCTATGGGGGAAGGTGTGATCAAATAATATAGATAAACTCATAGCAATCAAGAAATTAACCAGGCCAAGAATGCAAGCAAACAAAGCTTGAGGAGTATCCAATCACTCAAGTAGCACACACCTAACCATGACATTGTGTCATCAAGGTACGATAAAGGAGAGGAAATATCACCTACTTGTGATATCAAATCACCAAGGCGGGATAGGGGAATGGAACACCTAACCAGGATATTGCATCTTCAAGGTAGGATGGGGGGAAGTTCCTAACCATAGATATCTTATCATCTAGGCAAGAAGGGGTAATGAAAGTAAATCTTAACCAAGATACCGTATCACCGAGGCAAGAAGTAAAGAAAGGGGAAATCCGCTCTTAACTAAGATATCAAATAATCGAGGCAATAGAAGAACAAAGAGTGAACCGTTATAAGCGACTAAACACTTAACCAAGATATCAAGGATCAAGGTAGGAGATAGAAGACAATAATGATATCACTAAGAAGCATCAAACATTAAATAACACGAGTTTGAGAAAAAAAGTGGGGGTTGATTATAAACTCTCCTCTACTTGACCGACTCGATACCAGAGCAACACACTTCGATATCACCAACATACAACGTGTGCTACAAATGACTTGGGGACTATAAATTATGGGGGTCGATTGTGGACCCTTTTCCACTTTCCTTATTTGATGACTTATAAATGGGGAATAATAATGGGACGCCTTCATCGAGGTCTTTGTCACAAATGTAAACAAATAAAAATGTAAACAAACAAGCGCACATAGGAATTGCCTTAAACAAGGTATTTAAATAAACCTGATTTGCCTCAAAGGGACTCCCAGAACATGCATCTCCAGCCCTACTTCTCATGGCATCAGAAAAGAGGTAAATGCGGAAATAAAATGGACTATAAATATACCAAACGGATAACAATATGTAATAAAGCTTGACGAGTGTAAGAAAGTCGGAATACTTCACGCATGCTAGCATTAACAACAAAATCAAATCAGAACTCTGACGCGTAGAATATGCATCAAAGCACCGATATGAAAAGAAATCACAACGCGAAATGTGTATTGAACCCATCCAAATATCAATCAATACACCTGAACAAGATATTGATTCAGACAATTGATAATAAAATATAATGGTATATAATACGGAATGTGTGTCGTACACATCCAAATATCACACAGTACACTTGCACAAGATATCAATCCAGACAAGCAACAACAATGTACAACTGGATATAATATGGAATGTGTGTCGTACACATCTGAATATTAAATAGTACACCTGCCCAACATATCAATCCAGACAAGCAATAACAATATACAATACGGAATGTGTGTCGATCGCATTCGAATATCAAAAGTAAAACTGCATAAGATATCAATCCAGACAAATAACAACGATGTTATACAAAATTTATATCGAACACAACCGAATATCAACAGTACACCTGCACAAGATATCGATCCAGAAAAGTGATAACAAAATATTTCATCTCATGGAATGAAAACAATAGCCAAGCGTATCAAACACAATTTCAAACCATAAATAAATGGCATTAATTGCCTTTCAAAATACCTTGCACAAGTCAACAAACACATTAGAAATAACAAGGAAACTTAATAAAAGTTACGCATTTACATCACGACCCAAATTAAGGATGAATGATGAATAAATGGATTCAAAACATGCATTGGAACCTTAACATCAAATCGGGCAGCATGTATATCATCTGATGAACCGTGCAAAATGTCGGTTTAAAAACATCAAAACCCAATGCACATGGCCAAGATATGCTTAAACAAAGGCAATAACACACGAACCAACAATTAAATGCATCTCAGGTGCAACTTATAAAAACCGGACAACAACATATTGTTTCATGAAATCGCTCAATTTAACACATCAAAACTGGGAAAATTCAAACGCAATTGTTAACAATCAAACAATTAAGCATAAGCAATCATGAGATGAGAATTGTATCACAATAGCCATGCAACAATAGTATCCCGAAAACATTGTCCTACTACACGAAATGCACAAAAAGTAGGTATAAAAACAACCAAACATGCTACCAACATCACACAATCATGCTAACAAGCTCGAATATGCAACAACTATGAATTAAATCAATGTGTACAAGTGTTTACCGACACGGGGAAGCAATAAAATAACACGCAAAATCTCAACCAAAGTCGAATTAAAATGAATCGAAATCGGTACCGGTATCAACCAATTGGTTAATTAAACTCAACAATGTATTATTAAAGAATTAT
This sequence comes from Vicia faba, assembly GCA_948472305.1. Lineage (NCBI taxonomy): Eukaryota > Viridiplantae > Streptophyta > Magnoliopsida > Fabales > Fabaceae > Vicia > Vicia faba. Next base: position 169,594,332 of record OX451741.1, read on the forward strand.
ACTCAACTGCACATGCAAAAAATGATATTCCAGACAGCCACATATCCCTTCATGAAATGAAAAAAATATCAATTTAAAGTCAACCTCAATTGATACCGGTATCAACCAAAAGTTAAACAATGACTAATTATGTATCAGATATAAATTAAATCAACGTTTTACATACTTTTAATTATGGGACAACATTATGTAACAACATAAAATAAGCCGAAAAATGGTGTCGGAACCACCAAAACTCATTAACATTGCTCATTAAATGATCAATTATATACAAATAATCATCAAATGAAAACAAAATCGATATGTACATGAGAACTTAGTTTCAGGAAAGAAACACATTAATTTGCAAAATAGCTTGGAAACATGCATTTTAAACAGTAAAACTCAACACCGGTAGCTTAAAATAATCAAAACCATGTTGTTTGCCCATGGAAAAACAAATAAAGCCTCGATTAAAACACATTTGAATATTCTGGGAAGCACTATTCATGAGTCAATTAATATCCAAAAATTAGTTTACAAAATGAGTTTCGACTCATTAATCGTAGCCTAAAAGTATCAAATAATTGTAATGAATTAAATTCGCATTGATGCCATGCTTTTCTGATCACACGCGATGCAATTCAAGTGTTGACATAATTACTAGAATGGAAAATTTTAATGTCGAAAAATTGAATTACCATTCAATTTGACTAAAGAACTATGTCAACTCATGAATTTGACATTATTCTACGACAAAAATTGAGCGGAACCGAAATTCTACGCGCGAAAATCAAAGAATCATGAACAAAGTGTAATTCGACGTAAAAGATTCAGTAAAATCACATAATTGAAATTAATTCCAAGGATTTCTATCCTATTCCACATTTGTTCATCATCCACAATTTAAGAATAATAAATTCAAGATTCTAAATTTATCAACTCATGAATTCTCCAATTTATTTAACTCATGAAAATCAATTAAGCAATTGTTCATAAAATCAATTATGAAATTAATCCACAAAATCAATTAAGTACAAAGTTGAATTGGAGAATTATCGGAATCAGAAGAAATCAGAGCAGGAGATATGGCCGGAAGAAGGAGGTTCCAGTCGGAAATCATTTAGAGAAGAAGAGGTTCATCGCGGACCTTGTGAAGATAGAGGGAGGAGTTCGCCGATGCTTAGCACGACGATGGGATATCGTATGGTGGCTGACCTCTGGAGGTTTTGGTGGTCGACTAGAATTTGAGAGGAAGAGATGAAGATCTTCTTGCCACTTTTTTATTTTTGTGACTTTGTGTTCTTGATGAGAGTAGAGAGAGTTTGTTATATTTTTGAGATTGAAATTTAGAAAATGTTTTGTGTGTTCTCAAAATAGAGAGGAGAATTGAATATATTGTTTTGAAAATTGGGCCTTGATTTGGGCCAAGAGAAATCCCAATCATTTTCTTCACAAAATTAAATCTTCATTGTCATCAAATGCAGTTCAATGGAAAATCCACGAGCACAAATAATAATTGGTGCAACTTTCTACGCAAGACCAACACCAAAACCGTAGATGACGAAATTTGTAACATCGTGCCAAAAGAACGTACGCGATACGATAAAAATCGAGCAAGTTGTAAATTTTTGAGGGGCGAGAAATCAGACAGAAAAAATCTACAACACAATTTATCTTACCGGTTAATTTGAGAAACGAAAAATAACTGAAGCCTTCGGAGTACTTTTCGAACTCGGGACCTGAAACAAAGTTGTAGGTGTGATACGGTGGGAGAACTGACTTGAGTTTTGCGTTTGTATTCGCACTTGTTCGGTTGAGCAAGAGTCGCCACCGACTTTTTATTTTATCCTAAAGGAAAGTTTAAAAAAAAGCACAACAAAAACCTTTTGAGATGTTTCGTGGGTTCGGGGGGTAGATTATGAAAAGGGAAGGTATTAGCACCCTTTTCATCCATGGTTATCCATGGGCTCTTAGTTACTTGGTTTTTTAGATCACTTTCCTTGATTTTCGATTGCTTGAAATTGTGGTGTATGTGTGTGCGTTTTGAAAATGTTTTTAAAGAGATGCCTTGTCTTAGGCAACCAATGTATTCGACTCGTGTTTGAGTGTTTTACAAAAGTGTGGATCTTTTCGAAAAGATGTTTCAAATGTTTTTGAGGGTTTGTTTTGAAAGTGTTTGTGAGGTGTGGTTTTTGAAAAGGAGGCAAGTGTTTTTGCAAGTTGATCTCAAGTAACTAAGAGTTTTGTCTACCCCTATTGTACTCAAAGGTTTTCTCTATATTTTCAACCCTTTTTAACAATTTTGTTCCACCATTGAATTTGGTGGACAATCTTGCGTTTAGGAAGTTTAACGGGACGAGCGTGGGTCATCGTATGAACCATGAACGCAATGGTGCCAAGTGTCTTTGGCAATTTGCTTTGAAGGGACTATGATCATTCCATTTAGGCAACTTTCGAAAGCGTCATCGAGGGACTTATGATCATTTGAATTTGTTTTGCCAAAGAAACTCGACGTGCAAGCATGGCCCATTTTGGAAGGCAACATGTGGGATTACCCTAGGGGGTGCAAGTGTGATTGTGTATTGATTTCATGTATTTGTCTTTGTATTAGGTTATCTAGCGTTTGATTTTATGTACATGCAAACCCTAGGTCTAATCATGGTATAATTGGAAAGCGATAAATTGCAAGAATTTAAAGTCTACGCTATTACAAATAGTATCCGGGAGTGGGGGTACAAATTTACAAATAGGGATGAGACTTTAGGAATGTAGTGTCCAATAATTTACAACCAAATCGAATTGCGATAAAAGTGTAAACAATGTATAGTAACGTATAAGAATAGCAATTGTACATGTATAAGATGTAAAGTGTATTGTGTAAGTGTAATTGTTCATGTATGAGAATTATTTATATGTTAGGAAAATGTGAATTTTAATGTGTATTATTAAGTATTGTTAACTTAAATGAAAAGAATTAGATGTTTTCTTTATTTAATCTTTGTAATCTTGGGTTCTTCTTTAATATGTACAAAAAGAAAATTTACTAAAAGAAAAGAAAAATGTTCTAAGTTTGAAAATTATTATTTACATTTGATATAAATTTGTATCTTCATATTTTTGTTTAATATAGAAAGAAAGAATGTTTTTTTCAATTCTAATTATATTATGTAAAAAAAGATGTATTTTCATTTATTATGTACAAAGAGAATATTTTAATTAAATGTTTTAAATTTTAATTATATTGTATATTAAAAATGTATACAAATTATTAACTAAAAAAAATGTTTTAAGTTAAATAAATAAAGAAAGAGTTTTAATCAAAAGAACATGTTATGTTCAAGATTAGTGTTATGCTATACATATAAAAAGGTATTATTAATAAAAGGTTGATGTAAAAAAAAATGTGTTAGTTTATATTTTTATTAAGAAGAGAAAAAAAAGTTAAGTTATGTAAAAAATTAAAATGATAAAAAAATGAAGCAAATAGATGTTAAATGAATGGGCCAAGGGTTTACTGGCCCAAACAGAATGTCAAGCGTGGGGGGGGGGGGTGTGATCAGAAACGGGCTTAGGCATTTGAACGGGTTAGGCCCAGTATGCTCATAACAATTTGTAAGGGTTTGTCAATGTTTATTCAGAAAGAGGAATTAGGGTTCGTTTGTTACGAACAACGCTGTCCATTTCGCTTCTTTCTTCATCTTCTTCGCCATGGATCTTTGAATAACATCTCTCGCTCAAACCACCAGCGCAACCGCTCCTCCTCCTCTTCACGCCCACTCAAACGGAGATAAACAGAGGTACGATTCTTTTTTTTTCAACGCGTTAGGGTTCTCATTCTCCTTCTTTTGCATGTTCCGATTAATTGGTTCTGATTAATTGTTTTGACTTTATATCGTTTATTGTTGAGGTGGTGGAAGGAAAGAGGAAAAGAGAACTACCTTTTGTTTGAGGAAGACGATGGAGGAGATGGGGTCGGATGCGCTATGGCGGCTTGACGGTGAGGGACGGTGATGCTGAGCATTAGCTTACTTTACTGGGAGTTCTGGTACTCTGTCTTTCTTTTCCTTTTAGGGTTTAATGATGATAAGCTTGAAAACCCTTTGTATCTGCCTGGCTCTGTATAACTTTACTCTTTTTCTCTTCTTCTGTTAGCCTTGCCTTTGCCTATGCACGCTTCTTTGTCCCTTCTTCCTCTTTGGCTTACTGAGTATGCTTCTGAGTTGCCTTGAGATATTTGTTGATGATATGCTTTCAATGATGAACCCTTTGGGTTCTGAGAATTTTTGTTGGCTTTGAATGCTTGTTGTATGCTGAGATTGAATGATTCAGTGTTCGATATCTTGAATGTTATGTTTATGTTGGTAACCCAATGATGAGGAACTCTGAGGGTTTATTGCCTTGAAATGCTGAGTTCTAATATGCTCTGAGTATGCTTGAGTTGATATTGATGCTTGCCCCTGTATGCTTCTGAATGTGCTATTGTTGAAACATTTTGTTTTGACTAGCTTTCCTCTTTTGGCTCGCTGAGTATGTTTAAGATGGTGGATGTTTCTATTTTTTTTTGGAACTTGGCAAGTTAAAGGTTTATGGCCTTGAGGCTTTTTGGTAAGGCTTGGTTGTTAGCTTTGGCCTGCTGAGTTTATGTTTGAAACAAACAGGTTCAGGCTTGGCTCCTTGTTTGGATCTACTGGTTTGTGTTTTATGCTGGTTTTAGCAGTTTGACAGTTCAGCTTTTTTAGGTTTTGGTGAGACTTGGAACTATGGCCTGACAGTTCAAGCAGGTAAGGTTTAAGGCTTATGCTGATGCAGGTCTTTTAAGGGTCCTGGTTTGTTAATGGTTTCAGGCCATTGAGGTTCTTGGGCTTCAGTTGACAGGGTTTTGATGGTTTAAACTTGACAGGTTTTTGGCCTTGAATGGTTAGGCTGGTATGCTGTTTTAGGTTTACTGTGCTTACAGGTTTTCTGGTATGATATGCTTGAGGCCTCACAGGTTTGTTCTTTTGACAGGGGTTAAGGTTTTGGTTGTAAGGCTAGGGGCCTTCTTTTGGTGGAAGGCAGTTTGGATGGTTTTTGTGTTTCTGTCTTGCTTTAGCAGGGTGGAGGCAGTTTTGAGTTATCTTTTTTGGTTTTGTGTTATTACAGTTGTTTTATATTTTTCCTCACGCCTAAAGCCTAAGCTTGCAAAACCTGCACTTCTTTTCTCTTCTCTCTCTCTCTCCAGTACAATTAAAATAATAAACAATGTTTTATGTGTACCTTTCTGAAAGGGCAGCACTGAGAAATGATGAAAATGAACTATGTTTGCTTGCACATTAATCTTTCTCTGCATATTTGTCCCTTTTCCTCCAGATTTTGTGCTGCACCTTGTACCTTTTGATACTTTGATATCTTCTTTTGACAGTTTTGAGTAGCCTTGTACAGTTTGTGGACAGTTTGGAATTTGTGATTCAGTTTGGACTTTGTGGTTAGGCCTAGTTCAGTTTGTTTTGAAATATGCAGTATGTAGTGGTTTGACAATTTTGACTTGTGAATTTCAAATTTGTGCATTCCAAATTAACAAGCAAATATTCATCCCTCTTTGTGAACCGGGAGAAATCCCGTGATTTGCAAAGAGGGCTAACTGATCCCAGTCAGTTGCCCTTAATGATGAACTTTATTTTTATCTGTCTCTCTCTTTAATATTTATCTGCAATTGACTTTTCTTTTGTTCTTTGTTTTGCAGATAAGATTCCATGGAGTACTGGAGCAAGGGATAGAAGATGAAGAATTGAAGATTTAGAAAAATACTTAGGATAGTTTTTATTTAAATTTAAATAAATGTAATATTGTTATTGTAAACATTTTGTAAACAAAAAAACAATTATACAAATAATTTAAAGATAAATAAAAAGTCCTTTTATTTGATTAATTCTTTTCTTCTCCAATTGTTTATTTATTATTTAAAATTCTTTAAATTAATAAATGGAAAATAAATTCCAATCATTTAAATTCAGAATAGTAAATAATTAAATAAACATTTCTTCGGCATTGATCAATTAAATTTGGCACTTCACAAATCCAAATTAATGCACAGTCAATCGTAACAACTGCCCAGATCTATTCTTCCTTTTACTGATTTTTACCAGACACTGCAAATTCAATCCAAAAGCATCCTTTCACTGATTCAGTCAAACAAATGTGAATTCAATCCAAATGCATTCTTTTACTGATTAAGTCAAACAATGCGAATTCAATCCAAATCTCGGAATAACTTGCAAAGCACCGTAGAATTAAATCTTTCTGAGGAACCGCGCATGAGAACCCTAATTCCTGATTAAATGCCAAAGAAGCGTTTGCCTGATCAAAGTTGAGTCAAAATCAACCAAAACCCTAGGCAAACTGTATGAACTGTTCTAGAGCCATGAAAATCAATAAAACCCTAATTGTGTCTGACTGACGAGAAAAGTCTGTTTGACCGATTCTTGAGCCAGTTTGAAAAATCAGGAAACGCCTGAAGCTGTGATTTCTTGTGGAAAAATGCGAGGGCAAATTTTGGGGTACAACAGTTGCCCCTGTTCAATCTTCTTGAACCTGAAGAGTTAGATTGGCAAGTTTGCCTTTCGCGACTCGAAGGTAAAAGAAGATTGGACACTAGAGTGCCTTAAAATTTGCACTCGGTGACGTGATGGTAGGGGTGAATGGGCTTACAGATTCCATTTGGTGATGGGCTTAAAGATGCCATCTAGGGATGCGATAGAATCTTGTCGGGGGATGGGCTTAGAGATGCCATCTGAGAATGGGCTTAAAGATGCCATTTGGAAATGTTGAACTGTATGTCAATGGTGAGTGGACGAGTATCAGAAAGGCACCCGTGTTTTGGAACATCTCTGAATTGGGGGTCTGAACAAGCAATAGATTGACATCCATGTTTGGAGAATCCGTAAACTATTTTTTGAAGGTCTTGAAGTTGAATAAGCAATAGAGCCACATCCGTTGTTGGGAAGCGTCCGTAAACTGTTTTCAAAAGTTGAGAAGAATCTGAACAAGTGATAGGTTAACATCCGTTACTGGAGAACCCGTGAACTGTTTTCAGAAGTCTTGAAGTTGAATAAGCAATAGAGCAGCATCCGTTTTTGGGAAGCTTCCGTAAACTGTTTCAAAAGTTGAGAAGAGTTTGAACAAGTGATAGGTTAACATCCGTTACTGGAAAACCCGTGAACTGTTTTCAGAAGTCTTGAAGTTGAATAAGCAATAGAGAAGCATCCGTTGTTGGGAAGCGTCCGTAAACTGTTTTCAAAAGTTGCATCTGAACAAGCGATAGATTAACATCCGTTGTTGGGAAGAATCCGTAAACTGTTTTTAGAAGTTGCATCTGAACAAGCGATAGATTAACATCCGTTGTTGGGAAGAATCCGTAAACTGTTTTCAGAAGTCTTGAGAAGAATCTGAACAAGCGATAGGTTAACATCCGTTACTGGAGAACCCGTGAACTGTTTTCAGAAGTCTTGAAGTGGAAGAGGAACAGGTGTAGGGTTTCCTGATGATGCGTCCGTGTAAAACTGCATCTGAGTGAATCTGGAATAAGTATCAGAATTTCGCCGTGTCCGGGTCACATCTGAACTATTTCTGGATGAATCTCGGAAGATGATCTTTGTCTGTCGACTGATCTTACCTGAAAAGGTAAAGGGTTAGCTGTATGCAATGTCATGATGCATGATGCAATGTATGCTACACCAATGTTTATGATATGAATGTGATGGATGCGCATGTAAGCTGATGAGCTATCTTGCTGAGGATAAATGAATCCTGGATGGCTGAAGATAAAAGAATCTTGACTGCTGCCGGGGAAAACAATTCCTTGGCTGCTGTTGTGGAGGGCAAGAATCCTTGATTGTTGAAAAAAGAGAAGTCTTGGGACCACTGTTGGGGGAATCAGAAACTTGGGTTGTATGCCAAACTACTGGGGACTTCCTGTTTTGAGGAGATCTGTGTTTTGAGGAGATCTGTGTAGGATTTCCTGATGATGAGTCCGTGTAAAACTGCATCGGGTTTTTTGAACACTTTTGACATTCGAATGCCCCAAGTGGTGATGTAGATAATTTCCTGGCTTGCTACAGGTGTTAATCCATAATCGGGCGTTCGCAGATATTTTCCTGGCTTGTTACAGGTATTGATCTGGAACTTAAGAAAAGGTTGCTTACAGACGTGCCCTGGTTGGATACAGGTATCGAATCTCTAAACTCTTCAGATGTGCCCTAGCTGGATACAGGAATCGAATATGGAAATAGTCGTCAACAGATATGCCCTGGCTGGATACAGGAATCGAATCTTCAAACTCTTCAGACGTGCCCTGGCTAGATACAGGAATCGAGTCTAGAAATAGTCGTCAACAGATATGCCCTGGCTGGATATAGGAATCGAATCTTCAAACTCTTCAGACGTGCCCTGGCTAGATACAGGAATCGAGTCTGGAAATAGTCGTCAACAGATATGCCCTGGCTGGATACAGGAATCGAATCTCTAAACTCTTCAGATGTGCCCTGGCTGGATACAGGAATCGAATCTGGAAATAGTCGTCAACATATATGCCCTGGCTGGATACAGGAATCGAATCTTCAAACTCTTCAGATGTGCCCTGGCTGGATACATGAATCGAATCTGGAAATAGTCGTCAATAGATATGCACTGGCTGGATACAGGAATCGAATCTTCAAACTCTTCAGACGTGCCCTGGCTAGATACAGGAATCGAGTCTAGAAATAGTCGTCAACAGATATGCCCTGGCTGGATACAGGGATCGAATCTTCAAACTCTTCAGACGTGCCCTGGCTAGATACAGGAATCGAGTATGGAAATAGTCGTCAACAGATATGCCCTGGCTGGATACAGGAATCGAATCTTCAAACTCTTCAGACGTGCCCTGGCTAGATACAGGAATCGAGTCTGGAAATAGTCGTCAACAGATATGCCCTGGCTGGATACAGGAATCGAATCTGGAATTGTGATAGTTGATTTGTTGGCGGTTGTAATTTCCAACAGGTGGTGAAGGAATGATTGAACACTTTTGACATTTGAATGCCCCAAGTGATGATGAGTCTTGAATCAGATTAATCTGCGAATTGAGAGATTTCTTGAAATCTTGACTGGACTGCCCCAGGTTAATTGAATTTTGAAAGATCTGTCGAAACCTTGACTGGACTGCCCCAGGTTAACTGGATGGTGCCATGTCATGCCCCTTGTTGATAGGAGATTTGTAATGGAAGTGTCGTCCTTTTGAAGTGATTCTGTTCACTGAGAGAGTTTTCGTTCCTCCGAACATTCGCTGTATGAAATTCTTCGCTGTCAAACAAAAAGCCAAATGCAGACAGTGATATTTAAGCAATGCAAAGTTTATGTTTGTCTCGAAGTTTTGAAAAATGCGTTTTTAGCAGAAAACTTTTTATAAGACAGATCAACACAAGATTTAGAGAAAAGCCTTACAGGAGTCAGGATACCTTTTGTAACAGTATGCTTTCGAACTAACCCATGCTTCAATTAGGACTTTTGAAGGGTTGTAACGTGGCTTGGTTCACGGTTTTAAGAAACAAAGGATAAAGGCTCAAAGTATATTTGTACCCACCCTCTCTTCGTGATGTTCTTCATACCTAAGCTCAGTTAATTGTGCGTCACACTCTGTTTTGAGTTTGGAACGACTTTTGGGCGATGGTTCACCAGTTGAATTTGGGGAGACAGCCATCATCTCCTTTTTTCTTTTTCAACATTTTTCATGTTGTTGAGGATTTTGTAATGACCTCACTATTTTGATTTTGATTTGTTATCCCTAACTTTTTCCTGACTGTTCCCATTTTTCGAGATTACAGTCAGCGGGATGCCCCAGCTTTCTTAAGCCTCCTTTATAGGTTTTGGCTTGGTGGGCTTTTCTCTTTTGAGAGATTGACTGTCTATGTGATAGGGAACCACCCTTGTCTTTTGATTCCAAAGGAATTCTTTTCTTTTTCTTTGACGTCGTTCGTTGTATTACGAACTGAGAGTTTGCGACTTCAATGCGCATTTCTCTTGAATTAACTGAGATACTACCCTGCCCCGGGTTTATATCAAAGGTTTTGATCGTTTAGAACAGAAAACTCCTACTTCTTTGGCTCGAAGGGGTTGACTAGGGATTATCTTCCTTATAACTCCAGTGTTTGGGATTTGAAAGAAATGCCTGCACATCATCAGCAAGGTCTGTTCAAAAGCATACTGTATAAGATCATGGTATTGTTTCGTCATCATCCCTCTAAAGGCTTGCAGCTTTTTATCAAGAGTTAAATATCATAAAGAAAGCATAAGAGTAGTGAAACGAATGGATGAATTCAAGACAAACATATGCAATGCATTAATGAAAACAGAGTTTAACATCAACAGATAATTGTTTGACAACAAAAGAAATTACAACTTTGAAAATTCAAACGAAACAAAAGTCTTTCAGCTTGAGCTTTGTCACTTCAGGTGGAGAACCCCTTAACGGAAGATTTTCATCTCTCCGTCTGGCATGAATTCCAGCACTCCAATGTCGATCAGATCTTGAATCTTGTTCTTTAAGGCCTAACAGTCGTTGGTGTCGTGTCCCGGGCTGTAGGAGTGGTAAACAAAAAATGCGTCGGGACGATAGTTAGGAGAGGAGGTATTGAGCTTCTGAGGAGGATCCCTTAAGGTAAGCAGGTTGACCTCCAACAGGCACTTCAGTATGAAGAATGATGGTATTTCAGTCTCTGTGAACTGTCTTCCCGATGTTTCTGGCTTACGCCGATTACCCCGTTGACGCTGGCGATGTTGTTGATGGGCTTGTGACCCTGAAGCAAGAGAAGGAGCTTTCCCCTTGTCTTCTTGAGTGGATGGAGGTTGAGCGGTGACTTACTCTTCAACCTCAGATGTTTGCCCTAATTGGTTGTTTGGAAGCAGTTGGCGGATAAGAACTCTGAGTTCCTCTTGTCTTTGAGATAGGTCTTGGATGAGAGCCATCTGGCCCACTAACTGCCCCATCATTTAGATCCTCAATGTTGCCAGATCAAACTGCAGCTCTGCAAGCTGATCACTCCTGGTATTGTTTGAATTCTCCAAGCCCTTTGTGAGGAGAGCTTTCATTTCTTCTTGCCCCAGAGACAAGTTCAGGAACATTTCCTGTAGCTGAGCAGTCTGGTCTTGGATGTCTTTGACAGACCTTTCTAGAGCCATCTCTTACTGAAATAAACAGCATGAGAGTAAGGAAACCTGAAAAAGGAAAGATTGTTAAGATGCAATGCATGATATGTGGATGCATGTTTTCAAAGATCTCTTAGGGTAAACACAAGAAAATGTTAGAGGTTGAACTTTGCTCTTGGATTAGAGAACTTTGCACCGGTGGATGTCTTTCCACGAGAATCAAGCTCACCATGTCAAGTGGGTCATAGCCACTGATTCAAGTTGTTGCACTTGATCTTTGACTGGAGACCTTTGTATCGGTGGATGTCTTTCCACGAGAATCAAGCTCACCATGTCCAGTGGGTCATAGCCACTGATTCAAGTTGTTGTACTTGATCTTTGATTGGCATTGGTTAGAGGAGAAACCTCTTGCCCCTTGGTAGACGTCTGGTTCAATGTAACCCTGCATCAAAAGAACCTTCGAGATCCTTGAAAAGGTTATTGAAAATGCTATGGTATGATGTTATGTATATGTACGCAAAAGCAAGTGAGTGTATATACAGGTAAACATATTCACATAAAGCAAACAAGTCCTTAGGTTTAGGCTTGCATGGGGTTTAGGTAAGTACCCTCTTGAAGTTAGTTGGCTCATCCTGTCCTAAAATAGAAACTGGGTTCTAAGGAGCTCAATATCATTGGATTGTTTTCTGTGTTCATCGTTTCGGTTTAGCCACTTACTGGCGACCAAAATATTCCAAGAAAACAATCCTCAAATGAGTGTAGTATCTAGTATCTACCAACTTCGGACTGCACCAAAGTCGGTCATCTCACTACCCCTAAAAAGGCTAAGATGGTCAATTAAGGTTCTAAGAGTTCGTTAGTGCTTCACGACATCACTCAGCGGCCCCGTACTCTCCTTGATTGAACTCAAGGGTTATCGGTACTCACAAATATGTCACACTAACATAGCTTACTGCTTCAACCATGTCGGTATACCCTGCACAGTTCCCTCACAGTTTTATTGCTATTTACCTAAAAAGGTGCCCCAAATTCGGGTGTAGGATTTACAAAAAACCCAAACAAGGAACCAAAAAAGTAAAGCAATCAAGGCAATCAAAGCAAGAATGTAAAGGTGATCTAAACCCTAAGGTAACCCCACTTTTAAGAATACTCCCCAGCAGAGTCGCCAGTTCTGTGATACGGTGGGAGAACTGACTTGAGTTTTGCGTTTGTATTCGCACTTGTTCGGTTGAGAAAGAGTCGCCACCGACTTTTTATTTTATCCTAAAGGAAAGGTTAAAAAAAAGAACAGCAAAAACCTTTTGAGATGTTTCGTGGGTTCGGGGGGTAGATTATGAAAAGGGATGGTATTAGCACCCTTTTCATCCATGGGCTCTTAGTTACTTGGTTTTTTAGATCACTTGCCTTGATTTTCGATTGCTTGAAATTGTGGTGTATGTGTGTGCGTTTTGAAAATGTTTTTGAAGAGATGCCTTGTCTTAGGCAACCAATGTATTCAACTCGTGTTTGAGTGTTTTACAAAAGTGTGGATCTTTTTGAAAAGATGTTTCAAATGTTTTTGAGGGTTTGTTTTGAAAGTGTTTGTGAGGTGTGGTTTTTGAAAAGGAGGCAAGTGTTTTTGCAAGTTGATCTCAAGTAACTAAGAGTTTTGTCTACCCCTATTGTACTCAAAGGTTTTCTCTATGTTTTCAACCCTTTTTAACAATTTTGTTCCACCATTGAATTTGGTGGACAATCTTGCGTTTAGGAAGTTTAACGGGACGGGCGTGGGTCATCGTATGGACCATGAACGCAATGGTGCCAAGTGTCTTTGGCAATTTGCTTTGAAGGGACTATGATCATTCCATTTAGGCAACTTTCGAAAGCGTCATCGAGGGACTTATGATCATTTTGAATTTATTTTGCCAAAGAAACTCGACGTGCAAGCATGGTCCATTTTGGAAGGCAACATGTGGGATTACCCTAGGGGGTGCAAGTGTGATTGTGTATTAATTTCATGTATTTGTCTTTGTATTAGGTTATCTAGAGTTTGATTTTATGTACATGCAAACCCTAGGTCTAATCATGGTATAATTGGAAAGCGATAAATTGCAAGAATTTAAAGTCTACGCTATTACAAATAGTATCCGGGAGTGGGGGTACAAATTTACAAATGGGGATGAGACTTTAGGAATGTAGTGTCCAATAATTTACAACCAAATCGAATTGCGATAAAAGTGTAAACAATGTATAGTAACGTATAAGAATAGCAATTGTACATGTATAAGATGTAAAGTGTATTGTGTAAGTGTAATTGTTCATGTATGAGAATTATTTATATGTTAGGAAAATGTGAATTTTAATGTGTATTATTAAGTATTGTTAACTTAAATGAAAAGAATTAGATGTTTTCTTTATTTAATCTTTGTAATCTTGGGTTCTTCTTTAATATGTACAAAAAGAAAATTTACTAAAAGAAAAGAAAAATGTTCTAAGTTTGAAAATTATTATTTACATTTGATATAAATTTGTATCTTCATATTTTTGTTTAATATAGAAAGAAAGAATGTTTTTTTCAATTCTAATTATATTATGTAAAAAAAGATGTATTTTCATTTATTATGTACAAAGAGAATATTTTAATTAAATGTTTTAAATTTTAATTATATTGTATATTAAAAATGTATACAAATTATTAACTAAAAAAAATGTTTTAAGTTAAATAAATAAAGAAAGAGTTTTAATCAAAAGAACATGTTATGTTCAAGATTAGTGTTATGCTATACATATAAAAAGGTATTATTAATAAAAGGTTGATGTAAAAAAAATGTGTTAGTTTATATTTTTATTAAGAAGAGAAAAAAAAGTTAAGTTATGTAAAAAATTAAAATGATAAAAAAATGAAGCAAATAGATGTTAAATGAATGGGCCAAGGGTTTACTGGCCCAAACAGAATGTCAAGCGTGGGGGGGTGTGATCAGAAACGGGCTTAGGCATTTGAACGGGTTAGGCCCAGTATGCTCATAACAATTTGTAAGGGTTTGTCAATGTTTATTCAGAAAGAGGAATTAGGGTTCATTTGTTACGAACGGCGCTGTCCATTTCGCTTCTTTCTTCATCTTCTTCGCCATGGATCTTTGAATAACATTTCTCGCTCAAACCACCAGCGCAACCGCTCCTCCTCCTCTTCACTCCCACTCAAACGGTGATAAACAGAGGTACGATTCTTTTTTTTCTTTCAACGCGTTAGGGTTCTCATTCTCCTTCTTTTGCATGTTCCGATTAATTGGTTCTGATTAATTGTTTTGACTTTATATCGTTTATTGTTGAGGTGGTGGAAGGAAAGAGGAAAAGAGAACTACCTTTTGTTTGAGGAAGACGATGGAGGAGATGGGGTCGGATGCGCTATGGCGGCTTGACGGTGAGGGACGGTGATGCTGAGCATTAGCTTGCTTTACTGGGAGTTCTGGTACTCTGTCTTTCTTTTCCTTTTAGGGTTTAATGATGATAAGCTTGAAAACCCTTTGTATCTGCCTGGCTCTGTATAACTTTACTCTTTTTCTCTTCTTCTGTTAGCCTTGCCTTTGCCTATGCACGCTTCTTTGTCCCTTCTTCCTCTTTGGCTTGCTGAGTATGCTTCTGAGTTGCCTTGAGATATTTGTTGATGATATGCTTTCAATGATGAACCCTTTGGGTTCTGAGAATTTTTGTTGGCTTTGAATGCTTGTTGTATGCTGAGATTGAATGATTCAGTGTTCGATATCTTGAATGTTATGTTTATGTTGGTAACCCAATGATGAGGAACTCTGACGGTTTCTTGCCTTGAAATGCTGAGTTCTGATATGCTCTGAGTATGCTTGAGTTGATATTGATGCTTGCCCCTGTATGCTTCTGAATGTGCTATTGTTGAAACATTTTGTTTTGACTAGCTTTCCTCTTTTGGCTCGCTGAGTATGTTTAAGATGGTGGATGTTTCTGTTTTTTTTTTGGAACTTGGCAAGTTAAAGGTTTATGGCCTTGAGGCTTTTTGGTAAGGCTTGGTTGTTAGCTTTGGCCTGCTGAGTTTATGTTTGAAACAAACAGGTTCAGGGTTGGCTCCTTGTTTGGATCTACTGGTTTGTGTTTTATGTTGGTTTTAGCAGTTTGACAGTTCAGCTTTTTTAGGTTTTGGTGAGACTTGGAACTATGGCTTGACAGTTCAAGCAGGTAAGGTTTAAGGCTTATGCTGATGCAGGTCTTTTGAGGGTCCTGGTTTGTTAATGGTTTCAGGCCATTGAGGTTCTTGGGCTTCAGTTGACAGGGTTTTGATGGTTTAAACTTGACAGGTTTTTGGCCTTGAATGGTTAGGCTGGTATGCTGTTTTAGGTTTACTGTGCTTACAGGTTTTCTGGTATGATATGCTTGAGGCCTCACAGGTTTGTTCTTTTGACAGGGGTTAAGGTTTTGGTTGTAAGGCTAGGGGTCTTCTTTTGGTGGAAGGCAGTTTGGATGGTTTTTGTGTTTCTGTCTTGCTTTAGCAGGGTGGAGGCAGTTTTGAGTTATCTTTTTTGGTTTTGTGTTATTACAGTTGTTTTATATTTTTCCTCATGCCTAAAGCCTAAGCCTGCAAAACCTGCACTTCTTTTCTCTTCTCTCTCTCTCTCTCCAGTACAATTAAAATAATAAACAATGTTTTATGTGTACCTTTCTGAAAGGGCAGCACTGGGAAATGATGAAAATGAACTATGTTTGCTTGCACATTAATCTTTCTCTGCATATTTATCCCTTTTCCTCCAGATTTTGTGTTGCACCTTGTACCTTTTGATACTTTGATATCTTCTTTTGACAGTTTTGAGTAGCCTTGTACAGTTTGTGGACAGTTTGGAATTTGTGATTCAGTTTGGACTTTGTGGTTAGGCCTAGTTCAGTTTGTTTTGAAATATGCAGTATGTAGTGGTTTGACAATTTTGACTTGTGAATTTCAACTTTGTGCATTCCAAATTAACAAGCAAATATTTATCCCTCTTTGTGAACCGGGAGAAATCCCGTGATTTGCAAAGAGGGCTAACTGATCCCAGTCAGTTGCCCTTAATGATAAACTTTATTTTTATCTGTCTCTCTCTCTTTAATATTTATCTGCAATTGACTTTTCTTTTGTTCTTTGTTTTGCAGATAATATTCCATGGAGTACTGGCGCAAGGGATAGAAGATGAAGAATTTAAGATTTAGAAAAATACTTAGGATAGTTTTTATTTAAATTTAAATAAATGTAATATTGTTATTGTAAACATTTTGTAAACAAAAAAACAATTATACAAATAATTTAAAGATAAATAAAAATTCCTTTTATTTGATTAATTCTTTTCTTCTCCAATTGTTTATTTATTATTTAAAATTCTTTAAATTAATAAATGGAAAATAAATTCCAATCATTTAAATTCAGAATAGTAAATAATTAAATAAACATTTCTTCGGCATTGATCAATTAAATTTGGCACTTCACAAATCCAAATTAATGCACAGCCAATCGTAACAACTGCCCAGATCTATTCTTCCTTTTACTGATTTTTACCAGACACTGCAAATTCAATCCAAAAGCATCCTTTCACTGATTCAGTCAAACAAATGCGAATTCAATCCAAATGCATTCTTTTACTGATTAAGTCAAACAATGCGAATTCAATCCAAATCTCGGAATAACTTGCAAAGCACCGTAGAATTAAATCTTTCTGAGGAACCGCGCATGAAAACCATAATTCCTGATTAAATGCCAAAGAAGCGTTCACCTTATCAAAGTTGAGTCAAAATCAACCAAAACCCTAGGCAAACTGTATGAACTGTTCTAGAGCCATGAAAATCAATAAAACCCTAATTGTGTCTGACTGACGAGAAAAGTCTGTTTGACCGATTCTTGAGCCAGTTTGAAAAATCAGGAAACGCCTGAAGCTGTGATTTCTTGTGGAAAAATGCGAGGGCAAACTTTGGGGTACAACAGTAGGTAACAAAATTTGGGATCACATAAAAATCGAGAGAGTTATGATGTTTACAATATCGAGAAACAGTGAACTAGAGCTCCAATTTTGCTATAAAATTTCTCTAGTAATTCATGTTTTCAAAGATCTTCGGCACATAATTAGGCCTTGTCCAGAACATATAAAACATGGGTGAAATCAAGATGGAATATACGCCCAAAGAACTTGTCAAAAATTTAGAGCCGGGCGAAAGATATAAATTTTTGAACGTTCGAAAAATAACGTATTCACGCATTCGGACTGAACACGTGAATTAGAGAAGATATCAAGACATATTTTATGGATGAAGAACCTTTCAAAAATGTTGAGCCATATGAGAGTAACTAATTTTCGAACATCCGAGGGATCATTGACCAAAAAAACCCAAAACTCTGGTTATTTAACTATTCAGCGGTCTTCCTTACGAAATTGTCCTTCAGTCTGAACAGACAACAAATAAAAAACACCGAGACGGTGCTAATGTCCAATGAACCACTGAAAAATCTTCTTATGACCAGAAGCTATAAAATTTTGAAACCCACCGTAACTTACAAACTTTTAATTCAAATTGTTATGGACTGAGCGAAACACTTGATTTTCTCTGTCATTCAAGGCGTGTTGGAACACACAGGAACTCGGCATGATTATGACTTGATTATACACTGATTGAATAGCCTGGGGAAGGCTCTGAATACGTTGAAATACGAAATAAAAGTCTTCGGTAACCTAACGAAGCTTGAGAGAAATATCTTGATATGGTAACCCTAGAACCAATGATATGCATGCATGCATATGGTATTGAAATATAAGACAAACAACTTTAAATGAAGAGGGTAAATATTGTGATATAACAGTATGGTTATTCAATATGGATTTGTTCAAGAAATCAACAAGAAAACCAAACAAAAAGTCTTTAAAAACAACTAAAAAGGACTAGTGTTGAATTAAATAAAAAGGGTGGAATAAATAATGGTTTTTGGGATTTTTTCATATATTCATAAAATAAAAGTGATAAATTAGAAGTGTATAAAAAGTAACTCAAGATGAGTTTGTTTTGAATGGTAAAAAATTAAATGAAAGTTTGATTAAAAAACAAATAAAACAAGTGATAAAAAAAATAAGTGATGGTGATTGGTTAAAACTTTACCCATTGAGCCATGTGCTCAGTGGTAATAGTAAATGCATTCATAAGAATACATTTGAAACAAATCACTAAAAATGCATAGAACGAAAAAAATAAATAAGGGAAAAATGCTGGGAATTGTCCAACAACAGGTTTCAAACTAGTTCCCTCTCACTTATAACCCAGACTCCTGGACCAGCAATACTACGCCCTCATCCATTCATAATACGCGTTGTAAAAAATATAAAATAAACTTAATTTGAAAAATAATAATTTTCTCACACACCATCTTCTTCATTGTTTTACAGTAACCGCAATAACAACAATGTAAAAAAACACAACTTTCTCAAAACTCAACCAGATTCAAAGATGTAAAAATGAAACTTGCTCGAAATTTAACAAGGAATTTAGAAATACAAACTATATAGATTAATATCAATTGTATCTCATTAATTTTTGCACGAAAATATAAACTCTAACAATTTTGTTTGATTAGAACTTCACACATGAGCAAGATATGTATATATTAGCAAAGGATTTAGCATTAACACATTACATACTACAATTTTGCTTCAGAAACCAATCATTAATTATGTATGTGTGATGATATTCGAAGAGGGTTAACAATATACCTATTGGAGAAAAGTCCAATGCTTGATTTGATAGTTACAGAAGCAAGATGATGATCCAAAAAGCTTCCTGGAACCTTAGTTGGATGAAGGACAAACCTTTCAGCGGCTTCTTCTACTCGACTTCTCTGTTTCTAACATAGTTGTAGCATCGTCTCCACCTCCTCACACTGACACCTTAACTACGTTATTTCGAACATAGTTGTAGCAACGTCTCCACCTCTTCAGGCCGACACCTTAAGTACGACTTTCAACATCTTTATTCAACCTACACATCAAACGCGATCACAATATTGTGCACACAAGAAAGATGGCGAATGAATGAGCACTTGTTGAAGTTGCTCTGATGGTGCGAAACCATAAATCTATAGGAGATTCCAATAAGGTACGCCTTCGTTTCTGTTCGTCTCCTTTTTTTCCTTCTGCTTCTGTTACACGTAATCCCTTTTGTCTGCTTCTTTGAAGCTCTTGTGAGTATCTGCGTTATTGTTGTTGCGGAACTGTGTTGTAATGGTTGCATATTTCATTAATGTTGCAGGATCGTTGATGAGGAAGATTGATGAATCGATACAAGCAGGTTGCGGTAGCTTGAAATGTAGAGATGATTAAAGTACAGATTTCAAAGAGAGAGTTTCTTGAGAATCTTTGGAGAATTTTTTTATGAATTTTCTCTGTGAATGAATGAAATTGTGGTTCTATGTGAGATTTTCTTGTGTAATTTTTGGTGAGAAATGAGAGTGATTATGGTCGAATTATGTCTGCTATTATATAGCTAAGAGGTTTAGAGGAGAGAATAGGGAATTGGGAGAGGAATATGGGATAAGGATCAATCCCTGATTTTGTGGGAGAGGGTTAGCTGTCCAATTCTGTTATGATAACTTTGTTATGCAATTTTTCTGATATTTTCTACATTTTTTCATTTTTCTGGTTTTTTGAAAATGTGCAAAACTGATTTAGTTTATGTATGGGCATGATTTCTTTTGTGCAATGCTGAACTAGTTATGTATGCAAGATGCAAGTATTTTCAGACAACAGGATGGCCGTTTATGTGATGTGCAGGAATTGGTTTTTTGGTGCAAGGTCATGGAAATGATGTAGCATAGTTTTGTAACAAGGTTTGAAGGATTGATGAAGTTTAGCATCAATTTTGGTATGAAGGGAATTGGAGATTGGTTCAAACATGAGTTTTTTGTGTATTTCTGAATTGGATTCAAAAATGTAAAAATTGTAACATGTAGCATGAATTTGAACCTTGAATGTAGTGTTTGAAACTCTTTTTGGACACTTGAAATGCTTTTTTTATTTGATGCACTCTCATTGAAACTTGAATGAAAATTTGATTAAATAGCAAATGAATCACTTGAATTTGGATGATAAAATATGAGTGATGTTGGTTAATAATGATGAACTTGAACATTGTTGTAACACCTTGTTGGAAATTTTGAATAAAATTGAGTGGTGAAGTTTGAATAACCATAAATGGAAGTTGTTCTTAAATCTTGTCTTGTAATTTTATTTCCAAATGAACAAATTTCTCCATCCTTAGAATACAAATCCATTTGTCAAATATGAATCAAAGCAAGCACTTGAATGGATTTTGAATCATGATAAACTTTGCTATTGTCACTAAATGATCCATACTTTGATCTAAATAAAACTCGCACATTTTGAACTCATGGCACCAAGTAATCAATTGGATGGACAATTCGCAATGATGAATCCAACTCAAATTCAAATCTTAAATCCAAACTTCAATATTGAATCCAAATCAACTTGCATGACAAGTAATTGAATAGACAAAAAGATCTTGATCAAAAAGAATTCGTAACCTCATTTTTGTACTATGACTCATACTTTGTAATTTAATTCACTAGGTCCCTTATCTTGAAAAAGTCCTTCCTTAATAATTAAATATGAATATGGAAAATAGAGAAGGAAGTACGACTAATATGGACATGAAACTCTAATCCCATGATCTTCAATTGATGAACATTTTTCAAGTTTAAACACAATGGATGAGAAATCATAATCCTCATGCCTTGGTGTAGGGAAATAAACTCTGATCTCTGGCATTAATAAAATTGGATGAAGGATAACCATTGAAGAATATGAGATCCTCAAAACCCACAAAACCCTAATTCCATCCTTCACTGCCTGAAGAAGAACGAGAAACTCAGAAGCAATCAACCTTTATTTGATATATACACCTCAAACCCTCTGAAACCCTAACTCGCCTAGCCACTGAACTCTTGAACCTCATATGCTTTATTTAATTAAATGTATGACTATGCAAAATGTCGCAATGGAAATATGCAGATGAATGTGAAGCCTAAGCCAGATAAATGAAAGATAGGTGAAAAAATTTTGGGATGCAACAATAACCAATATAAACTATAGCACAAATGGTGACTGATCATGTGGGATGTTACCTAAGGTAAAAGGCCAATACCCAGGCTGGAGTGAAACACCTAGGAACACATAATATTATAGTGGATGTTCATGATGCCTATTGGGTGCAAGGCCGTATTAGTGCGATCATGAGGTACCACATGCAAACGAGGTTTATTTAGGGACACTTTGTCATATGTGACTACGTTACGATGATATGTTTCCATCTGACTAAAGACTTTGTAGACCTTTGACCTTATCTTGAACTGATTTCACTCATGATAGGGGAAGGAGTTAATCTTAACAAGTGTCATTGTTGATGTTCTTAATACGTGGTTTTCGTATATTCTGAGATGGTGTCTAACTTTTTATGCTATGGTATTTAGAAATAGCACAACAGATATTCAGTTCATATGGAACCTTGATCCCGTTCTGTTGCACTTGCATCATGGTATTCAAAATATATACTTGAAAAAAAACTAATCCACATATGCGTATCATTTCTAGAGAATTCCAAAGTTATCATCTTCATTCAATCATGGAAAGCAAAGAGGTTCCAAGTAAGAGAGATACCAAGGGTACTACCACCTACACTTTCCTCAAGTATGATATGTCTGCACTAAGAAGACTGAGTACACGTGTGGATTTTATGAGATGAGCAGTTTTTCTTTTGTTATGATATTATTTTCTTACTTACTTTATTTTGTTGTTATGCTTGATGATTGACAAAACTGCAGGTTCCTTGGAAATGATAAAACATTGCATGCATCTCACACTTATAACATATCATGCATGACAGGTTTTTAATATTAGTCTTCTTATTTCTGTTATGGTTTTCTTATATAGAGATTGCAAATCTGAACATTCACAAACATCATAACATCATCTAATAAAAACTTGTTTTTGCTTATTAATATTAGTATCATCTGTTACTTTATCTAGTTTTTCTTCATTACCATTCTCAAACTGTGAGTTTAATATTTCTTATGCATTGAAGTCCATTTTCTCATTTTCGTCTATTTTCGCTTGAATATGCTTGCAGGAGACTCGACAACAACAATACCAATGTAACTCACTACTATGATAAACGTGTGAGTGAGCTAATTGTTTTATTTCCACTTAGATCTTCCAATTTCATTTGGTCTAAAGCTTGTTATTATTAATAACAAGGGAGTGTTTAGTTTTATGCTTGAAGTATAAACTACATATTTTGCATCTATAGTCAATTGTTAAAATTAGCAGGTTTATGTCACTGAATTTTAATATATTTGATATTGCACAGATATCATTAATTTTGGTTCTCTTAGATTGATAAAAGTATAATGATAAATAAAATAAAAAACATATGCATTTTTAGCAAACTTCAAATTTTATTTATATAAATTCCATCTAACACACGGTGTGAAAGAGTACAAGCATATTGTAAAGAGAGAGAATTGAGTGATTTTAGGGATGCATGTTGCAGTCTCTAGTTCACCCTTTTATAGGGGAACAATTTTCTTGTTTGAAGATCTTCATTTACCTCTATTATTACTACTCAGTGTTTCATGCTAACTATAACATGCAAGATATAAACAATTACGTGTAGTAATTGATTTCTAATTTCTATTCTATCATAATAATCCAACCATAATGGACTTAGTTTGCAATATTTCTAAGAAATTATTATGTTAGTCGTTTAGAGTATTTACAAATGTTCATTCATCAAATACTACTATAGATGATAAATCAAATTGAAGTTAAATTCAAACAAATAAATGAAACATGCAAATTTTGACAATTACGTCTTCTTATTGAATTCTAATTTCTTTTATTGTGAATATTAATTTTATTTATTATATCACTTAAATCATTTTTACATCAAAAAAATTTCATATTATTTTATTATGTTATTTGCATTAAAAAATATTATATCATGCATTAATAAGATTTTTTTTACAATTAACATCTATAAAAAACACTCAACAAATCTCAAACTTTTTTTCGCAATCAACTAATCTAAACAACTAATTTTGCAAAAGGGTTTCAAGCAGATTTTGACTTACTGCGCATTTAGCCAAAATCTCCGCAATCACTACTCCCGGCCAAAATGCGCGGTGATTCAAAGTACGTTTGCAACCCTTAAAAAACACTAACCTCATACGAACTACGAATTGAGACTCTGATTCCTCCTAAGAGGATACGTAGCCATACGATAAAAAACCGTAGCGAGTTCCCTTATAAAAAAATTAAACCCTTCCTCCTAATTAAAATTTAAAACCCTATTTTACCCGAACCTAAACCTAAAACCTAGTATCCTTGTGAACAAGGTAGATGAAAGATGCCTAATACCTTCCTTTCGTCTAATGAAGTCTGAAACCTAGAATCTCTGTCTGCGAATTAGGGTTTCCTATTATATGCCCTTCCCTAGGATAAAAACTGATAATGGCGACTCTTGATTTAAAAACCAGTTGCAACAACTATGCTCATTGAGATCAGACTTTCGGGATTTTTGGTCGCCAATAAAGAGGCTTGCGCTGAAACAATGCCCGATGAAGAAAGATCAATGATATTAACATTTCCTAGAACACGGTTACTTTCTAGGATAGGTTGAGCCAACTAAACTTCAAAGAGGATACTTACCAATGAAAACTCACGCAAGCCTAAACCTAAGGACTTGTTTGCTTTGTGTGTATATACTTGTACATAACATCATGACATCATACCATAGCATTTTTCACTAACCATTTCAAGGACCTAGATATTTATCTTTGTCTTGTTTTGTAGGACATGGCTTCCACTCACAGGAATACTATCCAAATGAACCTCGTCAAAATGCCTCCTCAACTTAAGGAATTGGCATCAAGTGTCCCCAATGATTCTCCTTTCACAAAGAAATACGGTCGTCTCGTCAACTTAGTTAGAACAAGCTTTGAAGAGGATATGGTGAAAGTGATATTCCAATTCTTTGATCCTAAACACCATTGCTTTACCTTTCTTGATTACCAACTTGTGCCTACTATGGAAGAATTATCTTAACTCTTGAGAATTCTTATTCTTGATCAACTACCCTTCAACGAAATTGAAAGAGACTCAAAAGTTGAGGATATTGCTCGAGCTCTACATTTTCAGCGGTCTGACGTTGTGGAAAATTGGGAAACACGAATTGGTGTCAAAGGGTTTCACCTATAACCCTTGTTTGGCTTTGCGACAGTTTGGATATGCTAGAAGGGATGACCCTCATGATGCATTTGTCCAAGGAATTGCATTCGACTACGAGAACGATATCCAAGGTTATCGTTGGAGATTTATACGAGCTTCGGGAATGGTTAACAAGGTTGATAGCAAGACGTTAGGGCATAAGAACTCCATTCCTTTGGAGAGTTATCTCAAGTGGGTGCGAGCTCGCACTCAAAGCCTTATGATGCCTTATAAAGCCATCCTACCTATCATTATGGAGCCTATTGTCGAGGGAGATGTTCCTTATACTATTCTCCATCTTGACAGGCCGCCTACTCTCGAGGACTTTGTAGCAATTGGATTTTTAATCATAGTCGCCACTATTAGTTTTTATCCTAGGGAAGGGAATCTACCAGAAAACCCTAATCCGCGGACAGAGATTCTATATTTCTGACTCAATTAGATGAAAGGAAGGTGTTAGGCACCTTTCATCAACCTTGTTCACAAGGATATTAAGCTCTAGGTTTAGGTTTGGGGCAAACTGGATTTTAAGTTTTAATTAGAAAGACACGCCACGAATTTAGATCGCGTGCCTACATAACCTCTTATGAAGAATCAGAGTCACAATTCGTAGTTCGTAAGGGTTGGTGTCTTTTAGGGGTTTGCAAACATATTTTGAATCACTTCACACTCGGTCGGGAGTAGTCATTGCAGAGATTTTAACTGAGAATGCAGTAAACCAAAATTAGTTTGAAACCCATTTGCAAAAAAGACTGTTGAATAGCTTAGTTTTATTTGCGAAAATAGTTTGAGATTTGTTTGTGTTTTTTAATAATATTAATTGCAAAAAAGTCTTGATTAATGCATGATAAGAAAGATTTAATGCAATATACGTGAAAATATTATGTACATGACTTTTGAATAAAATATATTTACATGTGATAATAAATAATAATAATATAAAATAAAATAAAGTACTAATAATTATTATATTAAAAAAATAATATACTAATAATTATTATTAAAATAAATAAATAATATAAAAATAAAATAGAAAAATATAAGGATTATATAAAAAATAGAAAATAATTTAATTAGTTTCAGGGGGGTGCAATTTTAGTTTAGAAGTAAAACATGGGGGTGTGAAGAGTTAGGGCCTGAATTCAGTTCAGGCCCAGTAAGCCTGGGGGGTGCGCTGCTAGCTTTGTTTTAGTAATTGTATCAAAGGGGTGTGAGGAGAAACTGGGTTAGGTCCAAACACATTTTGTGAGAGGTCTAGAGGATTGGGTGTGCGAGAGAGTATAGTTATACGGTGGACTTGGCCTCACGGTCGTCCACTTATGATCACACATATGAGATTGACGAGAACACATTTATTACCGTAGGCGCGAGCATACTGGATCTAACGGAATATAAATGATGGTTTTTCATTTTTATTTTCATTTGGGTCTTACAGCAAACCTTCCCCGTTCTTTCTCTCCCAACCCTTTATCTTCTTTCTGTTAACCCTAATATCTACAGCCTACCGCTGCGGCGCCTAACCCTAGCCCTCCATTAACATCAACCCCTTATCCTGCCCAAATCACAACAGTAAAAAATAAAAAGATAAGTTCTTATTTACCTCCATTTGCGATTGTGCCGTTACGTTTCTGTTTCAAACTAATTTCTTTCTTCGATTTCTTTGATGCACAGGTCAATGGCAAAGGCTTCGCAGATGGATTACGGTGGCGGAAGTGAAGCAATGGCAACGACGAGTAGGGTTTCAGATATTGAAACCCTAATCGTCTCTCTTTCGTCTTCTTTAACAAACGAGCAAAAATCCACTTCTTCTGTTAATTGGTCTTTGTGTCTTTCTTCAGGCCTTCGTCTTCTTCAATTTTGTTCTTCTCTGCAATCGATTGCCTTGCTCTCTGTTCTGTTAATTCTATATCTCCCTTCTACTGTTAATTTTTGCTTAGTATTTATTGGGTTTGAAATGGATTAGGGTTTCTTGTTGTTACGAATTTGATTAGCATAGATTTAGGGTTTATTTAGAATAATTAGGGATTGATTCTGTACATTTGAGATTTACTGTATTTTTTAGATTGAAATTGATTTTCGGATTTGTTGATTTTTCACACTTGATTGAATGTAATACGTATTCTGTATATTTGTGTTAACTGCAAAAGATCTGTTTTAGTAATTTTTTATATTTGATTCGATTTCAATTGCAATCTAAACAACAAGTGTTATTGCGTAATTTTCTGGCTTGGATCACTACAGTATGTGTTACTGATTTGTGCTTCACGCTGTTATTATTTCTTTTGCCTAAAAAACACTTTTGGGCCTCACACTGTTTCAGCCCAACACTTTACAGCAAACAACAAGACTTGTTTTGTTATTATTTGCACCCGACATTATTATTTTGGTACGAATTGAGCCTAAATTTACAAATTTTGGCCCAGCAAATCTTTTTTCAAAACAAAATCCTTAATAAATAAATTATAGAAATAATAATTAATATAAAAACATTATTATAAATGTTTTGAAAACATAACCTTTTCTTAATAAAGAGATTTTTTTTTATAATAACAAGTTTTAATATTAATGTTTTTTTTAAAATTAAAAAAAAAAAACATCAACCAAACATCAAATGGGCTGCTAAGACTCAATGGATTTGTAATTTGCAATTGTACCTTCCTTTTTTCTATTTAAAGATAGAATAAAAGCGGGTCAACAGAAACTGACTAATATATTGCAGTCTCACCTCCTGGTTTTACTAACAGCACCAAGTCCTAATGAACTAAGTTACTTAATTTTAAATTAATAGAAAATTAAACCTAAGTAGTTTTAATAAATTAATAATTTATTAATTACTCGGATGATTTTTTATTTTTGAATTGCATGGGCCATTGGCCAAAATGCCTCGCGAACGCATTTATGAGTCTTTCTGATTTAGAAAGCCCCACTCTCCTGGATTAAAGCACACCCTAGTCCCAGATAAAGATGGGCCATCAGATACTGTCGTACCACCTTTAATTAAATATTTCTTCTTTTTAAATCCTGAAAAATAAAATCATCGAGGTAGGACAAATTTAGGGTACGACAGCTACCCCTATTCAATCATCTTCCAATTGAATAGAGCGAGAAATTACGGGTTTGGCGCTTTCTGATTGGGAGTTTATTGAATACTTTGAATACCCAAAAAATTTCCGACCAATCATAAGGTTATGATGATATAGCATACCCTCACAAGTCTTGAGGAAAATTGGAAAAGTTGATGTTATATCACTTACCAGGGTTTGAGGCAGATAGTCTTGAGCTCGAGAGAGCAATCTCGTATGTCTTGGTTTTCTTTAGCTTGTTCATCCATTTTGGGGGGATGAATGAAACAGTAATTGGTGATGCATGGCTGCTTGGAGACTGAGGCCATGGGTGATATCTGCTAATTACTGCATGGTGTTTTAGGCGATAAGCCAGGTATAGTTTCTGAACATCGCGGCATGAAGTCTGAGGCGATAGGCTAGATTTGGTTTTCGAACATCGCTGCATGAAGTCAGAGGCAATGGTTTGTGTTATGGAGAATAGAGATATATATTGCTGCATGAAGTCTGAGGCAATGAGTTTGGTTCATGAATCGCTGCGTGAAGTCCGATGCGATAGGCTGGATTTTATGGAATAAAGAAATACATCGCTGCATGAAGTGTGAGATGATGGTCTAGTTCGTGAATTGTTGCATGGAGTCTGATGCGATAGGCTGGATTTTGTTTTCGAACATCGCTGCATGAAGTGTGAGACGATGGTTTGGAGTTTGGAACACATTGCTGCACGAAGTCTGAGGCAACGATCTGTGTCACAAAATAAGGGAGTGTACTGCTGCATGAAGACTAATGTAGGGGGTTAGGTTTGCAAATCACTACGTGAGGTCTGATGTGATAGGCTAAATTTGTTTCGAACATCGTTGCATGAAGTCTGACACGATGGTCGGGAACTTGGCATAACGAAATACATTGCTTCATGAAGTCTGAGGCAATGTATTAGGTTCGCAAATTACTGCGTGAAGTCTGATGTGATAAGCTAAATTTTGTTACGAGCATTGTTGCATGAAGTCTGAAGCAATAATCTGTGTTGCAAAATAGGAAACACATTGCTACATGAAGTCTGAGGAAATGGGTTAGGTTTGTAAATCACTACGTGAAGTCTGATGTGATAAGCTAAATTTTGTTTCGAACATCACTGCTTGAAGTCTGAGACGATGGTCTGAGTTTGGGTAATGCATTGCGGCTTAGAGGCAATGTGCTGGTTTGGATAATATATTGCGGCTTAGAGGCAATATGTTGATCTGGAAAGATACATTGTGGCTTAGAGGAAATGTGTTGAGTTTTACAAATACATTGTGGCTTAGAGGCAATGTGTTTGAGTCGGCTGATATATTACGGCTTAGAGGTAATATACTGATCTAGAAAGGTACACCGCAGCTTATAGGCAATGTGTTTGAGTTGGATAATATATTGCGGCTTAGAAGCAATATAGTGAGTTTGGAAAGATACATTGCGGCTTAGAGGAAATGCGTTTGAGTTGGATGATATATTGCGGCTTAGAGGCAATATACTGATCTAGAAAGATACATTGCGACTGAGAGGCAATGTGTTTGAGTTGGATGATATACTGCGGCTTAGATGCCATATACTGAGTTTCGCGAATACATTGCGGCTTAGAGGCAATGTGTTGGATTGGATAATACATTGCAGCTTAGAGGCAACGTACTGGGTTTTGAGAATACATTACAGCTTAGAGGCAACGTACTGGGCTTGTAAGGAACTCATCATTGCGGGAAGACTTAGGTGATGGGCTGAACATGTCAAGGCATGAAGACTGAGGTGACATGTTGAATCGTAGGAGGAGTATTGCGTTGGTCGACCCTTAGATAGTTGAATCGAGGGTGAGATTATTTTTCTGTTGGCTATGTGATACATGTGTATGCATGCGTATTGAATGTTGTATGTATGTGAAATGTATGATGTTTGACATTGATATGGAACCCTGACTATATGTGTATCGTATGCAGGAATGCATAGTGTATATATGCTTGAGATATGCAAAATATGTGTATGTATGAAATGTGCGTAAGATGCGCGTATGCCTTGAAGTGTTATGAAGACTATTTTTGGCGTTCTCTCCTTTAAACCATTGGCCCAGAGTTACCAACTCCTGGCGTTTTATGTTGTGTCATATTTGTATTATTGAACTTTGAACACAGTGGAAAATGTTAGCAAAATTCGAACATTGAAATTTGTATTGCAAGCGTAGGTGTAGACGTAGACATAGACGTAGGTAATGACATATGCATATATTTGTATGCAGGCGTAGACGTAGACATAGATGTAGGTAATAGCCTGTGCATAGATTTTTATGCAGGCATAGACGTATGTATGCGGTCTCTGTAAGCGTAGGTGTAAGCGTAGGCGTAATTAGATTCGTATGTTGTAGGCGCATGTGTAAGCGTAGATGTACGTAGATTCGTAGGCACAGGCGTAAGCATAGACTTATGTAGCATTGGCAGGAGTACACATGTGGGTGGGCGCATGTGTGGACAAAGACTTAGTGTTGCAAGTGTGGGCATAGGCGCTGACAAGGACCTTGCGTACGGACACGTAGACGTAGGAGTAGATATGCATAGATTTTGTATTGTTGAGTGCAAGCATAGGCGCATATGTATATGTGGGCGTAGACTTTTTGCATCGTGAGCATAGATATGCATAGACACAGGCGTAGACATGTGTATGGATTTGCAAGACATAGGAGTAGCCATGTGCGTGGACGTATGTATAGCCCGCGTATTATGAGCGTGGGCATAGCCATGTGCGTGAATGTAGACGTGGATTTTCTTTCAATATTTTTATCACCAAAATGTTTTTTCGATGTTTTATCAAATGCTTTTATTTTGTTAATCCCCTGAAATGATTTCGAAATAATATTCACAAGTAATAATCGTAGTATTTTGTAAACAAGTCTGAGAAAAGAAAAATGCAATTTGAAAGATGCAAAGAAAGCAAGTGTTTTATTGATTGGCCTCTGAGTAGGAGAGAATACAAGATTCAATTCCTAGAAAGAGGTAATTACAGAATGTTTTAAAACTGTAAATGGCAATGAAAATGATAATTGCTACTGTTGTTCCCCAATATACTTTTAATGATATTATCTCCTTCGCTCGTGGGTTGAATGATTCAGATTTGTCTCTTCCTTCGTGGTTCGTAGTTTCAAGTCTTAGATCGCAGTCTTTTGGTTCTTTATTTATTTTTATGAAATCCATAATTTTTCCCTGGATTTCCCTTTTGGGTTTTCAATCCTTCGGGTCAATTGTTTTGTTATATGCCCCTAATTTTTGCCTAGATCGCCCTTTAGGGTTTTTGATCCACCGGGGCGCTCCTTTTTGCCTAAGTCTCCTGTTTAAGGTTTGAGCTTAGCGAGCTTCTTATACGTAGTGTTTTTGACTACGTCTGAATTTGCTGGGTGCGGTAGTTCTTTCCTATCCATTATCGTTGAGATAAGATTACCATCGGGGGATGCTGTTTTAACTATGTACGATCCTTTGTAATTGGGGGTCCATTTACCACGTGAGTCGAGGCGAGGTAGAAAAATCTTCTTGAGTACTAAACCATGTCGTGATTCATCATGTACAGTATACCGTTATCTTGAATAAATTTCGCAGATAATTCTTGTAAGGTTTGTTTATCGATGCTAGAGGCATTTTTGGGATGTCGTGAAACCAAGGCTTGTTATATTGTCATTTTTTAATAACAAAGAAATGTGCGGGCTCTTTGAAGCGTTTTCTTGTGATGCGCGGTTCGTGGTTTGACCAAGTTATCTTTAAGATAGACGATATAGTAGCCAGGGTGTCCTCCATTTGTTTCCTTTTCGTGGGATGTGACTGAAAATGATCTTTGTGAATTCTATAGTCAGTTTTAAAACATGACCCCGATATGGGATCAATTTTGGATGTTTAGTATCTCATTCGTCGTTGACTTGGTATATGGCTTGTGAGCAAAAACTGCCCCTATATCGTGCCCCGATGCATTTGAAGCCCCGTTAGACGCGAGTATCTGATGTTCCCTTGGCTCGGGTTCTTCGTCAGATCTTGGTATTTCGTAGTTGCTTATTTTTACAGCACCGTCTGTATTTGACCTTGGCCTGTTTCCATAGATATGCGCAATAACTTGGTCAGCTTCTTTGTGGCTCCGCTCTTTATATTGCCCCTTAGCTTGGTTTCTTCCAGGTCTTCCAATGTGCTCAGATTAATGGTATTAATAGCCTCTTGATATGGTTGTGTATTGTTAGCTTTGCTTTTTATTTCCCTCGCCATTTTCTCAGAGAGTTCAAGATCTTCCTCATCTTCCTCTTTAGCTTGGTTGATAGGAGCATCAAAATTATATCGGATCGCGGCAATAGCATTATCGGTGGTTTTGGGCATGAATTTGCACTTTTATTATGTTTTGGTGCCGATATAGTATATGAATATTTGAAAATGCATATGTAGAGAAAGTATTGCCTATATTAAATTTAAGATATAA
The DNA here is from genome assembly GCA_948472305.1 of Vicia faba. Classification (NCBI taxonomy): domain Eukaryota; kingdom Viridiplantae; phylum Streptophyta; class Magnoliopsida; order Fabales; family Fabaceae; genus Vicia; species Vicia faba. The sequence continues at coordinate 169,626,292 of OX451741.1, forward strand.
ATGCAAGGGAAAGACATGGATCTTGATTGAAAATAATATATAACTTTTATTAATCGTAAATATTGTTTGAAACAGAGCAGGGAAACCCTTACAAGCAACCCCTATGTCTCTGGCTTGACATAGGTTCTTTCGAAAACAACAAAAATTAATTAGGAAAGAAAAAGATATTAGGAATCTCCATTGCTATACATCTTTTGAGATTTCTTCCTGGGGCTCATTCTCGGATGAATTCAGTTGCCCCTTTGGTGTTGGCTTCGTTGAATATTTTTGCCCCATGTCTGCCATGCACTAATCCATTGTTGACAAAAGTCTCTTGGATCGAAGGAAAATGTGCTTTATCCTTCAGAGTAGCTTTATATTTTTCTTTAGGGTATTTTCTGAATTGGACTATCCCCTGGTCCCTTAGCCTTTGCAGAGCTCTTTCGAAAGCTTCATTGTGTTCTAGCAGAAGTCCACATCCCAACGGATATTCTTTCAGCGAGTTTATCGGGGTTCTTGCTTGTCTGCTTGCCCCAGAGTCGGTGACTACTTAAATTGCATTTATTGTAAGCCCATCGTGCGACGGTTTAGGGTCTGATGTGATGTTGGGTTTCTCGAAAGTAATGTCTTAAGAATCCAACAAATCCTGCACCTTGTGTTTGAAAGACCAACACTGTTTTAGGGTGTGTCCGGGAGAATTAGCATGATACTCGCATCTAGCGTTGGCATCATATCTTCGTGGGAGTGCCCCGACTGGAGGAGCTAGAGGCTTGACTTCCACTAGGGATGCCTTAACTAACTGTAGAAATAAATGGCTAGGTGGCATAGGGAGTGGATCAAATTTCCTTTGTGGCCTTCTGCCTTGCTGCTGCCCTAGTGGGATCACTAATGGTTGTCGTACCCCTGGTTGTGACGCTACAACATTAATTTCTTCCTCTTTTCCTTTGGGGAGGTTTGAATCAGGCCGTTTTGAATTGTAGGGAGCATTTAAAGGTCCCCCTGATATATTCCCACTTTTTATCCCAGTCTCGATTCTTTCTCCGATGGTTACTAGGTCTGAGAACCCCGAAGATATGCTTCCAACCATCATTTCATAATACAGCCCTTGTAAGGTTCCCATGAACATGTCTACGAGCTCTTTTTCCAGCAGTGGTGGTTGTACACGGGATGCCAATTCTCTCTATCTCTAGGCATACTCCTTAAAGGATTCTTCTTTCTTCTGTTACAAATTCTGGAGTTGCATGCGGGTGGGATCCATTTCAAGGTTATATTTGTAATGCTTTAGGAAAGCATTAGCAAGATCTACCCAGGTTTGAATATGCGTTCGCTCCAATTGCATATACCAGTCTGAAGATGCCCCACTCAGGCTATCTTGAAAATAGTGAATCATCAGCTTTTGATCATGGGCATGGGCATGCATCTTCCTACAATACATACGAAGATGGTTTCTTGGACAAGTGACCCCCTTGTATTTTTCAAAGTTAGGTACTTTGAATTTTGGTGGGATCACCATATCAGGAACTAGGCCCATTTCGAGAGCGTCCACTTTGAAAGCGTCAAAACCCTCCATAGCCTTTAATCTTTCTTCCAGAGCTTTGTACTGATCCATCACTAGTGATTATCAAAAGAATGAGTATCAGTCGTCTTTGAGGGTGCTTGGTTGGCATCCTCTGGGTCGTGGTCTCCGTATTGTAGGTCTATGTAATTGTCTGCATCATTGGTCGGAATCTGTAGGGTACGAGATGCCCCTACTTTTGGTGGCGGCGGGACAAACCCTTCAGTTTTAGCTTCTGGTTGGGCCATGACGGACTTCTAGAGTCCTGCCCCTGACTCTTTCTTTAGTTGGTAACCACTTGATTCACCAATAGTCTGGGCTACTTCCTCGAAAGCTACCCTGGGAATTTGGTATTTCCTGTCAATAATGTTCTTCAAAGCCAGAAGAACTTGGCCCAAATCTCCTTTCATTGAACTTACGTCACCCTTTACTTGGTCGATATCCTCTTTGAACGCAACCTGAGTTTCCTAGATTTTCTCCATTGCTTTCTGTTGGTAGGCCCTTGTTTTATATGGATGTCAAGGAATTGGAGACCTTCTTCTACCAATTGTTCAACTGGAGAGGTGTTTTTGAAAAATGAGTTTTGACATGATATGCAGGTGTTCGTGAATGCATGCGTGTGAATGAATATGTATGAATATGAAATGGTTACTGTCTTATTCACTTGGGTACGTATCCTTCTTTTGCATATTATTTTACTTAGCGACTATCTTTAAAATAGATACACAAACTAGATGTGGAAACAAAATGCCTTTTTGAAAGTAACGTAATTCAGATATTGAAAAATATTACAATCTTAAACCAAAACTTTATGTGCGTGAAATCAAGCAAAAAGGAAATGAGTCTTCTAGGTGCGCCTGTGGATATTTGTTCTTGAAACCATCACCTATTGCCGGACAAATCTTACGAAAGTCTTCAGCACATTATTTCCATTTTGTGACCTTGTTTTCAGACAAGTTTGGCGTGTTGACGCGGGAAAGTTGTTTCCTTCGGCATCTATTTTTAAAGACAGACACCGAGAGCTTGAGTTTATTATTATCTTTTATACACCCCTATGAATAAGATAAATGTAGGGTGAGGAATATATGAAATGCATGACGAATACATGAAATCTATGAATGCGTAGATGTAGGGTTGAGTGATGAGATTTTTGTGATAAATAACCCTATAAGGTAGGGATGTATGGTTCAGTGACGGGGTTTTGTGTTAGAAGGTAGGTTCCTTAATTTTGACCTACGGTTAGTCTACCTCCCCAGAAGGTGGTTTCCTTAAGGGTATCATGAATAACACTAGAGGGAAAAGGCACAAGGGCCTCCCTTAGGTGGAGCCTCTTTAAAGACCGAAACTTTCGTCTCAAAGTCGTGAAAGGTCTCGTCATGAGATTTTAGGTTAAGGTCGTTACATAGACTCATGGGTGTCCTTCCAAAGTCCTATTCGTCAAGAGGATATCTCTCAATAAGTATTCCTTTTTCGGAAGTTCATCGACTATAGGCAAAGTCGTCAGATAAACTCGCAGGGATGATGTACCCCCTAAGCTAATAGATAAACCTTCTTTCTAAGGGTTATATTAAAAATATTTTTTGAGATAGAGAAATCCCGCCATGTAGTAAATATATATGGTAATAAGAGAAATTGATAACAAATAAATAAAGGCAATAAAATAGATAAATGCGATAAATAAATAAAATAGAAAACCCCCAAAGTAAAACCTAAGACCTAGGGTTAAGGAGAGTCCCCAGTAGATTCGCTAGATGTAGCAACTAGATTTTTAATCAGAGTTTCCACTATTAGTTTTTATCCTAGGGAAGGGAATCTAATAGAAAACCCTAATTCGTAAACAAAGATTCTAGGTTTCAGACTCAATTAGAAGAAAGGAAGGTGTTTGGGACATTTCATCCACTTTGTTCACAAGGATATTAAGCTCTAGGTTTAGGTTTGGGGTAAACTGGATTTTATGTTTTAATTAGAAAGACTCACCGCGATTTTAGATCGCGTGCCTACGTATCCTCTTATGAGGAATCAGAGTCCCAATTCGTAGTTCGTAAGGGTTGGTGTCTTTTAGGGGTTTGCAAACATATTTTGAAACACTTCGCACTCGGTCGGGAGTAGTGATTGTGGAAATTTTGACTGAGAATGCACTAAGCCAAAATTAGTTTGAAACCCATTTGCAAAAAAGACTGTTGATTAGCTTAGTTTTATTCGCGAAAATAGTTTGAGTTTTGTTTGTGTTTTTTAATAATATTAATTGCAAAAAAAGTCTTGATTAATGCAATATACGTTAAAATAGTATGTACATGAGTTTTGAATAAAATATATTTACATGTGATAATAAATAATAATAATATAAAATAAAATAAAGTAATAATTATTATTATATAAAAAATTATATAAAAATAATATACTAATAATTATTATAAAATTAAATAAATAATATAAAAAGAAAATAGAAAAATATAAGGATTATATGAAAAATAGAAAATAATTTGATTAGTTTCAAGGGAGGTGTAGTTTTAGTTTAGAAGTAAAACAGGGGGGTGTGAAGAGTTAGGGCCTGAATTCAGTTCAGGCCCAGTAAGCCTGGGGATGCACTGCTAGCTTTTATTCAGTAATTGTATCAAAGGGGGTGTGAGGAGAAATTAGGTTAGGCCCAACAACATTTTGCGAGAGGTCTGGAGGATTGGGTGTGCGAGGGAGTATGGTTATACGATGGACTTGGCCTCACTTCCTTCCACTTATGATCACACAAATGAGATTGACGAGAACACATTTATTACCGTAGGCGCGAGCATACTGTATCTGACGGAATATAAATTATGGTTTTTCATTTTTCTTTTCATTTTGGTCTTACAGCAAACCTTCCCCGTTCTTTCTCTCCCAACCTTTTATCTTCTTTTTGTTAACCCTAATATCTACAACCTACCGCGGCGGCGCCTAACCCTAACCCTCCATTAACATTAACCCCCTATCCTCCCTAAATTACAACAATAAAAAACAAAGCTAAGTTATTATTTACCTCCACTTATGATTATGCCGTTATGTTTTTGTTTCAAACTAATTTCTTTCTTCGATTTCTTTGATGCACAGGTCAACGGCAAAGGCTTCGCAGACGACTTACAGTGGCGGATGTGAGGTAGTAGCGGCGACGATTAGGGTTTCAAATATTGAAACCCTAATCGTCTCTCTTTCGTCTTCTTCAACAAATGAGTAAAAATCCCCCTCTTCTGTTAATTGGTCTTTGTCTCTTTCTTCAGGCCTCCGTCTTCTTCAATTTTGTTCTTCTCTGCAATCGAACGCCTTGCTCTTTGTTCTGTTAATTCTTTATCTCCCCTCCACTATTAATTTATTGCTTAGTATTTATAGGGTTTGAAACAAATTAGGGTTTCTTGTTGTTACGAATTTGATTAGCATAGATTTAGGGTTTATTTAGAATAATTAGGGATTGATTATGTACATTTGAGATTTGCTGTATTTTTTAGATTGAAATTGATTTTCAGATTTGTTGATTTTGCATACTTGATTGAATGTAATTTGTATTCTGTATATTTGTGTTAACTGCAAAAGATATATTTTAGTAATTTTTTATATTTGATTCGATTTCAATTGCAATCTAAATAGTAAGTGTTATTGCGTAATTTTCTGTCTTCGATCGCTACAGTGCGTGTTACTGATTTGTGCTTCACGCTGCTATTATTTCTTTTGTCCAAAAAACGCTTTTGGGCCTCACACTATTTCAGCCCAACACTTTACAGCAAACAACAAGACTTGTTTTGTTATTATTTGCACCCGACATTATCATTTTGGTACGAATTGAGCCTAAATTTACAACTTTTGGCCCAACAAATCTTTTTTCAAAACTAAATCCTTAATAAATAAATTATATAAATAATAAATTATATAAATAATAATTAATATAAAAACATTATTATAAAAGCTTTAAAAATTATCAATTCCAACAGATGTTCCTAGCTCTGGCTAAGGGACAAGAGGACCTGAAGGCTCTCATTCTCAAAGAGAATAAGAAAAAGACAAAGAAACCAGTGGGTGTCCTTAATATGGGAAGGAGATTCAGAGGCCCAGCAAAGCGAGCTCTAGAATTTGCAACTCCGTAAAATGAGGAGGACGATTAGGAAGAGAATACAAAAGAAGAGGACCATTGTCCAGGGTCTGATGAAGAAGAAGCTGACTACGTTGAAGAACAATATCCTCCTACTGATGACAAATATAAACAGCTGGAGGATTGTCTCAACCCCATGAAAATTCAGAGAGTACCTGGTTTGTATTTTGAAGAATTAACGCTGGTTTTTGGAGTGGTCATTCCATAGAAGTTCAAGGTTCCCGCATTTGCTATATGTGAGGGGGTTTCATGTCCTAAGTTACATCTGAGGTCTTATATCAGGAAGATCCAACCTCACACCACTGATAGGAATTTGTGGGTTCAATTCTTCCAGGAAAGTTTATCGGGGACCCAATTTGAATGGTTCTATCAGTTGGAGGGAACCAACATCTGCAACTGGGAGGACCTGGTTGCTGCTTTCTACAGGCAGTACCAATACAATGTTGACCTCGCTTCAACTAGTACACAACTTCAAAGCACGTCTATGGATTCTAGTGAGGGCTTCAAAGATTATGCCCAGAAATGCAGAGATCTTGCAGGAAGAGTCCATCCTCCTCTGTCTGATAGAGAGTTGGTAGGTATGTTCTTGGGTACTTTGTCAGGCCCATTTTTCAACCATCTGATCGGAAGCTCTTCAGCTGGGTTCACCGAGCTGATATTGACAGGTGAAAGAGTAGAAGCTGCTATCAAGAGCAGTAAGATTCAAAGGGATGCATCTTCAAGTGAAGTGAAGAAGCCTTTCATTGGGAAGAAGGAAGTTAGTGTTGCTTATGGATAGAGAAATCAGGGTAAAGCTGAACACCGTCCAACGGTAGGAGCTGTAATAATATCCATCCTTGTATCAACTCAATGAAAAAATAATCAGCGCAGGCAGGATGCTCCAAGAAGACAATTCACTAGACTCAACATGCCCTTATCTCAAGTATTGCAACACCTAATAACGGCTAGCTTGGTCACTCTGAGGGAGCCTCCTCAAAATCCAAACACTACATCGCCCCGTAATAATCCAAATGCTCAGTGTGCCTACCACTCGAACAGTCCAGGGCATGATACAAATGATTGTTGGGCTCTGAAGAATAAAGTTCGGGATCTTATTGAGGCAAAGGAGATTGAATTTGACCCTCCTGAAACCCCCAATGTAATAAATGCACCAATGCTCAAGCATGGCCAGGGTATTAATGTTGTTAATGATGTTCTATTTATTTCTTCTTTGGATGATTTGACTACCCCTTTGGCAACTGTTAAGAATAATCTCTTACAAGCCGATTTATTTCCGGGATGTGGTAAAGGTTGCCACCTGTGTGCGTCTCTGCCCAATGGTTATTTGTTTTTGAAGATAGGTGTCCAACGCCTGATGAACAACAAGGAAATTCTGTTTGAGAAGACTCCCTCTATGAAAGGTCTATGTGAAGATGCAAGATGTGAAGATGTGTCAATTATTACCATTTCCGACAATCCTCCCAGGGTCTCCTCCAAAAGACCTGTCAGGATTACATGCACTCATAAGGTTTCTCCTTTAATTAACACTTTTCCAGGGCCCATACCATATTCCTCCGACAAAGCAGTTCCTTGGAATTATGGAGCTGATGTTTATTATCATGGCGTCAAGCAGGACCTCCTGGCCATTAAGAATGAAGTTACTGAAGATACTGATCCTAACATCGGCAACATTGTTGGGACCAGTAAAATTACCAAAAGCAGAAGGGTTTTCTCTCCTGAAATCTCTCCAAAGACTATTGCCACTCCTTTGGTTATTCCTGCTAAAACACATGTTGCTCCTGTTATTATTTCTGCTACTGAGTCAGCTGAGACTCGGAGCAAAGAAGTATTGGTTAAGCCTTCCCGGACGGAGGCACCCAAAGAAGCCATTTCTGAAGCCTCCAGACGAGAAATGGAGGAAATTTTGAAAATCATATGGAAGAGTGACTATAATGTTATGGAACAATTGGGGCAGACACCCACAAAAATTTCAATGTTGGCCTTGTTATTATGCTCCAAATCCCATGCTAAGGTTTTGGTGAAGTTCCTGAAGTCAGCTCATGTCCCGCAAGAGACTTCTTCCGACCAATTCGAGAACTGTGTTGCTAGTATGACTGCTGACAATGGACTTGGTTTCTCCGATGCTGATTTGACGTCTAAAGGAAGAAATCATAATGATGCCCTGCATGTCTCTATTGAGTGCAGGGACACTACCCTGGCTCCTGTTCTAGTTGATACGGGTTCGTCACTAAATGTTCTACCCAAGGGTGCTTTAGACAGATTGGACGATGAAGGACTGACTTTGAAGCCCAATAACATTATGGTGAGGGCTTTTAATGGTTTAAGATAATGGTACACGGGGAGGTGGACATTCCTATTAAATTTGGTTCCCAAACTTTTGGATCCACTTTCTATGTGATGGACATTCGCCCGTCTTACTATTGTTTGTTGGGACGCCCTTGGATTCATGGGGCCGACGCTGTCACTTCCACCTTGCATCAGATGTTAAAATATCTAATTAATGGAACAATTATTACAGTCTATGGCGAAGAAGATTGTATGATGTTACCAAAGCTGGTACCGTTGTTCCAAATATTACCAATCCTCCATTAAAGATGGCTTCTCTAAATGATGCTAGGGTTGTAATTGAATAAGTTGGGTGCATTATTTGGGGCCAACTACTTGACATCCCCTATAAGTCTGACAAGTTTTGTTTGTGTTTCACTTTAGGAGCTCAAAGAGCCATTCGTCGTGCTCGCGCCGGAGGACCACCAATATGCATCAACAGCCATAGAGTCAATGTTGTAAAAGACGCTTATAGTGATTGTGACCTAGACAATTGGAACTTCCCTGCTACCAACAATGGACTCAACAATTGGATGGCTAGAGACTTTGTTCCCATTAATTTCATCTAGGATTAATTGTCTTTTTATTTTTTTGGGATATGTAATATTTGAAAAATTTAAACTTTAAAGCCTTGTGTCTTACCCGAGGCACAATGGTTTATTTGTGAGGGTTGTCATTTCACTTTCATATGTCATAAATAAATCATTGGATGTTTTGCATACAAATTTTACGCTCTTTGTATTTTACTTTATCAAAATAGCTATGCTCTCTTACACACACACACACATATATCAAACTGCAGATCCACATCCACTCTGGATCCCATTAATAACGGTTCTTCTATTGCCAATTATGACTTTGAAAATATGATCTACCAAGCTGAGGACGAAGGTGAGGAAGATTGTGAATTACCACGAGAACTTACTAGTCTATTACAACAGGAGGAAAGAGCAATACAACCTCATGAAGAACCAGTCGAGATGGTAAACTTGGGTACTAAAAAGGATAAAAAAGGAAGTCAAGATAGGTTCCAACTTGGAGCATAGTGTCAAAGAGCGGTTAATCTAGATGTTACATGACTACGTCAAGATCTTTTCCTAGCCATATGATATGATCGGAGAGATTAGACCTATCGCTTCTAATGGGCACCGCTTCATCCTGGTTGCCATTGATTACTTCACAAAGTGGGTCGAGGCAGCCTCATTTGCTTCTGTTAAAAAGAACACAGTGGCCTGGTTCATCAGACATAATCTTATTTGTCGATATGGTATTCCAGAAAGAATCATCACAGATAATGGTACCAATCTCAATAAGACTATTGTAATACGGTGGGAGAACTTACTTGAAGGTTTTGCGTTTGATCGCAAATGTTGCCGTTAGCAAGAGTCGCCACCGACTTTTCTTTTATCCAAAAGGAAAGGTGAAAAAGCACAGGAAAGACCTTTGAGATTATTTCTTGAGTTCGGGGGGTAGATTATGAAAAGGGAAGATATTAGCACCCTTTTCATCCATGGTTTTCCATGGGCTCTTAGTTACTTGCTAGATCACTTGCTTTTGTTTGAAATTGTGCTTTGTGTGGTTTTTGAAAGTATTTTGTAAAGAGGCCATTATTTAGGCAATCTTTGTAATGATTCTCGTTTGTAAGAATGTATACAAAGATGTTTGATCTTTTGAAAATGTTTTCAAGTTTTATAAGATGTTTTGAAATGTGTAGGTGTTTGTTTTGAAAATATCAAGGATGTTTTGTTTGAAATGGAGCAAGTAATTAGGAGAAATCTACCTACTCAAAAGTATTTCATGTTCATTTCCTTTTCCTTTGACATTGTTGTCTTACCATTGATTTGGTAAGCAACCCTATCTTTGGATGTTAACGGGACTGGCGTGGGTCATCGTATAACCATGATTAGCAATGTTTCAAGGTATCTTAGAATTATTTTTTAGGGACTAAGATCATTTGTAAGGCAACTTAGATAGCGTCATCGAGGGACTATGATCTTGTATTTGTTTGTTTTTGCTAAGATACCTTACATGCGTAATATGGCAATTTTGTATAAGGAAACCAAGTGGGATAACCCTAGGGGTGCTTGTGTGCAAGTGTATTATTTTCATGCTTGATTTGTCTTGAATTAGGGTTTTCTACTTGATTGATTTTATTCTTTCCATACAAACCCTAATTACTAGCATGTTATTTAAAAGCGACAAATTTTGAAATTTAAAGTTACTACGCTATTACAACATTTGGGGATGGGGTGTACAAATTACAAATGCAGAATTTCAAGAAATTAAAACCCTATTTATCTATACAGCCATATCGAATTTAATAAATGTACAAAAAGCAAAATGTAAATATAATGTACAAGAAGTGAAACGAATATAATGCATAAGTATGAATGGATGAAGAATGGATTTTTATTTTGACCTAATTAACTTAAAAGAAAAATAATTAACTAAAAATAAGAAAACTAAAATTAAGTTAGTAAAAGAAATTAATTTAAAGAAAACAAATTTCTAAATAAATAATAAGAATAAACCTGAATCTAATTATTTAATTAAATTTTTAGAAAAGAAAATGAATTTAATGAGAAAATATTTTGGTCTTTTAGTCTAAAGGAAATAAATATGAATATATTTAATATAAGTAAATAAATAAAATATTTTTGAGATTTTTATTAATAAAAATAAATATTGTAATAATATTAATAATAATAACTAAAAGAAAGGAAAGAAAAATAAACAAAATAAGTCAAGGGGTTTAAAAATAGAAAGAGTGTTAGAGAAAGGAAAAAAGTTCTGTTTGGGTTTCAAGCCCAAAGCCTTTTGTTAGTCAGAATAAAAATTAATAATAAAAAAAGCTTTCAAGATGTTTAAGAGATGGCGGGTGTAGACGGGAATGGAGGGGGTTAAGCCCTTTGTTGATTTGTGGGTGAGGGAATGGGCTTTAGCCCAGAAGCATTAAACGAATAAAACTAAAATGTGACTCATTTGGTCACAAATCTTCTTTCACTTGCTCTCTTTCTCGTCCTCTGAAGCTCTTGCCGGAGAAGAAGATGCCGTCGCGCTAGAAATCGCCTCACGGCGGCGGCGATGTCCCAAACCCAATTTTTCTTACATAAATTTCTTCCTCTCGTCTTCTCTGTTACTAATCTCAAGCTTGATTTTACAGATTTCGCTTGGTTTCACATAGATCTAAAAAGGGGGGAAATGAAACCCTAGGGTCGGATTTGACAGAAACGTCTTTACCTCAGTGAGATCTATCCTCTCTTTTTTTTTCTTACGAACTCTGAAGGGTTGTGTTTCTAGAAAATAATGATAAAATTGTGTTTAGGGTTTTGTTGTTGTTTGCATGCGGTTTGTATTTTGGTTCTTTGTATATTTCTTTGATGATGAAAAGAGAATGGGAAAATGGTTTGGTTGGCTTGCTGTGACTTTTTTTCTGTTTCTTTCTATATTTTTGATGATGGAAAGAATATGGAAAATGGTTTGGTTGGCTTGATGTGACTTTGTTTCTGTTTCTTTCTATATTTTTGATGATGAAAAGAAAAATGTCCAATGGTTTGGTTTTTTGTATCTCCATGTATATGGGTTTGTGAATTCTATTTTATTCTGTATATTTGTGAAATTTGTTCACTATACTGACTTGAGGAATTAGACTTGTCACTTTTGCTGATAAATCAACTTTTGTCCTTGCTATGCTGCCTCTGACTTTGCTTGTTGGCTGCTTAGTTTTGTACCTGTTGTACTGGTTTTGGTGCTTTTTTGCAGGATTTGTATTTGTTGTATTTTTTCTGAGTTTTCAGTGAACAAACATTTGCTTTGAGATTTGTTTGGAGATTTGCAAGACAGTTAGCTAAGCCTATGATTTGATTTTGCAGTTCTGAGTTTTTTCTTTTAAACAACATAACTATGAGGCCTCTTTCTTTTGGTTGCGTGAGAACATGATGAGTCTTTTCTTTGAAATCGGATTTGATCCTTTGTACTTTTTGTGAACCAACTTTGTCTTTTTGATTTGCAAAAGGTAACATTTTCTAAGCCAATGATGTAGTTATTCCTTTGCGAAACATGTATGAGGCTTTTCCTTTGAAGTAAAATTCGGTTGGGCTTGAATCTGATTTGAATTCATTTTGTCTATTATGAACCAATTCAATTGAGATTTGCAAAAGTTCTAGGCCCATGATTAAATCCATTTTGTATGAGGCTTGATTTTCTGTTTTCCCTTGTTTGTGAACCAAGTTTTTGTGATTTGCAAACATATCTTTAGGACAATGATAGGACACTGTTTTGAGGCCTCTATTGGGCTTGAATTTCTTGAATTGAATCTTTTTCTAATGGGATGAGAATATGGTTGGAATTCTTTTAAATTTGTTTATTTTGAACCAAGTTTTGTTTTGTAGTTTGCAATGATAATTGGCCATGATGAAATTTGACATTTGTTTGAGGCCTTAGAACACAAAACCTCCTTTTCTGAACTCTTGATACTTTTGTTCCTCTTTAGATTTTTTCATAGGTTTTGGTCTTGGAAGTTTGTAGTATTGTTGTTGCTTGCAGCCTATTGCAGCCTGTTGCCTGTTGTGTAGCTTGTTTGCTTTGTTTGCCTGCCCTTGTTATGAAGTTTGTTGCATGTTTAGTTTTGGTAGTTTGCAGCATTGTTGTTGCTTGCTGCCTGCTGCATCCTGTTGCCTGCTATGCAGCTTGCCCTGTTTGCATGCCCTTGTTATGCAGTTTGTTGCAGGTTTTCTTTTGGCAGTTTGCAGCATTGTTGTTGCTTGCTGCCTGTTGCAGCATGTTGCCTGCTATGCAGCTTGTTGCAGGTTTTGTTTTACCTTGTTTGTGAATCAAGCTTGTACCTTGTGATTTATAAACCAAAAATTCTCAGGCTAATGATTAAACAAGAATTGTATGAGGCCTTAGAACACGAAACCCTTCATTTCAGATTCAACAAAAACCACCCTAATGATGAATTAGAATACTTTGTATTTTTTTGTTCATTTCTGGATGTTTAAGTTGCTAACAAACTTCTCCCTTTTTTTTCATGAACATGAGGCATGGATGGAAAGCGAAGCTTGGAGTGGTTTCTTGAAGATGAAGACTTTGAAGAAATAAAATTTCTCTTTTTTTTGTAAACAGATCTTTGTAATTTATTGCATTTGTGGACAAGACAAATTTTTTAAATTCAAACTTGTAATGTAATGAATACAATGCCTCTGAATAAACTTTGTGTGAAATGAAAATGTTGTACCAATCTCGACTTTGAATCTTGAAATTCTTAGTTGAATTCTTTAATTACACACCTTGTTTTGGGTAACTTGTATTTCAAGCAATCGCCAAAGATGATCAAGCAAAAACAAACACTTTGTACTCCAATCAAACTTCTAAAACAAAATAAATGTTTAAGAATTTTAATTCCACTTGATTAACTTAAATCCAAAGCTTTATGGTCAAAAGTCATAATCTTCGATTCTTGTCCAATGGTTAACTGGTAATCAAAATGAGTTCGCATGTCACTCTTGATTCAAATGGGACTTCATTGTCTATCAAACATGTTTTAAGAACATTCTTCAGTCTTGTAGAATTAACAAACTTCAGCAAATTGTCTTTAAGAACATTTGAGATTTTGAAGACTCAATTATGTCTGAGAAATCCTAAACCCTAATTATTGATTTGCCGCCTAGGAAGAGAACCTGTCTGGTCGACCTTTGAGCCAATTGATTGTATGAGAAACCCTAGGTTAAGCATCTTGTATGAAAATTTAGAGGCCAAATTTTGGGGTACAACAACTGCCCCTATTCAATCTTCTTGAACTTGAAAAGCGAGATTGGCATGCTTGCCATTCGTAGCTTAAAAGTGGATGATGATTGAACACTAGAGTTCCCAAAAATTTGCACTTCTTGGTGTACGAAGTAATTCCTTGAATCTATTGTATCAAGAATTGGCTTAAAGATGCCATTGAATGAACTGAGGGATAATTGTCGGAGATGGGCTTACAGATGCCATCCAAGGGTGACTGTTGGTAGAAAATGGACTAATTCCGACCTTGATTTCAGATGGGAACGAATCAGAATAAACCTTTGGAGTGATTTATCTGAAACAGAAAAAGGACTTACTAGGAAGGAATCAGAATAATCATTGAGATATTTGTCCGAACCAAAAGAGGTATTAAATAAACAATAGAATAATATTCATAGCTGAATTGTATCTGAAAAGTGAATCTGAAAGAGTGTCAGGATGGCATCCCTGTCTAGAGCGTGTCTGAACTATATCTGAAATCTGCCTCTGAATGAGTATCAAGATGGCATTCGTATTTGGAGCGTATTTGAACTGTATCTGAAAGCTAAAAGAGAATGAGTATCAGGATGGCATCCATATTTGGAGCGTATCTGAATTGTATCAGAAAGTTGAATTGGAATGATTATCAGGATGGCATCCGTATCTGGTGCATATCTAAACTGTATCTGAAAGTTGAATCGGAATGAGTATCAGGATGGCATCCGTGTCTGAAGTGTATCTGAACTGTATTTGAAAGTTGAATCGGAATGAGTATCAGAATGGCATCCGTATTTGGTGCGTATCTGAACTGTATCTGAAAGTTGAATCAGAATGAGTATCAGGATGGCATCTGTTTCTGGTGCGTATCTGAACTGTATCTGAAAGTTGAATCAGAATGAGTATCAGGATGGCATCCGTATCTGGTGCGTATCTGAACTGTATCTGAAATCTGAATCTGAATGAGTATCAGGATGGCATCTGTATTTGGAGCATATCTGAACTGTATCTGAATGAGTATCAGGATGCCATCCGTATCTGGAGCGTATCTAAACTGTATCTAAAAGTTGTATCTGAATGAGTATCAGGATGGCATCCGTATCTGGAGCGTATCTGAACTATATCAAAAGGTTGAATCTGAATGAGTATCAGGATGGCATCCATATCTGGAGCATATCTGAACTGTATATAAAATCCGAATCTGAATGAGTATCAGGATGGCATCTGTATCTGGTGCGTATCTGAACTGTATCCGAAATCTGCATCCAAATGAGTATCAGGATGGCATTCGTATCTGGAGCGTATCTTAACTATATCAAAAGGTTGAATCTGAATCAGTATCAGGATGGCATCCGTATCTGAAGCGTATTTGAACTGTATCAAAAGGTGTATATGAATGAGTATTAGGATGGCATCCGTATCTGGAGCGTATCTGAACTGCATCTGAAATCTTTGAATATTGTTAGTGGTAGTTGTTAACCTTATCCTGAAAAGGGTAAAATGTTAGCTAATATGCAAAGTCATGATACATGAAATGTGTGCATAATGGGATTATGTTGTATGCATTCGTGTTATCAATGTTTATGATATATGAATGTGATGTATGCGTATGTGAGCTGATCTACTGTGCTGTTGTTCGATTGGGGAAAATAAATCCCTGACTACTGCTGAGGATATGGAGTGTAAGTCTTTAAGTTGTGAATTGAGGTGTTTGATGAATTTCCGCTAAGAGAAATAAACTCTGTTTTTAAGGGAAATGCCATGTATTGCTTTGTAAAATCTTGTTGGGGAATCCGGAGAAATTTGGTGACTTCTAATTGGGGATTGATAACTAGAAGTTTGTTCCGCTGGAGATTAAACTGCACACTGCGGGGGATCTGTAGTTTGTTGGGGAAATAAACCATGTTGTCAGTTTGTTGGAGAGGTTTCTTCTTCACTTGGGAAAAGTTCTCGAGGGTTCTTGAGGTCGACTCAGCTGGTGAGGAATTTTCAGAGATTGAAACTCTGGCTGGGAATCAATCTTATGAGAAGGATTTTGGGGAGATTTATCACTGCCCCTAGTAGTAAGTATTATAGTAATTCCAGAAAATGTTTGCTAGGTCGCACATGACCTTTTATGTGGGAATCTGTTTCTCCCCTAGAGTTAATCTGATGCACCTCGACGCTTGATATTTTGATCATATTTTCGGTAGCCCTGAACTTTCTAGAGATATTTTTCTAAGACTGCTGTGGAAGAAGCTGAAGACATGATGTTGACACCATCTGATACTATTTGCACAGACGAATGAAATGGTAGTGCCCAAAATCTTTGGTCAAGTCTCAGAATTTTCTAAGAACTATCATGGAAGGATTTGAAGACATGATACTGACACCATCTGATACTATTGGCACAGACAAGTAATTTGATGGTACCGAAAGTCTTCAAAGTGGATTTTGTTCAAACCCCTAATCAACGTAACATTTCCCCTTGAGTGATACATATGAAGATTTTCCCCTGCTTATTCAATAATACTTTGAGAGATTCTTTGAATCTCGACTTGACAGCCCCAGACGTGTTGGACAAAGGTCGTGTCGTGCCCCTTGATCATGAGAGATTTGTCTTTGGAAGTGTCTTTCCTATTGAAGTGACTTTGTTCACTGAGAGGGCTTTCGTTCACTGGATATTCGTTTTGTGAATTTCTTTGCTGTCAAACAAATCAACATATGAAAATAGTGATATTCAAGTAATTCAAAGTTTATGTTTGTCTTAAAAATTTAGAAAATGCGTTTTAGCAAGTAAAGAAATTTTGTAAGAAAAGTTAAACTCAGGATTTTAGAGTAAAGCCCTACAGGAGTCAGGGTACCTTTTGGTAACAGTATGCTTTCGAACTAAACCATGCTTCAATTAGGACTTTTAAAGGGTTGCAACGTGGCATGGTTCACAGTTTAAGAAACAAAGGATAAAGGCTCAAAGTGTATTGGTACCCACCCGCTCTTTGTGATGTTCTTCGATCCTAAACTCAGTTAATTGTGCGTTTGAACTCCAATTGAGTTTGGAGTGACGTTTTGGGTGATGGTTCAGACAAGTTAGGTTTGTCGGAAGGCAAACATTTTTCATAACACACATTTTTTTGTTGAGGATTTGTAGCGACTTCTTTATTTTGATTTGTTATCCCTAATTTTTGCCTGACTGTTCCTGTTTTGAGATTACGGTCAGCGGGATGCCCTGCTTTTTTTCTTAAGTCTTCTTTGACTTAATGGGATTTTCTTTTTTGAGAGATAATGACTTCCTACTTGGTAGGGAAACATAATTGTCTTTTGATTTCAGAGGAATGTTTTTGACACAACTCGTTGTATTACGAGATGAGAGTTTGCGATTTGAATGCGCATTTGAATTAACTGAGAGACTACCATACCCGAGGTTTTGATTAAAGGTTTCGATTTGTAAAAAAGGGAAAACTTCCACTTCTTTGGGTCGAATGGGTTGACTAGGGATTATCTTCCTTATAACTCCAGTGTTTAGGATTTGAAAGAACGCATGTACATCATCAGTAAAGTCTGTTCAAAAGCATATTGTATGAGATTTATGGCATTGTTTTCGTCATCCTCCCTCTAAAGGCTTGTAACTTTTATCAAGAGTTAAATGTCATAAAGAGAGTAAAAAGCATAGTTTAAATATAGTGAAAACGAATGGACGGATTCAAGACAAACATATGCAATGCATTAATGAAACAAAGTTTGACATTAATAGATAATTATCTGAGCAACAAAAGAGATTTACAATTGAAAATTCCACTGAACAGAAGCCTCTTTTTCTGGACTTGTCACTTTAAGTGGTGAGCCTTTGAGGGGTGATAGAAAAAGCTCAAATTGATCATCTTGTGTGAACTCAAATGCTCCTTCTTCGATCAAGTTTTGAATCTTGTACTTCAACTCCCAACAATATTTTGTATCATGTCCAGGACCGTCGGAATGATAGGCACACCTGGCATCAGAATTGTAACGGGGAGCATAAGTTTTGGGATTTGGACGAGGTTTTATTGGTGTAATCAGGTCCATTTTTAACATATGTTGCAAATCTTGAGATAGTAGCATGTTGACGTTAGTAAACTGTCTTTTGGGCTCTTTTAGCCTTTGCTGATTTTCCGGTTTATGTTGACGAGGCCGTTGTTGGACCCGTGACGTGGCGGAAATTTGAAATGGTCTATTTTCCCTTGAAAAAACTTCTTGTCTTGTGGGTGGCTGGATAATGATTTGACCCCTACTTCTAACTATTTTCCCCACTTGGTTACATCCGTCTTGACGGAGTTTGTTGACGAGGGTCCTTAGCTCTTCTTGTCCTTGAGACAAGTTTTGGATGAGAGACGTATGGCCTAGCATTTGGATTCTCATTGCTTCCATCTCAACCTGTAGCTGTTCAATTTGGTCACCCTTGTTATTATCAGGATGCTTCTTGGTCAGATTCCTAGTGAGGAGTGCTTTCAATTCTTCTTGTCCCTTGGATAGGTTGAAGAACATTTCCCTAAACTGAGCCTCTTGGGTTTAAAGATCTTCGTTATCTTGTAGGAGAGTCGTTGTTGAAATAAACAGCGAGAACATGAGAGACCGGTACTAGAGGCTACCTGTTATTCAATGACGTGTATGACATGCAAATGTTTTCAAGGATCTCGCGGGGTAAATGTTAGTAGTCAATTACAACTTTGATTGGAGAACTTTGTGTTGGTGGATGTCCTTCCACAAGAATTAAGCTCACCATATCGAGTGGGTCATAGCCCTTTGACTTAAGTTATTGTACTTGATCTTTGACGGTGTTTGGTTAGAGGAAAATAAATCCTCTTGCCCCTTGATAGAAGTCTGGTTCAACGTGACCCTGCATCAAAAAACCCTTGAGATCCTTGAAATTCTATGGTTCAATGTTATTGAAAATGCTATGATATGATGTCATGATGTTATGCACAAGTATGCAAAGTAAACAAGCTTATACAACTAATCATATACACACAAAGCATACAAGTACTTAGGTTTAGGCTTGCATGGAGTTTGTAGGTAAGTACCCTTTTGAAGTTTAGTTGGCTCAAACCTGTCCTAGTAATAGTAATCGGGTTCTAAGGAGCTAAATAACATTGGGTTGTTTCCTTGGTCATTGTTTCAGCACAAGCCTCTTTGATGGCGACCAAAATATCCCAAGAAATCAAACCTCAATGAGTGTAGTATCGAGTATCTACCAACTTCGGACTGCACCAAAGCCAGTCATCTCACTACATCCTAAAGGCCAAGTTGGTCAAGTAAAGGTTCTAAAAGTTCATTAGTGCTTCATGACATCACTCAGCGGCCCCGTATTCTCTTTAATTAACTCAAAGGCTACCAGTACCCACAAACATGTCGCACTAACATAGCTATTGCTTAGACCATTATCGGTATACCCCGCACAGTTTCCACAATGTATTGCTACTTACCTATAATGTATCCCAAATCTGGGTAGTGGATTCAAACCCAAACAAAGGTAACCCCACTTTTAAAAATTCCCCAGCAAAGTCGCCAGTTCTGTGTTACGGTGGGAAAACTGACTTGAAGGTTTTGTGTTTGATCGCAAATGATGCAGTTAGCAAGAGTCGGCACCGACTTTTATTTTATCCAAAAGGAAAGGTTAAAAAGCACAGGAAATATCTTTGAGATTGTTTCTTGAGTTCGGGGGGTAGATTATGAAAAGGGAAGGTATTAGCACCCTTTTCATCCATGGTTTTCCATGGGCTCTTAGTTATCTGCTAGATCACTTACTTTTGTTTAAAATTATGCTCTGTGTGGGTTTTGAAAGTATTTTGTAAAGAGGCCATTGTTTAGGTAATCTTTGTAATGATTCTTATTCGTAAGAATGTATACAAAGAAGTTTGATCTTTTTAAAATGTTTTCAAGTTTTGTAAAATGTTTTGAATGTGTAGGTGTTTTTTTTTAAAATAGGAAGGATGTTTTGTTTGAAATGGAGCAAGTAATTAGGAGCAATCTACCTACTCAGAAGTCATTCATGTTCATTTCCTTTTCTTTTGACATTGTTGTCTTACCATTGATTTGGTAAGAAACCATATCTTTGGATGTTAACGGGACGGGCGTGGGTCATCGTATAACCATGATTAGCAATGTTGCAAGGTATCTTAGCATTCTTTTTGAGGGACTAAGATCATTTGTAAGGAAACTTAGATAGCATCATCGAGGGACTGTGATCTTGTATTTGTTTGTTTTTGCTAAGATACCTTACATGCATAATATAGCCATTTTGTATAAGGCAACCAACTGGGATAACCCTAGGGGTGCTTGTGTGCAAGTGTATTATTTTCATGCTTTATTTTGTCTTGAATTAGGGTTTTCTACTTGATTGATTTATTTCTTTCCATACAAACCCTAATTACTAGCATGTTATGTAAAAGCGATAAATTGCGAAATTTAAAGTTACTAGGCTACTACAACATTTGTGGGGAGGGGGGTAAACAAATTGTGAATGGGGATTACAAGAATATAAACCTAATTAATCTATTACAACCAAATTGAATTTGATATCTAAATACAAGGATTGAAATGAATATAATATACAAGTATAAAAGGAAAAGAAATTGATTTATTTTGGATTTTTGTTAAGAAAATGTTTTGGCCTTAATCAAGCTAAAGGGTGATGATCAATTGGTCCAAATTAAATTTAGGGAACTAAACCTAATTTTTAAAAGAAATAAAATTGATTTAGAAAAGTATTTTTTAGGGTTTTTGTGAATTTTATTAAAATACAAAAAGGTTAATTAACCAAAATAAGCCTAGGTTCTAAATTCATTTTAACTTTCAAGAAAATAATGAAATAATACATAATAGTCAAGATTTATTAAAAAAGGAACTAATTTATTAAAGAAAACTTTTTTTTATTTCTTTTGATTTTATAAGACAAAATAAACTAAATAAATGTAAAGATAAAAAATACATATATATATATATATATATATATATATATATATATATATATATATATATATATATATATATATATATATATATATATATATATATATATATATATATATATATATATATATATATATATATATATATATATATATATATATATATATATATATATATATATATATATTTATATTTTTATTAATAACTATAAAAAATATTTATTAATAATAATAATAATAATATTAATAATAATAATAAAGATAATAAAGAAAATAAAATAATAAAAAAATATGAAGAGAAAATCAGGGAGGTGTGAAAATAGAACAGGGAGTTAGTGAACGAAAAAAGAATGGAAAGCCCAAAACTGGGCCCAGGCGCTGTAAAGAACAAAAATATGTAAAAATGAGAAAAAAGCAAAAGGCATCGCGCGCTGAGGCTCGAACCCATGACCTCCTGATTACCAGAGTGTTGCCTTACCACTGTGGTGGCTATACATCCGTTAACTTAAATAAAAGAATAAATACATAGGGTAAAATGTTTCCATGGCCTTTACTTCGTCTTCAACCTTCAGCCAGCGGACCACCTGTATCTGATTCATTTCTGAATAAAAATGGAAAATGAAAACATGAAAGTTGTGCTATTTTTTCTCACGAATCCAACCATATAACTTATGTAAGCTAAAAGTCAAAGATAAAGATTAATTTTGCTGGCCCTAAATTTAAACCTAATTTTCTCAGAAATTTCAAATCCAAAATTCTCTTTACACAGTCAATATAAATGGAAACTATGAACATGGTCAGTTTTAGAGCAATGATATCTACATTTTATTTTCACAAATCAGAAACAAATGATGCCTGTATGAAAAGATGGAAGTTTGAAAACTTACCTCTTGTAGCTGGAGTCATTAATGGAGTTTGAGCAAGCTTTTAGATGGCCTAAGGATCTGTTTAGCTTTCCTGGACTTCCTTGAGTGTATTCCAACTACTACTTTGCCTTGAAAGTCCCTAAATCTCTCTAATCAAGTTAACCTGCAAGCTTGGTTTTTAAAAATGGTGGATAGTGATGGAGGAGTTACATTCTTGAAACAGGGGCCTGGATCACTTTGGTATGATGTATAGAAGGTGTTTGAATGATTGGTTTTCAAAACGCACGAGTGGAAATGAAGATGATGAGTTTTGGCTCAAAATTGTCAAGTTGGGCAGTTTTGTGCAGCAATGGTGTTTTGGAGAGTTTTAGGATCTTCAAGCTCGTGTTTTAGCTTGCAAATAGTGTATGTACTTATAGGTAAGAGGTTTTGAGGCTTGAAAGAACTAAGAAATTAAAATCACATGTTATGGCTTGGTTACTTGATTTTGAAGCAAAGTTGACAAACATGGTTTCAATGTGCATTACAAGGATTTGTCAGGTGGTTAGCAGGCTGTAGATATGTTTCTTCTTGCTTTTAAATGTTTTGGAGTCATAAACAACAATGTATGGGCTCAATAAGAGTTGACATTATGATTAAAGTCACTTTTCCAAAATGAAAGTGGTGACTTTCTTCCCAAAATGGAAATGCAACTTGGATAATGGCTCAAATACTTGAACAATGGCTCTATAAGTTTTGTAAACATTAAATTATTGAGTTATTAGCAAGTTTAAGCCTGCAAAGAAAGATTTGTACAACATGCTTGAAGTTTGGATCAAGTGTTCTTCACAAAATGACTTGTAATTCATGTTTGAAAACCCTAACTTCTTGCCTTCGATTCTCCTTTCTCAAGAATGATCTCAAGGATTTCTTTGACATTTTGGAAAGCTTGAAATATGCTCTACAACCAATCTTTGAATTTATTTTGAATATTCCCCTTGGAACTATGTGAAAAATTTCCATGAAGTTAGGTCAAAAATCTGCATAACTAGGGCAAAATTTCACTAAGTCTTTTTTAGTTCATGAGCATGTATTCACAAAATTATAACTTGAGATCCAAGAACTTTTGGAAGAATCTGTGTGAATCAAAGTTGTAGATTTTATGGAGATATACAAATTTAATGTTGCAAGTTTCCTTTGAATCATCTTGCATCATAATAAAAAAATTGCTCAAAGTTATGAAAAAATAAGAATTTTTTGACACTTAGAAAAAATTTCTAAGTTTAGAAATTTTGACTTTTCAAAATGAAATCTTGTTTTCTTGATGAATAAGTTTTCCTATTTTTACATTTTTTTATTAATTGTGATCTTTGGCACTTGAATTTGACCAAAAAGTTAAAGTTTGACTTTTTAGTATACAGTTGAATTTTGATAAGTTGACTGCAAAATTCATCTGTCAATCCAATGGACTTGCAATGTTTTGAATCATGTATTTAGGTCAAAATGATTCAACTGGACTCTTGAAATCATGCCTTAAACCAATTGACCATTTTCTAGGTCAAAAATCAGAAATTGCCCTTTCTCAATCAAAACCCTAATTTTGACCATTTTGCCCTTTTGGAGATTTGATCAAATTTCTTGAGGAATTATGGTCCAAACTTGATCAAATGATACAAATGGGTATAAAATGTTGACGTGGATAAAAAATTATGAAGTTTGACTATAAATTGGCTATGGTTGACTTTTCCCCAATATAATTGATTTTAAGTCAAGTGTTCAATTGATTGATCAAAAGTGTGATCCAAGGCTTGAAACTTGACATGAGTAATATTGGGGGTCCATAATGTCCATGAAAGTCATATGAAGCATTGATCATTCAAAAATCCTTGTGTAAACTCAAACCATAATTTTGGTCATCAGTGCATAAGGAGGTGTCTTGATCTGATCAAACCCTAGTGCAGTCTAGAGCCCAAGGAGATCTTGTGAGCAAATTCTTGATAAGTGAGAGGGAAAATTTTGGGTTACAACAGCTGCCCCTTTTCAATCTTCTTAAACCTGAAGAGTTAGATTGGTAAGCTTTTCCATTCGTGACTCGAAGGTGGAAGATGATTGAACACCAAAGTGTCCTGAAATTTGCACTCGACGATGTGAAGGTTGAGGGAATGGGCTTAAAGATGAAATTTGGAGAGGTGATAGAAAGTTGTAGGATATGGGATTGAAGATGCCATCCAAAAGTGATTGTTGGTATTGTAACTTGTAAGCTGAAAGAATGAGTATCAGAATAGCGTCCGTGTCTAGAGCGTATCTGAACTGTATCTGGGAGCTGATTTTGAATGATCATCAGAATGGCATCCGTGTCTGGAGTGTATATGAACGGTATCTGGAAGAGGCTCTGAATGAGTATCAGAATGGCATCCATGTCTGGAGCGTATCTGAACTGTATCTAAAACTGAATCTGAATGAGTATCAGAATGTCATCTGTGTCTAAAGCGTATCTGAACTGTATCTGAAAGTTGGATCTGAATGAGTATCAGAATGGCATCCGTATCTGGAGTTTATCTGAATTATATGTGAAAGTTAGATCTGAATGAGTATTAGAATGGAATCCGTATCTGGAGCGTATCTGAACTATATCTGAAAGTTGGATCTGAATGAGTATCAAAATGGCATCAGTATCTGGAGCGTATCTGAACTGTATCTGAAAGTTGAATTTGAATGAGTATCAGAATGGCATCCGTATTTGGAGTGTATCTGAACTGTATCTGAAAGTTCTGAACATTGTTAATGGTAGCTGTTAATCTTATCCTGAAAAGGGTAAAATGTTAGCTAAAATGCAAAGTCATGTTGTATGAAATGTATGATATAATGCATTCGTTTTATCAATGTTTATGATACATGGATGCAATGTATGCATATGTGAGCTAAATTGATGCACTGCTGTTGGATTAGGGAAAATAAATCCCTGACTACTGCTGAGGATATGTAAGTCTTCATGTCTTGAAGTTGAAGTGTTGATGAATTTCCGTTTAGAGAAATAAACTTTGTTGTAAGGGAAATGCCATGTATTGCTTAAAAAATTTGTTTGGAGAAATTAGATGATTTCTACCAGGGATTGACAATTGGATGTTTTATTCCGCTGGGGATTAAACGACATACTCCGGGGGATTTCTTATGGAATACCCTGGAGGTATTTCCCTATCCCTTAAACCTATCAGTAATTGCCTTTTTCATGTTGTTTATTTGTAAACAGTAATTATGTTCAAATGCATATGTTCAACAATGAATCATTGGACGTTTTTGTAAACAAAACACTAGCGTAAAGAAAAAACAAATAGTTTTTGCACTTTCAAAGTGATATCTTTGTATTGACATTGAGTAAGTATTTTTTTTACAATGAGACAAACATTCTAGTAGGAGAATGTCGTCGTAAAAAATCAAAATTTTAACATAAAGAAAAGATAGCTATGTGTAATAATCCCATGGGGTTCCCATTCTGCTATAGCCTTCGTATCTCTAAGCATCTTGTCTATTTGTTTCCTTGTCAGGAGATGATTTAATTGATCAGAACCTTTGAGTTTGCAGGTTGTCTGTAAGGTGATCCAACGGGACATAGTCATACGCTTTAATTCCCTAACTTTTGCCTGGATCGCCCTTTCGGGTTTTCAATCCACCGGGAAACCCTTTTTTGCCTAAGTCTCCCTTTCAGGTTTTCAACTTTCCAGGTGTACAGATTTTTTTGTTTTATCCCTAATTTTTTCCCAAACCCTTTTTTTTGGTTCGCCGGGATGCCCCTTGTTTTTCCTAGGTATGTCAACCTAGCGGGTCTCTTATGCGTAGTATCTTTTGACTATGTCCGTGTTCACAAGATGCGGAAGGTCGTCGCCATCCATGGTGGTCAAGATCATTGCCCCACCAGAGAATATGTTTTTGATTACAAATGATCCTTCATAGGTAGGACTCTATTTTTCCCTGGGATCTCCTTGTGGCAGTATGATGCGTTTGATCACTAGGTCCCCAAATTGATACACTTGGCGTCTGACTTTCTTGTTGAAAGCCTTGATCATCCGTTTTTGATACATTTGACCATGGAAAATAGCAGTAAGTCTCTTCTCATCAATCAAGTTCAGTTGATCAAGTCGAGTCTGGATCCAATGGTCTTCGTTTAACCCGACATCCTTCATAATCCTCAGAGAGGGGATCTGGACCTCGATAGGCAAGACAGCCTCCATGCCGTAAACCAGAGAATAAGATGTTTCCCCGGTTGATGTGAAAGCTGTGGTACGATACCCGTGGAGAGAGAACGGTAACATCTCATGCTAGTCTTTGTATGTGACTGTCATTTTCTGTATGATCTTTTTAATGTTCTTATTTGCATCTTCGACAACACCATTCATCTTTGGCCGGTAAGGAGAAGAATTGTGATGTTGGATCTTGAATTGCTCGTATAAGGCGGTGATCATAGTGTTGTTGAGATTTGTACCATTGTCAGTGATGATCCTTTCCGGGATATCATACTGGAAAATGATATTTTTCTTGATGAAACGGGAAACAACATTCTTGGTAACGGAAGCGAAGGAAGCTTCCTCCACCCACTTTGTAAAATAATCAATGGCCACAAAGATGAAGTGGTGTCCATTAGAGGCCATCGGCTTGATTTCCCCAATCATATCAATTCCCCACATAGCAAAGGGCCAAGGAGCCATCAAGACATTCAGAGGAACCGGAGGTACGTGCACCTTGTCAGCATAAATCTGGCATTTATGGCAGGTTCAAGAGTGTTGATAGCAATCTGCTTCCATGGTAGACCAGTAATAGCCTGCCCGTAGGATTTTCTTTGCCATCGTATGGCCACTAGAATGGGTGCCAAAAGTTCCTTCATGCAATTCATCCATGATCCTTTTAGCTTCAACCTTATCTACACACCGAAGTAACACATAGTCATGATTGTGTTTGTACAGGATGCCATTACTAAGGAAGAACTTAGCAGAGAATCTTCTTAAGAACTTCATATCATTGACTGAAGCTCCTTCTGGATATTCTTGAGCCTCGAGATACCTCTTGACTTCGTGAAACCAAGGTTGGTCCACTACTTCTTCAGTATTAATCTCGTGACAGTGTGCGGGTTCATCCATTCGTTAAATGGTGATCTAGGGAGCCTTGTTATCCCAATTAAGTTTAAACATAGATGACATTGTGGCTAGTGCGTTTGCTAGCTGATTTTCTTCTCGCGGGAAATGCTCGAAGGTAATCTTCTCAAAATGTGGTAGCAATGTCAAAACATGTTCTTTATAAGGGATAAGGTTAGGGTGTTTGGTGTCCCATTCCCCTTTGATCTGACTGATGACCAAATCTGAATCTCCAAATACATCCAAGGATTTGATCCCTAAGTCTATGGCAGCTCTAAGACAAAAGATGCTCGCTCCGTATTCTGCCATGTTGTTTGTACAATTGAAGCAGAGTCTTGTGGTGAAGGGAGTATGACAACCTTCGGGAGATATGAGTATAACACCGATACCATTTCCAAGTGAATTAGATGCCCCATCAAAGAACAAGGTCTATCGGGATCCTTGTTCAGGTCCGTCATATGGCCTAAATTCTTTACAGTTGTCTAACATCATGATGTCTTCATCCGGAAATTCGAATTTCATGGACTGGTAGTCTTCTATAGCTTGGTGTGCAAGGTGATCGGCTAATACACTTCGCTTTATTACTTTCTGGGTAGTATAATGTATGTCATATTCCGTCAAGATCATCTGCCATCTCGTTATTCTCCCAGAGAGAGCAGGCTTCTCGAAGATGTATTTTATCGGATCCATTTTAGATATCAACAGGGTAGTATGAGTCAGCATATACTGTCTTAGCCGGCGAGCAACCCATGCCAGAGCGCAGCAAGTTTTCTCGAGCAGTGAATATCTTGTTTCACAGTCGGTAAACTTTTTGCTCAGGTAGTAAATAGCATGTTCTTTTCGGTCAGACTCGTCATGCTGCCCCAATACACACCCCATTCAGTTTTCTAAAACAGTCAGATACATGATCAACGGTCTTCCCTCCACTGGCGGCATTAACACGGGAGGCTCTTGCAGGTATTCTTTGATTTTGTCAAAAGAAACTTGGCATTCATCATTCCATTTGACTACTTCATCTTTCTTCAATAGTTTGAAGATTGGTTCACAAGTAGCTGTCAGGTGAGAAATGAATCTGGAAATGTAGTTTAAACGTCCCAAGAATCCTCTGACTTCCTTCTCAGTATGAGGAGAAGGCATCTCTTGTATATCTTTCACCTTGGTAGGATCTACTTCAATACCCTTGTTGCTGACGACAAATCCTAAGAGTTTACCAGACCTTACTCCAAACGTGCATTTATTTAGATTCAACCTCACCTTGTACTTCTTCAGTCTCTCAAATAGTTTTTGTAAGTGATCAAGATGCTCTTCTTCTGCCTGAGATCTGGCTATCATATTGTCCACATAGACCTCTATTTCATGATGTATCATGTCATGAAATAAAGCTACCATGGCATGCTGATAGGTTTCCCAAGCGTTCTTTAGTCCGAATGGCATCACCTTGTAGCAAAAAGTGCCCCACTGCGTGACAAATGTTGTTTTATCCATGTCCTCAGGTGCCATTTTGATTTGATTGTAACCTGAGAATCCGTCCATGAAGGAAAACACTTTGTTTTGTGCCGTATTGTCAACTAGAATATCAATGTAGGGGAGTGGAAAATCATCCTTAGGGCTCGCCCTATTCAAATCTCTGTAGTCCACACACATTCGCACTTTGCCGTCTTTTTTGGGCACGGGAATAATATTGGCAACCCATTGGGGATAAGAGGTGACAACCAAGAATCTAGCGTTGAATTTCTTCATGACGTCTGCTTTAATCTTTTCTGACTTATCAGGCCTCATGCGGTGAACCTTTTGCTTTACTGGGGGACAAGCTTCTCTTGTAGGCAAGCGATGTACCACAATGTCTTCATCAAGTCCCGATATGGCTTCATACGACCAGGCAAAGACTTCAACATAATCGTGTAACAACTGAATCAAACGCTCCTTGACACTGGGTTCTAAATTAGCACCCACCTTGACCTCTTTTTTGTCTTCTTCAGTACCTAGGTTGATTGTATCCACGGATTCCTCGTGAGGCTGAATGGTTCTCTCTTCTTGTTGTAGTAGTCTGGTAAGTTCCCCTGGTACTTCACAATCTTCCTCACCTTCGTTTTCGGCTTGGTAGATTAGATTCTCAGAGTCACAAAAGGCCATAGCAGTATCGTTACCCATGGGATCCCGAATGGATGTATACCTGCATTGTAAGTGTGGGTGTGTGTAAGGGTATAACTATCTTTGAAAGAAAATAAAAATGTAACAGAAAAACAATGAGCACAAAATTTTGTATGCGAAATTGTCCATGATTCATTGATGTCATATGAAAATGCGATAATAACCCTTACAAATGGACCATTGTGCCTCGGGTAAGACACAGGGTTTTAAGAGTGCGAATTGTTTTAATATTACAGATCCAACAAAATGTAAAGACAAACTACTGTGGTATGAAAGTGATCAGGTCAAAATCTATAACCTCCCAATTGCTGAGCCCTCCATTGACAGTTGGGAAGATCCAATCCTCCAGGATGCAGCCATCTTCACCATCTTCTACCGCGTTGACTTCACGATTGCTGATCTTCAGGGGTGGTCCTCCAGCACGAGCGTGGCGTACAACCTTCTGATAACTTGAAATGAAACCTAGGCCAAACTTGTCAGACTTATATGGGATATCTGGGAGTTTTCCCTAGATAGTGTACCTACCTTCTTCTACCACTACTTTGGCATCCTTCAGAGATGACATCCAGAGTGGAGGCCTTGTAATCTTGGGAACTTGAGACACAGCCTTCGTCACTGCTACATCTTGGGGGACATCTTCAAAATGTTGAAATGGAGTTTCAATAAATTCACCATATAATTCCACATATCTGAAGGAATTGAGATGGATGATCATATACTTTTATTCTCCATGAACGGTGATAATCTTCCCTTGAATCGGATATTTCAGCATTTGGTGCAACGTAGAAGTGACAGCGCCAACATTGTGAATCCATGTCCGGCCTAGAAAGCAAGAATATGAGGGACGGATATCAATTACGTAAAAAGTTGAGTCAAATGTTTGTGTTCTAACATTTATGGGAATGTCTACCTCCCCATGTACCATCCTTTTTGAGCTGTCAAAAGTCGTTACTACTATATTACTTGGCTTCAATGTCAATCCCTCACAGTCAAGCCTATCAAGAGCTTTATTAGGCAATACATTCAGAGATGAGCCAGTGTCCACCAAAACATGGGCCAAGGTTATGCGCCTAAATTAAACTGAGACATGCAATGCCTCATTATGCTTCCTTCCTCTTGGTGTTAAATCAGCATCCGAAAAACCTAGACCATTATCTGCAGTCAAGTTGGCTACACAGTCTTGAAATTGATCGGAAAATGTCTCTTGGGGTTTTCAAGAATTTTACCAAGGCTTTTGCATGCGCCTCGGAACATAGTAGTAATGTCAGCATAGAAATTTTAAAGGGAGTTTTCCCCAGTTGTTCAACTACATCGTAGTCGCTTCTTTTTATGATCTTCAGAATTTCCTCCATCTCTTTCCGAGAGGTCTCAGGGATAGCCAATGACTGAGCCTTCGTCTGGATAGGCTCAATCAGAATATTTTTACCTCGAGTCTCGGTTAACTCGACAGCAGGAGTGTCAGTAGGAATGTTCTTCCCATGTTTAGGACTCTAGTTACCTTCTTTGTCTTCTTTTTCCTCTCTTTAGCCAGTAAAGTCTTCAACTCTTCTTGTCTTTTGGCTAGGGTCAAGAGCAACTGTTGAAACTGTGTATTCTGAGCTTGGAGGTCTTCCACTGTTTGCTCGAGATCCATCTTACTGAAATAAACAATAGAGAGATGAGGAGACTTGTTGCAAGAAACCTGCTTATGTTATGATGAATGGTAAATGCATATGCAATGTTTTCAAGGATTTTAAGATTCAAATTTGTTTTAGACAAAAAGGAAACACACGTTATATTAATAGATTAATGCTTGAGCACATCAATTCCTCTTGGGCTTATAAGGAAATATAAAATCTCTAAGATAAAAAGGTAGTGCGCATCCTCTTCGGTGCAATGTAGGCATTCAGAGTTTGCTCCTCATGAAGTAGTCTAGTGAGTTCCAAAACCTTATTTTCGCTTGCGTAGAATTGGGCTTCGAAGGTATCTCGCTCTCCCTTAAGTTGTATCCAATCTCTTTGTAAGTATTCAAGAGATGTGGGCATGTCAGGATGTAGGATAGTGTATGGAACATCTCCCTCCTTAACAGGCTAAATAATTACCGGGAGAACAGAAGGATAAGGCATCATAAGACTCTGAGTACAAGTTCGTACCCATTTGAGGTAAGGCTCAAGAGGGATGTAATTCTTGTGCCCCAAAGTATTACTATCCACCTTGTTCAACATCCTCCAAGCTCGGATAAATCTCTGACGAAGACCCTGATCGTCGTTGTCGTAGTCCAATACCAAACCTTGAATCAGCATCTCATGCGGGCCATCCCTTCGGGCATAACCAAATTGTCTTAAGGCTAAACATGGGTTGTATGTGACACCTCCCCTAATGCCAAGTAAAGGGACATTAGGAAAGTCCCCATAATGGTCGACAATGATAACATTCTCTTTGGATCGGGAGCACCAGTGAATGTCTGAATGTTAGAGCGTCATCAACCTTTGTGACCACCTTGAACCTTGATCATTTTTTAATACAGATTGGGGAAGATGAGAAATAAACCATCTTTCCAAGAGAGGAGTGCAACACATAAGAACACCTCTTTTCCTCATTGTGCGAGTGTGAAAAGAGTATAGGATGTCTCCTAGTAATGTAGGCACCGGGTTGCGGGATATGAAGATTTTGACGGCGTTACATTTATGAGTTGGTCAGAGTTTGGAAACAAATCCATCCAATAGATGAGGCGAGCCACAATTTCCTCAAAGGCTTGCAAGTCAAAGGAATTGCAACAGCTTTGGGCTTTCTCAAACAGGAACTTTGCTAGGAAACCTTTGACACCACTCCTTGTTTCCCAATGAGTTGTGATATCAGATGAGTGCAAGTTTAGAACTTGAGCAATCTATTCTAGCTTTGGGTCTCTTTCCGTACCGTTGAAAGGTAGTTGATTGATAATGGGAATCCTCAAGAGTTGGGAGAATTCTTACAAAGTAGGCACAAGTTAATAGTCGGGAAATGTGAAGCAATGGTGTAAAGGATCAAAGAAACTGAAGAAGCACCTTCATCATATCCTCATCTGTGTTGGAGGTGACTAAGTTGAGTAGGAGACCATGTCTCTCGGTGAATGGAGAGTTTTCAGGAATCCTTGAATCTAGGTCCTTAAGTTGTGGAGGGATCCTTACAAGATTGACTTGAATAGTTTTCCTGCGAAGTGAATCCATATCCTACAAAACAAGAACAAAGATGAATCCCAAAAATCCTTGAAATGGTTAGTAAATGTGTATGATGTTATGATGTTCATGATGTTATGTACAAGTATGTATATACAAACAAAGTAAACAATTTCTTAGGTTTAGGCTTGCATGGAGTTTCATAGGTAAGTACCCTCTGGAAGTTTAGTTGGCTCAAACCTGTCCTAGTAAAATTAATCGGGTTCTAAGGAGCTCAATATCACTGGATTGTTTCCTTGGTCATTGTTTCAGCACAAGCCTCTTTAATGGAGACCGAAATATCCCAAGAGACCAAACCTCAATGAGTGTAGTATCGAGTATCTACCGACTTCGGACTGCACCAAAGTCGGTCATCTCACTACATCCTAAAGGGCCAAGTTGGTCAAGTAAAGGTTTTAGAAGTTCATTAGTGCTTCATGACATCACTCAACGGCCCCGTATTCTCTTTGATTAACTCAAAGGCTACAAGTACCCACAAATCTGTCGCACTAACGTAGCTATTGCTTAGACCATGTCAGTATACCACGCACAATTTCCATAATGTATTGCTACTTACCTATAATGTATCCCAAATCCGGGTAGAGGATTCAAACCCAAACAAAGAACCATAATGTAAAGCATACAAGTCAAACAATGTAAGCAAATAAATGTGATATATCCCTAAGGTAACCCCGCTTTTAGAATTCTCCCCAACAGAGTCACCAGGTCTATGATACTGTGGGAGAACTGACTTAAAGGTTTTGTGTTTGATCGCAAATGTTGCGGTTAGCAAGAGTCTCCACCGACTTTTCTTTTATCCAAAAGGAAAGGTGAAAAAGCACAGGAAAGACCTTTGAGATTATTTCTTGAGTTTGGGGGGTAGATTATGAAAAGGGAAGGTATTAGCATCCTTTTCATCCATGGTTTTCCATGGGCTCTTAGTTACTTGCTAGATAACTTTCTTTTGTTTGAAATTATGCTTTGTGTGGTTTTTTTAAGTATTTTGTAAAGAGGCTATTGTTTAGGCAATCTTTGTAATGATTCTCGTTCGTAAGAATGTATTCAAAGATGTTTGATCTTTTGAAAATGTTTTCAAGTTTTGTAAGATGTTTTGAAATGTGTAGGTGTTTGTTTTGAAAATATCAAGGATGTTTTGTTTGAAATGGAGCAAGTAATTAGGAGCAATGTACCTACTCAAAAGTCTTTCATGTTCATTTCCTTTTCCTTTGACATTGTTGTCTTACCATTGATTTGGTAAGTAACCCTATCTTTGGATGTTAACGGGACGGACGTGGGTCATCGTATAACCATGATTAGCAATGTTGCAAGGTATCTTATCATTCTTTTTGAGGGACTAAGATCATTTATAAGGCAACTTAGATAGCTTCATCGAGGGACTATGATCTTGTATTTTTTTGTTTTTGCTTAGATACCTTACATGCATAAAATGGCCATTTTGTATAAGGCAACCAAGTGAGATAACCCTAGGGGTGCTTGTGTGCAAGTGTATTATTTTCATGCTTGATTTTGTCTTGAATTAGGGTTTTCTACTTGATTGATTTTATTCTTTCCATACAAACCCTAATTACTAGCATGTTATGTAAAAGCGATAAATTGTGAAATTTAAAGTTACTACGCTATTACAACATTTGGGGATGGGGTGTACAAATTACAAATGGGGAATTTCAAGAAATTAAAACCCTAATTATCTATTACAGCCATATTGAATTTAATAAATGTACAAAAAGCAAAATGTAAATATAATGTACAAGAAGTGAAACGAATATAATGTATAAGTATGAATGGATGAAAAATGGATTTTTATTTTGACCTAATTAACTTAAAAGAAAAATAATTAACTAAAAATAAGAAAATTAAAATTAAGTTACTAAAAGAAATTAATTTAAAGAAAACAAATTTCTAAATAAATAATAAGAATAAACCTAAATCTAATTATTTTATTAATTTTTTAGAAAAGAAAATGAATTTAATGAGAAAATATTTTGGTCTTTTAGTCTAAAAGAAATAAATATGAATATATTTAATATAAGTAAATAAATAAAATATTTTTGAGATTTTTATTAATAAAAATAAACATTGTAAAAATATTTATAATAATAACTAAAAGAAAGGAAAGAAAAATAAATTAAATAAGTCAAGGGGTTTAAAAATAGAAAGAGTGTTAGAGAAAGAAAAAAAGTTATGTTTGGGTTTCAAGCCCAAAGCCTTTTGTTAGTCAGAATAAAAATTAATAATAAAAAAGGATTTCAAGATGTTTATGAGATGGGGGGTGTAGACGGGAATTGAGGGGGTTGAGGCCTGTGTTGATTTGTGGGTGAGGGAATGGGCTTTAGCCCATAAGCATTAAACGAACAAAACTAAAATGTGACTCATTTGGTCACAAATCTTCTCTCACTTGCTCTCTCTCTCTCTCTCTCTCTCTCGTCCTCTGAAGCTCTCACCGGAGAAGAAGATGTCGCCGCGCTGGAAATCGCCTCACGGTGGCAGCGACGGCGGCGATGTCCCAAACCCAATTTTTCTTACATCAATTTCTTCCTCTCGTATTCTATGTTACTAATCTCAAGCTTGAATTACAGATTTCGCTTGGTTTCACGTAGATCTAAAAAGGGGGAAATGAAACCCTAGGGTCGGATTTGACAAAAACGTCTTTACCTCGGTGAGATCTTTCCTCTCTCCTTTTTTATTACAAACTATGAAGGGTTGTGTTTCTGGAAAATGATGATAAAATTGTGTTTAAGGTTTTGTTGTTGTTTGCATGCGGTTTGTATTCTATTTCTTTGTATATTTTTTTGATTATGAAAAGAGAATGGGAAACTGGTTTGGTTGGCTTGCTGTGACTTTGTTTCAGTTTCTTTCTATATTTTTGATGATGAAAAGAATATGGAAAATGGTTTGGTTGGCTTGTTATGACTTTGTTTCTATTTCTTTCTATATTTTTGATGATAAAAAGAAAAATGGCCAATGGTTTGGTTTGTTGTATCTCCCTGTATATGGGTTTGTGAATTATGTTTTATTATGTATATTTGTGAACTTTGTTTACTGATACTGGCTTGAGGAATTTGACTTGTCACTTTTGCAGATAAATCAACTTTTGTCCTTGCTATGATGCCTCTGACTTTGCTTGTTGGCTGTTGGGTTATTTATCTGTTGTACTGGTTTTGGTGCTTTTTTGCACGATTTGTATTTGTTGTATTTTTTTTGAGTTTTCTGTGAACAAACATTTGCTTTGAGATTTGTTTGGAGATTTGCAGTACAGTTAGCTAAGCCTATGATTTGATTTTGCAGTTCTGAGTTTTTTCTTTGAAACAACATAACTATGAGGCCTCTTTCTTTTGGTTGCGTGAGAACATGATGAGTCTTTTCTTTGAAATCTGATTTGATTCTTTGTACTTTTTGTGAACCAACTTTGTCTTTGTGATTTGTCAAAGGTAACATTTTATAAGCCAATGATGTAGTTATGTCTTTGTGAAACATGTATGAGGCTTTTCCTTTGAAGTAAAATTTGGTTGGGCTTGAATCTGATTTGAATTCATTTTGTCTATTGTGAACCAATTAATTGAGATTTGAAAAAGTTCTAGGCCCATGATTAAATCCATTTTGTATGAGGCTTGATTTTTTGTTTTCCCTTGTTTGTGAACAAAGTTTTTGTGATTTGCAAACATATCTTTAGGCCAATGATAAGACACTGTTTTGAGGACTCTATTGGGATTGAATTTCTTGATTTGAATCTTTTGCTAATGGGATGAGAATTTGGTTGGAATTATTTTGAATTTATTTATTGTGAACCAAGTTTTGTTTTGTGGTTTGCAATGATAATTTGCCCATGATGAAATATGACATTTGTTTGAGGCCTTTGAACAGAAAACCTCCTTTTCTGAACTCTTGATACTTATGTTCCTCTTTAGATTTTTGCACAGGTTTTGGTCTTGGAAGTTTGTAGTATTGTTGTTGCTTGCTGCCTATTGCAGCCTGTTGCCTGTTGTGTAGCTTGTTTGCTTTGTTTGCCTGCCCTTGTTATGCAGTTTGTTGCAGGTTTTGTTTTGGCAGTTTGCAGCATTATTGTTGCTTGCTGCCTGCTGCAGCATGTTGCCTTCTATGCAACTTGTTGCAGGTTTTATTTTACCTTGTTTGTGAACCAAGCTTGTACCTTGTGATTTTCAAACCAAAAATTCTCAGGCCAATGATTAAAAAAGAATTGTATGAGGCCTTAGAATACGAAACCCTTATTTTCGGATTCAACAAAAACCACCCTAATGATGAATTAGAATACTTTGTATTTTTTTGTTCATTTCTGGATGTTTAAGTTGCTAACAAACTTCTCCCTTTTTTTTCATGAACATGAGGCATGGATGGCAAGCGAAGATTGGAGTGGTTGCTTGAAGATGAAGACTTTGAAGAAATAAAATTTCTCTTTTTTTTTGTAAACAGATCTTTGTAATTTATTGCATTTGTAGACAAGACAATTTTTGTAAATTCAAACTTGTAATGTAATGAATACAATTCCTCTGAATAAACTTTGTGTGAAATGAAAATGTTGTACCAATATCGACTTTGAATCTTGAAATTATTATTTGAATGCTTTGAGTAAAACACTTTGTTTTAGGTAACTTGTATTTCAAGCAATCGCCAAAGATGATCAAGTAAAACAAACACTTTGTACTCCAATCAAACTTCTAAAACAAAATAAATGTTCAAGAATTTTAATTCCACTTGGTTAACTTAAATCCAAAGCTTTATGGTCAAAAGTCTTAATCTTCAATTCTTGTCCAATGGTTAACTGGTAATCAAAATGAGTTCGCATGTCACTCTTGATTCAAACGGGACTTCGTTGTCTATCAAACATGTTTTAAGAACATTCGTCAGTCTTGTAGAATTAACAAACTTCAGCAAATTGTCTTTAAGAACATTAGAGATTTTTAAGACTCAATTATCTCTGAGAAATCCCAAACCCTAATTATTGATTTTCCTCCTAGGAAGAGAACCTGTCTGGTCGACCTTTGAGCCAATTGAGTGTATGAGAAACCCTAGGGTAAGCTTCTTGTATGAAAATTTAGAGGGCAAATTTTGGGGTACAACAACTATGATCATCGAGCTCTGCATATAATTCAAGATTCAACATCATAACTCTTCTCCTTACCAGACGAAAATGAATGGCGCTTTAGAGGCCGCCAAGAAAAACAACAAGAAGATCATACAGAAGATGACAATGACATA
Source organism: Vicia faba (assembly GCA_948472305.1). Taxonomy (NCBI): domain Eukaryota; kingdom Viridiplantae; phylum Streptophyta; class Magnoliopsida; order Fabales; family Fabaceae; genus Vicia; species Vicia faba. The sequence continues at coordinate 169,663,475 of OX451741.1, forward strand.
CAAAGACTAACACAAGATGTTACCATTCGCTCTTCATGGTTATCGTACCTCAGTACACACTCCAACAGGGGAAACTCCTTTCTCACTGGTATACAGTATGGAAGTTGTCCTACCCATCAAAGTCCAGATTCGTTTCTTGAGAATCATGAAGGATGCGGGTTTGAATGAAGACGAATGGGTTCAGACTCGACTTGACCAATTGAACCTGATTGACGAGAAAAGGCTAGCGAATGTTTGTCATGGTTAGATGTACCAGAAACGTATGATCAAATCTTTTAACAAGAAGGTCAGACGTCAGGAATATTAAGTAGTCAACCTAGTAATCAAGCGTATTATCCTGCCACAAGGTGATCCCAGGGGAAAATAGACCCCCACATACGAAGGACTATTTGTGATCAAGAACATATTTTCTGGTGGAGCGATGATATTAACCACTATGGACGGTGACGACCTTCCGCATCCTGTAAACGCGAACATAGTTAAAAGATACTACGCATAAACAGAGACCCTCTAGGTTGACTGGCCTAGGAAATAATAAGGGCATCCCGGCAAACCAATAGAGTTCGGGAAAAAGTTAGGGATATATATATATATATATATATATATATATATATATATATATATATATATATATATATATATATATATATATATATATATATATATATATATATATATATATATATATATATATATATATATATATATATATATATATATATATATATATATATATATATATATATATATATATATATATATATATATATATATATATATATATGAAAAACTCTATACACCCGACAAGTCGAAAACCTGAAAAGGCGGCTTGGGCAAAAAAGGATATCCCGGTGGACTGAAAACCCGAAAGGGTGGTCCAGGAAAAAGTTAGGGATTAAAGGCATGCAACTATGTCTCATTGGATCATCTCACAGACAGACTTCAGTATCAAGTTTCAAATTCAAATGGTACCAATCAATCCAGTCAGCTTCGGTTAAGCAGCAAAGTGATGAGACATTCAAAGATATAAAGGCAATAGCAGAATAGGAACCCAATAGGATCATTTCACATAGTTTTTTTTTCTTTGTATACTGCTTTGTATAGTTTTCATTCTTACGAAGGCATTCTATTTTTAGGATGTTTGTCTCCTTGTACAAAAACGTTTGTTATAGGCAGACTTCTTCAGATTAATACAAAAGCTATCTCTTTGAAAATGCATAAACTATTTGTTTTTATTTTTCTGTTTTGTTATGCAAAAACGTCCATTGATTATTTTTATCATATGCATTTGAATATAATCATCGTTTACAAATACAACATAAAAGACAGAAAGACAGTTATTAATGGCTTTAAGAAACAAGACAATGTCTAAAAAGCCGTCTGCAAATCCCAACAAATACATCCCCTAATAGATACAGAGACAAAGACGTCCTCCCACGAAGTCATTTCCTATCTTTATCATATAACCTATTGATGTCAGAGATTCTGATATTCCCCATAGAGAAAGAGTCTCCACTCATCTCCTCAACATCTTGAAGAATTCCACATCATAGTTCATAAACTTCTTGGGTTCCCCAACGGGGCCTCATAAAAATCCCCAAGCAAGTTATGGATTTTTCTTTCCGCAATAGAGTTTATTTATCTACCAATGAATTCAACTTCAACAAATAATGAAGAATCAAAATCTTCTTTCCCAGCAACAGTCATGGATTTATTTTCCCTCATGTCAACGACGCTACAACGAACAACTGATCAGTTCATATATTGCATTTATACATTACTTTACAAACATCATAGCATATGCACTTAAAATACATATATCACAATCTCATTTATTTTGAGAACATCATTACACAAAGTATGTCATTGATCATGACATTGCATACAACTAATTCTTTACCTTTTCAAGAAAGATCAACAAACAAATATGATTGTCAATTTTCAACAAGTTCCAGATTAATACCTGAAACAAGATAGGACAATTATCTGTGAACATCTAATTGTAGATTAATAACTGAAACAAGATAGGACAACTATCTACATGAGCATATTGAAGATTAACTCCCAAAACAAGACGGGGAAAGTATCTTTCTTTCTCTAAGGCCAGAGACTAATTCCTGAAACAATCCAGAGCAACTATCTCTACGACAAACAAAAAGAAGGTTCCAGATTAATACCTGAAACAAGGTAGGACAACTATCTGTGACCAACTGATTGTAGATCAATACCTGAAATAAGACATGACAACTATCTACATGAGCAAATTGAGGATTAACTCCCAAAACAGGACAGGGAAACTATCTTTCTTTCTCTTTGGTTAGATAAAGATCAATTCTTGAAACAGGATGGGGCGACTATCTTTATCACCAATGGCATTAAATCTTAAAATAAGACGGGTTTACCAATAAATTGATTGTAGATCAATTCCTGAAACAAGATGGGGCAGCTATCTACATGACAAACACTTCCTTCAAGACATCTACTATTTTAGTATAAATCGACCAAGGATTTATTCTGATACTTCTTCCAATTTCTACCAAAAGTCACTCTGGATGGAATCTGTAAGGCCATCTCCGACAAACTTTCCATCACCTTTCCAAATGTAATCTTTAAGCCCATTCCCGACACAATCAACCACTACATCATCATGTGCAAATTTCTGGGCACTCTAATGTTCAATCATCTTCCACCTTCAAGTCACGAATTGCGGACTCGCCAATCTAACTCTTCATGTTTAAGAAGATTGAACATGGGCAGCTATTGTACCCTAAAGTTTGCCCTCTCGTTTCTCAAGATACTTCCTACAAAGATCTTCAATGCCTCAAGTTTGCATAAGTATCGACTAGGTCAAACAATCTCCTCAACACGGATGCCTCAAATTAGGGTTTGAGTTTGTACAAAGGCAATTGGATTTCTAATGTTAAAAATGACTTTCATGGATCATTATGGGCCCTCAGGATTACTTCTGTCAAGTTTCAAGTCTTGGATCACGATTTTCCAAGAAAGTCATTCAAATTATCAAAAGGGAAAAATGGACAAAATTAGGGTTGTCTGAAAATGACCGAACTTTGATTTTTGACCTAATACCTGACTTATAGGTTGGAAGCATGATCTCAAGGATCCGAGCGCGTCATTTTGAACTAATCTCATATTTCAATTCATCCCTTGAGATTAGTGGATTGATAGACAAAATTCGGTCAATTGGTGGAAAAAGTCAATTTGTACACTAAAAGTCAAACTTTGACTTTTTGACCAAAATTGAGTCCTAAAAATCACATTTCATCAAGACATCCAAAATATGAAATTTGATCATCAAAAATCAAGAGAGTCGAAAATCCAACTTTACAAGATTTAGAAATTTTTCTAAGTATTTTCTATACTTGTTAATGTCTTTGCTTCATGACACCTTTTCACTACAATTCAAATTAATTCAAGGTGTTACAAATAATTCAAGTTATTACAAAGTGGAACTTTTGCAAGATTACAAATCCTCGTTTTGGTCTTGTTTGAACTCTTTCCCTTTAACTCAAACCTCGCCACTATGCTGCCCACAAACATGCTTTGTCTTTGTTACAATCTGCATAAATTGGTCCCCAGACTAGATTTTGTATCATGCTACAAACAATGTTGTCCAAGCCTGTTGTATTACCCACATAACAACCCAAAACCATGTCAAAAGACAGTATGTTATACTGCTATAAAACAGCCCTACAACAAGCTGCCATAACACTCCAAAACTGCTGCAAAAAACAGCCCTGCTATGCTACTACCAACCCAGTCCAAGCCCGTATCATCTCATCCCCATATTTGCATCAAATTAGCACATAAGAGCTGCATCAGAAATGCTATGAAGACAGCATACCCAAACATTTCAAATTGTTATTTGTTTCCCTCCTAAAATCCCAGCAAAACTCATCTATAAATAGATTGTTTTCACAACACATTAGAGGGTGGATTTTGAGAGAGAGAATAGAGAGTTTTTGAACAAAACAAAAAACATCATTCTTTGTAACCTTTTCTCATTCAAAAAACCATCTCTACTTTTATTCAAATCTGAACCTCAATCCGTTATTCCATCTTACAAACTCTCCCATAAATCAATCACCTTACACGTAGAGATTGTTCAAACACTAGAACAGTTTCTGTTGGTGCCATTTTCTTCACCCTCCAAACATAAAAACAGTATTGTATAACTTGACTTAGTTTCAACAGTTTGGAACAAGCTTCCTGGAGATTCATTGGAGCCATCATAGCATCTTGGAAATTATTCAGACTTAAAACACCAAGTGCAGTCTCAAGACAATAAAACAATGTTTAAGGCAAAAAACTACTGCATGAGTCGACACATACCCACTTAGGTCGACTCATTCTAGTGAAAAAACAGGGTATGCGTCGACACATAGCCTTATGTATTGAATCTAACTGTTATCCAGGCCCCAAAACAAAAGGATGAAAGGTGCATGAGTCAATACAAAATGCATATATGTCGACACAAATAGGTGCATGAGTCGACACATCCCATTATGCATCGACTCTTACTAAGTTAGTTTGGTTTTACAGGAGCAAGGAAAGTTATATGTCGATGCATAGCAGCATGTGTCGACACATAACAGTTGAAAATGCAATTTTTTTCCCTTTATTTTATGCTGTTTTTACATTGTCTTCATTATTATTCGATATGGTTGTTATATTTAAGTTTTTACTTCACCAGCAATTGTAAATTGTACCCCCACTCCCCTAATGATGTAATAGCTTAGGATTTTAATTTCCGCAATTTACCGCTTTTATATAAATTGTTACTAATTAAGGTGTGTATGGCAAGATAAAATCAACCGTTAGAAAACCCTAATTTCAAAGACAAAAATGCATGCAATCAAACATACTATTCACATGTGCACCTCTAGGGTAACCTCGCTTGTTGACTCGGTAAATAGTCACATCCCTCAAATATGGGTGTTTTAGCAAAGACCCTCGATAAAAAGATCGTAGTCCCTCGATGTTGCCTTCGGTAAACGATCTATCCCCTTATGAAAACTGCTAAAACGTCTCATAAGTTGGATTCTATGACTATACGATTGACCCACGCCCGTACCTTCACATCTAATGATGGGGCTCATTACCAATCAATGGTAAGGTAGAAATATCTAAGGAAGGAGAAAAGAATAAAAAACTTTTGAGTAGGTAGGAAACTCGTAGTTGCTTGCTCACAAACTAAAACCATTTCCACACTCACACTTTCAAAACACCTTCAAAAACAAACATCTCTTTGAACTATTTTCAAAACCAACACTTTTTATACATTCTTATAGAGATGATAATCATTACAAAGTTTTCCGAAACAAAGGCGTTTTCAAAATACTTTCAATAACCCACCACAAACACATCTCAAACAAATCATTTTTCAAAGTGATTTAGAAAGCAACTAAAAGCCCGTAGATAACTACGGATGAAAAGGGTGCTAATACCTTCCCTTTTCATAACCTACCCCCTGAACTCAAGAAAAATTCTCGAAAGGTCTTTCCTGTTCTCGTAACCATTTCCTTTATTGGATAAAAGAAAAGTAAGTGGTGACTCTTGCTATCTGCAACATTTTGCGATAAAACACAAAACATCCTAAGTCTGTTCTCCCACCGTATGATAGACACATTCACACTTTGTGTCGACACATACAAAATCAAAGGTTCTGGATTTCGTATGGACAACAGTTTGTATCTGTTAGAACATAGTTTGATTCTACAACCCTTATAAGAGTTTTGATGATAACAAACACAAAGAACAAATATGCACTCTAAATTTGTGTTGTATTTTGTACAAAAGTTTTGACTAAAATGGCATCAGAAGTTAAGCCACAGAAGCTGTCAAGATAAGTAATCAGAATGTTCTGAATAATGATGATCAGGATCTACGCTAAAGTAAAAGATATTCTGATTCTGAACAGAAGTCTAACGCGCCAACAGATCCTCATGTCTCTGAGTTATCAAAGTTCTGAAGTAATGCATCATGCAAGATTCCTAAGTTCTGAAGCGTTACTTTTCCATTAAGACAGTATCATATGCAACGGCTTCATTCAGACAAGAATCTTCTCAGTATGGAAAGTGCATTACGTTTCCATTATCGCGTTTCAATTTGGACAGATTTCCACACCTATATAAACAAGCTCAAAGGGTAAATCATTTACGATTTTGCTAACGACTACTCCATTCAATCTCAAAAAGTTGCAAATATTCTTATTCATCCTATACTCAAATTGTGTAATACATCTTAGTAATGATACAATTTTTGTGACGAAAAACAAATAGTACACAGTAAAGTTTTATTTGATTAAGATATTTTTCCTTGAGATAAACCGGGTTTTGGTTATACTCAAGAAAAATTTGGCAGGTTTCAAAGTAGATTTGTAATCTGTTTGATTAGTGAATTAAGTCCTCGTCGGAGAGAGGCAAAATCACCTAGACTGGTGGACTGGAGTAGTTTGAGATTAAGCGAACCAGGATAAAAATCTTGAGTCTATTGAATTTGTTTTTTAAGTTTCAATTCAACCCCCTCCCCGCTTATTGTGTTTTTCACGTCTTCAATTGGCATCAGAGCACCTGGTTCTGAGTTCATACACTTAACCGTGTCAGTATAAGATCCAAGCTTTAGAAAAACACTATGGTGGGACCAAGCCAAAACATCAGCAATGACTATCACGATGACAAGGACAGAATCAGCGGCAAAATTCCAGTCTTTGATGGAGAAAATTTTGACTACTGGAAGGACAAAATTGAGAGCTTCTTTCTGGCTCATGATGCTGACCTTTGGGTCATGGTAATTGATGGATACATGCATCCAGTGGATGAAAGTGGTCAGAAGATAGATAGAAAAATAATGTCTGACTAACAAAAGCGTGATTTCAAAAACCATCATAAGGCCAGAAAAATTATTCTCAGTGCCATCTCATACTCAAAGTATGAGAAGATCTCAAACAGAGAGACAGCCAAAAACATGTTTGACTCTCTGAGAATAATGCATGAAGGCAACATACAAGTTAAAGAAACCAAGGCCCTTGGGCTCATTCAGAAATATGAAGCTTTCAAGATGAAAGACAGTGAATCCATAGAAGCAATGTTCTCAAGATTCCAGATTCTTGTTGTTGGGCTGAGAGTTCTTGACAAAGGGTATTCTACTGCTGATCGCGTAAAGAAAATCATCAGAAGTTTACCAAAGGAATGGAGGCCAATGGTCACTTCTCTTAAGATAACTAAAGATCTCAACAAGATATCTCTGGAGGAACTGGTTAGCTCCCTCAGAAGCCATGAGATAGAGCTAGAAGATGAAGATCCTTAGAAGTAAGGTAAGCCTTTAACATTGAAATCTAAGAAAAAACTTGATTCTAAGGTTTTGCAGGCTATGGAAGAAACCTCTGATGGATCCTCATTAGAAGAAGACGAATTGTCTCTTCTCTCTAGAAGGGTCAATCAGTTGTAGAAGCAGAGACAAAGAAAATTCAGAAATTCTAGAAGGTTAGGGAATCAGAATGAATCCTCCTCCAGATACAGAAAGTCTTAGCCCTCCTTTGGACACAGAAGATCTGAAGCTTCGTCTGGTCACAGAAAGTCAAACAACAGAGACATCATCTGCTATGAGTGTAATGAACAGGGACACTATAAAAGCGATTGTCCAAGGCTTCAATGTGACTGAAGATACTTCTGACGCAGACTCAGAATCAGATGATGAAAGAGCCAACATTGCTCTTATGGATAATGTGACAGAAGACAGCGAAGCATCTCATTCAAACTCAGAATCAGACACAGAAGAGGATTTCCTGATTTTACTGTTAATTTCACTAAAGCTGAACTAGCAGAAAGCCTGAATGAGATTCTGGAAAGGTATCAGCACATCAGAGTCAAATTCAAGAACCTGAAAAGGGATATTGTCTCTGACTCTGAAGAAATTGTGAGTCGTAGATTAGAAAATTCAGAGCTAAAAGAAAAGATTTCAAAACTAGAAATTGATTTACAAAACTCTCAGGAAGAAATAATCTCAATCTCCCAGTAGTGCTTGTAAAATAATAAAAGAATATGATCACAACTTTCAGAAGTTTCTGGCTAAAAACATAGATAGAAACAAGATGGATTCAATGATCTATGGAGTTAGCAGAAATGGCAGAAAAGGAATAGGATACCAAGGTAAGGTATCTCCACCTAAGAAAGTCATGGACCTAGTGATAAAACGCACACCACTAAAATCACACTTCACATATGGGCACACACATGATCTGAAATACACTAGAAATGATTATTCTGCCAAACCAAAATTCAAACAGAATTTTGGTAAAACTAACAAACCAGGACCCAAAAAGATATGGGTACCTAAGGACAAAATTATATATGTAGCAGATATCTTTAGCAACAAGGCTAAAACACCAGTCATGGTACCTGGACTCTGGATGCTCTTAACACATGACGGGAAGAAAGCATATGTTCCAAAGCCTGGAACTTAAACATGGAGGATACGTGGGCTTTAGAGGAAACCAAAGAGGGAAGATCATTGGCTCTGGAACAGTAGGTAATGGTAATCTTCCTTCTATTAATAATGTTCTCTTAGTTGATGTATTGATGCATAACCTGTTATCCATAAGTCAATTAAGTGATAACGGTTATGCCATAATCTTTAATCAAAATTCATGCAAAGCTGTTAGTCAGAAAGATGGAACTATCTTGTTTAATGGAAATAGGAAAAACAACATTTATAAGATAAAACTTTCTGAACTAAAAAGTCAGAATGTAAAATGTCTTATTTCTGTTAACAACGAGAAATGGGTCTAGCACAGAATATTGGGGCATGTTAGTATGAGAAGAATATCTCAGATTAACAAACTCAATATGGTCAGAGGACTTCCTAATCTGAAGTTCAGCTCAAATGCTCTGTGTGAAGCATGTCAGAAAGGAAAATTTGCAAAACCTACTTTTAAATCTAAAAATGTTGTTTCCACCTCTAGGCCATTACAACTTCTGCACATAGACTTATTTAGACCAGTGAAAACTGCGTCTGTTAGTGGCAAGAAGTATGGGTTAGTGATCGTAGATGACTATAGAAGATGGACATGGGTAAAGTTCTTAAGACACAAGGACGAGTCACATTCTGTGTTCGTTGCTTTCTGTAACCAAATTCAGAATGAAAAGGATCTTAGAATTATCAAAGTCAGAAGTGATCATGGTGGAGAGTTTGAAAAAAAAAATTGAAACATTTTTTAATGAAAAGGGCATTTCGCATGATTTCTCTTGTCCTAGAACTCCCCAAAAAAATGGAGTTGTAGAACGAAAGAATAGAACATTGCAAGAAATGGCCAGAACCATGATCAATGAGACTAACGTTGCTAAGATCTTCTGGGCAGAAGCAATTAACACAGTGTGTTATATTCAGAATAGAATCTCTATAAGACCTATTCTGGAAAAGACTCCATATGAACTATGGAAGAACAGAAAGCCCAACATTTCTTATTTCCATCCTTTTGGATGTACATGTTTTATTCTGAATATTAAAGACCATCTGAAGAAGTTTGACTCTAAAGCACATAAGTGTATTATGTTAGGATACTCTGAACACTCAAGAGGGTGCAGAGTATATAATACAGAAACACAAATTGTTGAAAAGTCAATTAGTGTTAGATTTGATGATAAGCTTGACCCTCAAAAGTCAAAGCAGAATGAATCTATTGCAGATATAGAAGTTGAATCCACAGGTGCTAAAGGAAACACATCAGAAGTTCCCAATAGAGACCCTCCAACAACGTTAGAAGGAAATGTCACAAGCATTCCAGTACCTTCTATTGATCAACTCTAGAAAAAGTTATCCAGAAGCAGCATAGTTCACCCAAAAGATAAGATTATGGGAAAGAAGGATGATCTAATCAGAAAAAGATCCACATTCAGAAACTCTGAAGAATCCCTCATGGGATTGGTATCTTTGATTGAACCAACAACAATTAATGAAGATCTTATGGACAATGACTGGATTCTGGAAATGCATGAGGAGTTAAACCAGTTCACCTGAAATGACATATGGGATATGGTTCCCAAACCAAAAGGATTCAACGTCATTGGAACAAACTGGGTGTTCAGAAACAAACTGAATAAGCAAGGAGAAGTCATCAGAAACAAGGCTCGACTGGTGGCACAAGGTTATATTCAACAAGATAGGATATACTATACAAAATCTAAGGCCGAGATTGACTCAAGCTTTAACCGTTTTTCAAAAATGAAAGAACTATATAACAAAAATTTCACACTGATTCGAGTCATTCTGGAATTTCTAGAGGAATCACAGAAAAATATCCACAAAAATTATCTCCTCTCTTTCAAATTCGAGATTCATTTTTCATTATCCACAAACACAAAATCTCTTCCATAATTCATAAATATCACAGAAAACAAGCTTTCATGCATCAAACCCTGAAAAGTTTCATCATCTTCCTTAAACAAAAACCTTTCAAAAATCACGAGAGAGGAGGAAAGAAAATAAAGATTTCGTATCACAGTTTCACAAGAGCAAACCCTAAATCGTTCATCATTTTCACTATAAAAACCCTTCAAATACAGAGAAAGAAGAAGAGGAAAAGCAATCGCAAGAAACAGAAAGCAATCGCAAGAAACCCTATGTGCTTACCGTGCATCCTCGTCTCTATTACCATCATATTATTCTGGATCCACACCCAACGAATCAGCAACGATTACCCACGGTACATCTCCATAAAGAGGCCACATCAAATCTTCACAGATCCAACGTGAGATTCTTTGTCAAGCTTCTCATGCACTTCTGCACCCTTAGCTGTTGGATCATCTTTAGATCATCGTCAGCATGATCAAATGCTCTAGAAGCGCTTCCTCACGCTGCGTCTTCTGGATCTGCAACACACTATATCCAGCGGACAGCATATTGGGCCTGAACTCGTTTCTGCTTCCTACACCCCCCTGTCTTATTAGTTCAGGCCCATTCCATTTATTTTCTTTATATTTATTTTTTTGTATTGTTTGTTTAATAATTTTCTTTAATAAATAAAGGAAAAAATACAAAAAGAAATACACTTTGTTTTAAATAATTATATAGATTGAATTATATTATTTGATATCATCAATTATTTTGTTAAATAATTGTATCAAATAAAATGATTCAATTTAATTAATTTTTTAATTAATTTCGATTCAGCTGATTTGTTTGTTTGTTTAGACATTTAAATCTTGTTGTCAATTTGATACATGCCTATTCATAACTTGCACCCCCTTGTGGATTTTTTTTTTATATTTGTTATTCTTTTTTTATTGATTTTTTGTTTGTCATTTCAATCTATTTGAACTTTTCCTTCACATGAAAAATAATAAAATCAACAAAAATTAGTTATATTTTTATTTTATTTTAAGAATTAAATCGTGGTTATCCGATTATTCAAGATTTGTAATAGACCTTTCCTTATTAAGATCTGAGTCTTATGCAGGTTTATTATGCGATATGCGGATATGCTCGAGATTTCGATTGTGATTTATTTTCATATTGATGATGCTTCGACCCTTATTTCGAGCATTTGATTTCTGACTCTTTTCCTTGATTGGTGAAGCTTTTGCAAAGATCGTCGGGTTTCTTTGTTTTGATATGCTTTGTTACGAATTGATATCCATTTGATATTTTCTCATGTTTATCTCATTTTAGAATTTTACTGCTTTCTAGATATCATGAGAAGTAGGAAATAAAGGGTGTGTGCTTAAAGTCTTTGTTTAAAGTCCTGTAGCAGGCATCGCTTTATGTATGCCATTTGTGTTTTTTTAAAATCCTACCTTTGAAGTAGGTATTCCGCATGTGTGTTTACATTTGTGCCTGCATTATATTACAGATGATAAGTCCTCAAAAGGAGGCAAACATAGAGGGTTCGTAATCAACCTTCGTACATTCTAGTCTGTGTCGTTCCTATGCTTACTTTCTACAAGTAGATACTCTGAATATGTGCCCAAGATCTGAATGAGTCTAAGCGGTTTTAAGGCAAGTGAAAAGGGTTCCTACAATCGGATCCCAACACTTTATTTAGCTCGTGTTGACCGACATTGATGCTTAGTGAATGCATACACATTGTCTTTTCCCCAGATCTTTCTTTCCTTGGTAATTTATACCATGATAAAGAACCTTTTATATTCCCATATTTTTATGGCTTAGTTGACTCGGGTGATTCGTTCCCCTGGGCTATGCCTTGACCCTTGGTCTGATGCTTAGTTGCTTGTCTATGGAGGGACCGACCCTTTTACTACTTGGCATGTGCCTTGTAGGTGTTTAATATTCGAGTGATGCTCGAGCATTTATTTGTTCAGATGTTTTACCATCTATTTGTTTGATTTTTGTCACAGGATATGTGATATTTTTCCATCTATCATTGGATGCGTCGCCATCCATTCTCATACTTTCCCTTATGATAATATGATTTCCCCCGCGTCTCTTTTATGAGATATTTGCCATACTCCCTTATGATTGCTTGTTTAGGTTAGTTCTTGATCTAGACATTAGGATAAATATCCATGTATGTCCACTTAGGTAAATATTCCCTTTCATCCTTGACATAGGGCCATCATTGTATGATCATATTAGAGCTAGAGATTAGGATAGTCTCCCTTTGTTGTTTTATTTTCTTTGCATATTGCATCTTAAAACAAAAATTCCTTTTTCTTGGAAAATCATAAAACATTTCTAATGAACTTAAATCCTTCTTCAAGTTAAAAAATGAAAATCGATCTTAATTATTTATGCGCCTCTTGGCTCTATTTTAAATCTGGTTAAGATGACATCTTACCGCCTTTTCCATGATATTTTAATATCTTTGTGTCGATGTTTTGCCATCGCTTATGTTTGTTATCCTAATTTGATTTTCAATATAATTATTAGGTGTGATGTTTTATCATCTAAATTGTAATGTTTTGACATCCTTGCCATGATATTTTTCTATCTTCGTGTCGATGTTTTGCCATCGCTTATGTTCTTTATCGTACTTTGATTTTCAATATCATTGTTAGGTGTGATGTTTTATCATCTAAATTGTAATGTTTTGTCATCCTTGCCATGATAGTTTGCTATCTTTGTGTCGATGTTTTGCCATCACTTATGTTTGTTATCCTACTTTGATTTCCAATATCATTGTTAGGTGTAATATTTTATCACCTAAATTGTAATTTTTTGCCATCCATGCCATGATATTTTGCTATCTTTGTGTCGATGTTTTGCTATCGCTTATGTTTGTTATCCTACTTTGATTTTGAATATCATTGTTAGGTGTGATATTTTATCATATAAATTGTGATGTTTTTCCATCATTGTTGATGTTTTTTCCATCATTGTTGATGCTTTGCCTTTGATTGTCGATGTTATGCCATCATTATTGATGTTATGCCATTGTTGTTGATGTTTTGCCATTATTGTTGTTGCTTCGCCATTGTTGCTGATGTGTTGTCATTGTATCTGATGTTTTACCATCCTGATTATTTCTTTTTCCTTTATAACTAAAAAACACAAACAAACCAAAACATGTGATCCAAACTACGGTGCTATGATTCCTTAAAAGGGATACGTAGGCATCTGGTCACAGGGCTCAGCCGAGCAAACTTTGTAATTATTTCCTTCTTTTCCCTGTGTTTTTATTTTTGCATGCATTCCTTCTTTGCATCTTTCCCTTTTAGCTTTTAGGCTTTATACATATATTTGACACACCCTTTTATTATAACAACAAGAGTGGACACCATATAGTACTACGGATGTGAGGGGTGCTAATACCTTCCCCTTGCGTAACCGACTCCTTTACCCGATCTCTCAGTCGCAAGACTGTGATTTTTCCCTCTTTAGGTTTTCTCGATGTTTACCTTTCCCTTTAGACGGGATAAAAGACGTTTGGTGGTGACTTCATTGATTTTATATCTGATGACTGTTTGGTCAATTGTTTCAGAAGCCGATAGGAGTCTGAAGCCATCAGGTTAGACATAATGTTTCCAGATCTTCTTTAATCAGAGTTCTCATTTCCTGAAAAAGAAAAAAAAACAATTCTATAAGAAATAGAAGTTTAATTGGGTTAGAATGTAAGCATCTCTTTTTAGAGAACACTTTCCATAAAATTATTATTTAAATCCAAATTAGGTTCATTTAATTACTCCCCCTTTTTGTCATAATCAAAAAAATTATTATGTGTGAAAAACATAAAAACCGGAAGAAACAACAGGAAAAGATAAGAAGTTTCATTGATATTCGAAGGAGATTACAACAGAATGAACATAGACATGGAAAGCTATCTAACTTTAAAACACATCACAACTCTCATAAAATAGAGCATTGCTCCTGATGAATGAATTTCTTTGAACAATTTCAATTATACCCGCTAACTCAAACAGTTCAAACAATACACGTCCATACGGAATGAATGATTTTTAAGAGTTCATGGATGCTAGGATTGATAGCTTTATATGATTGAATATTATTGCCGAAAGATGAATTGTAATAATCTTATGAAGGCAATAAAGAAGACACATATCCCTAGGAAAAACATTATCAAGATGTTCTCCTATGGGATGAAGATTTTTCAATAGGAACTGAAACCAGATTTTTGCAAGTGGTTTCAAATGATCTGAATTAAGGGGCTCATATCTAAATGAAGAGTTAGGAACATTTGGAAACATGTCAACATTCATGTAAGAGTTGGGTAATGGTACACTCTAAACAACTTCATCAATGATTGAGCGAGTGATGGTAATTGGAACACCAAAGATATCATAATGAATGACGTTTCCATCAGGACTAACAAAAACATGAAGCCATAAATTCTTTAAGAGGTTAGGATAAATAGGACCACGTAGCATTGTTGCATACCATGACCATCCTTGATTTTCAATAAACCCATTGATGAAACCATCGTCGGATACATAGTTGGGTCTTTTCTCTTTGATTACCTCGAGAAGATTTTCATCTCCTGGAAAGGTTCTAATAGCCATGGCATGCAAACAAGCTTGAAGAGAAGAGACAGGTGAAGATGATACAAGGATAAGGACTTGATGAATAACTATAGATGAGAAGAGATATTAATAGTCATTTAAGCAGATAAAGAAATAAGACGATTGAAACACTCAAATTTACGTAACGAACTGCTAAAAGAAGGAAATGAAAAGAGAAGTAGATCAAACGTTAAAGTGAATGAACACTAAAGCCTTTATTTGAAATACAACAGGGAATATCAGATTAAGGCATAAGAGTATGACATGAAATGACTATTCCCAAGACATAGTGGAGAGGAGTAGTTAATAAATGTAATCATGATTAATCAATTTCAAGAAACAATAACTGCTTGTGCATAACCTAGGTAGAGTTTGATAGACACTAAGTCTATTTAGGTAATGTGTTTGGTATTCTCAGTATGTGGAAAACTACGAAGGTTTCCATCTGATCAGGGACATCTCTAATGAAACATCTTCTGACGACTGAGATAAAAAAAATTAGAAGTATTTTAATTAAGTCAGAATCTTATTCCTTCAGACTACGACTAAGACACATTTGATTTTATTGACATATTAATTTGGATTGAGATCCATTTTCATATTCTTTAGAATAAACATAAGACTATCTTCAGCTAAGGGTTTTGTAAAAATGGCAGCCCACTGAAGGTCTTTATCTAAGAATTTCAAAGGTAGGGTCCCTTTCTGAATATAATCTCTAATAAAGTGATGTTTGATTTTATACCTAGAGTGTAGGATAGGATTCTTACTCAAGTAAATGGCGGAAGTATTATCAAAAAAGATAGGAATGTTACTCTCATATATCTGGTAATCTTCCAGCTGATTCTTCATCCATACCATCTGACTATTGCATAGTGCTGCTGATATGTACTATGCTTTTGCTAGTGAAAGAGAAATTGTTGATTACCTATTTCTTTACCTGAAATCAGATTATTTTCTAGAAACTAATATTTTCTAGATGTACTCTTCCTTTCTAGTCGATCTCCAGCATGGTCAGCATCATAGAAACTAGAAAGAGAATACTCTAATGTTTTCTCATACATCAAGCCAAGGTTAGGGGTTCCTTTTAGATACCTTAGAATCCTCTTAACAATAGTTAAATGAGATTTACTAGAATCAGATTGGAATCTAGCGCAAAGATGGACACTGAATAAATATCAGGTCTAGATTCAGTCAAATATCAAAGAGAGCCTATCATACCACGATAGAGCTTCTAACATACATTTCCACTTACCTCTTCTTTCTCCAGAATACATGTTGGATGCATTGGAGTCTTTTCTACAGTGTAGTATGTCAGGTTGAATTTATTCAGAAGTTCGTTGGTGCACTTACTTTGATGAATGTAAGTAGCCTCTGGTTTTTGATCAATCTAGATTCCTAGAAAGAACTTCAATTTCCCCATCATGCTCATTTCAAATTCAGCATGCATTAACTTAGAGAATTCCTCGCAGAGGGATGGGTTAGCAGAACCAAAAATAATATCATCAACATAAATTTGAACAATTAGAATATCATTTTTTAATGTTTTACAGAAGAGTGTAGTATCAACCTTTCCTTTGGTAAACTTATTTTCTAAAATGAAATTGCTTAATCTGTCATACAACGATCTAGGAGCTTGTTTCAAGCCATACAGAGATTTCTTTAGTTTAAAAAATGAGTCTGATTTCTCAGAGTTTTCAAATCCATGAGGTTGTTTGACGTACACTTCTTCTAAAATAGAACCATTCAGAAATGCACTCTTAATATCCATCTGATAAAGGATGATGTTAAGATTTATAGAAAAAGAAACTAACAATCGAATAGCTTATAACCTGGTGACTGGTGTAGAGGTTTCTGTATAGTCTATCCCTTGTTGTTGACTATAACCTTGTGCAAGCAGTCGTGCTTTGTTTCTGACAAATTCACCCTTCTCATTGAGCTTGTTTCTGAACACCCATCTAATTCCAATGACACGAACACCTTTAGGTTTCTGAACAAGATCCCATACATTGTTATTTGAGAGTTGGTTCAGTTCTTCTTCCATTTCCATAATCCAATCTTTATCTAGAAGGGCTTCCTCAATAGATGTGCATTCTATTAAAGAAATTAAACCCAGAAGCATATAATCAGATGGTTTGATAGATGATCTTATTTTGACTGGAGCATCTTTACTTCCATGAATGAGATCTTCAGGATAAGAGGATATGATTATGTTCTTATTTGGTTGAGGTTGATTAGAAGGACTATCAAAAGCATCAGAAGAAGGAGCTTCTGATTCTTTATCTTCTTGAATCTTCTTCTTTGGTTCAGTGAACATTATAGTCACATCTACAAGCTTTTCACACAACTTTGACTTTTCATAGTCAAGCTTATCATCAAATCTTACACGAATTGATTCCTCCATAATTTGTGATTCTCCGTTATAGATTTTGAATCCTTTAGAGTGTTCACAGTATCCTAACAGCAGACACTTATGTACCTTGGAATCAAACTTACCCATAATCTCTTTAGTGTTTAACATATAACAAGTACATCCAAACGGATGGAAATAGGAAATTTTAGGCTTTCTATTCTTCCATAATTCATAAGGAGACTTACTCAAAATAGTTCTTATGGAGATTCTATTTTGAATATAACATGTTGTATTCACCACTTCTACCCAGAAGTGCTTAGCCATTTGAGTTTATTGGATCATGGTGCGAGCCATTTCTTGTAGTGTTCTATTTTTCCTTTCTACAACCCCATTTTTTGTGGAATTCTAGGGAAATAAAAATCATGAAATCTACCATTTGAATCAAAACATTTTTCAAAATATTTGTTTTCAAATTCTCCACCATGATCGCTTCTAACTCTGACTATTTTGCAACCTTTTTCATTTTGCACTTGACAACTGAAGGAAGAAAATACAGAGTATAGCTCATCCTTGTGTTTTAATAATTTTACCCATGTCCATCTGTTATAATCATCAACAATGACAAGTCCATATTTCTTACCATTAACAAAAGCAGTTTTCACTTGTCCAAATAAGTCAATGTGAAGAAGTTCTAATGGCCTGGAAGTAGAAACAATCTTTTTAGCTTTGAAAGAGGTTTTTTAAAATTTGCATTTCTGACAAGCTTCAAAAAGAGCATCTGAAGTATACTTCAAATTTGGAAAACCTCTGACTAATCCAAGTTTATTTAGTTGAGAGATTTTTCTCAAGCTAACGTGACCCAGACGTCAATGCCAGACCCATTGCTCTTCTTGAAAAATTAGAAGACATTTTACATTTTGATTTTTAAAATTTGATAATTTTATTTTGTAAATATTGTTCTTCTTCATGCCATTGAACAAAACTGAGCCATCCATCTGACTAGCATCTTTAAAGGATGTTTGATTAAAAATGAAGTCATAACCATTGGCACAAAGTTGACCGATTGACAATGAGTTATGCCTCAGAACCTCGACTAAAAGAACATTGTTAATATAAGGGATTTTACCATTACCAATTGTTCCAGAGCCGATGATATTTCCCTTATAATTGCCTCCAAACCCAACAACTCCTCCAGACTTAAGTTCCAAATCTTGGAACATATGCCTTTCGCCTGTCATGTGTCGCGAGCATCCACTATTCAGGTACCATGATTAGTGTTTCGGTGGCCCCATCAAGGAAATCTGCAATGTAGATTATTTGATTCTTAGGTACCCACTTCCCGGGTCCTCTTTTGTTATCCATTCTAGAGGTTCTAGCACCTTTTGACTTATGTACAATAGGATAATCATGTGAAATTTGTGCATGATACTTTGGTTTAGAAGTTTCCGCCTGTGTCTGTGTTTGTGCTATAGTAGTATCATAACCTTCTTGTTCTGGACATTTCAATTTTGTGCCAACAATCACGAAATGTTCAGAAAGAGGTTTTGGTTTGATATTTAGAGTCTCATCAATTATCTTTGATTGTCATGAATATCCCAAGCCTATGCTTCCATTTCTACTAATACCATAGATCATTGAATCCATTTTTGTTCTATCTATGCTTTTACCAAAGAAGTGTTGAAAATATCTATCATATCTAATTACTTGGTCAGTAATAGATGTGTTTGAGAAAATCTCTTCTTCTAATCTAGACACTTTAGTTTTCAGAGCAATGTTTGATTTTTCTAAAACAAATAGTTTTTCATTTAAGTCAAAAATATTTTGCTCATCTATAGTAGTGTTCTCAGACGTAGCTACAAAACTCTTTTTCAAGATTTTATGTTTTCTTAGAAGAAGTTGATATCTTTTCATTAGTTCAAATAAACCAACTTCAAGTTAAGAACGAGATAAGGAAGAAAGTACCTCTTTGTCGTCATCAGAGTCTGACTCATAATTAAATGTCAGTTTGTCTTCTGATGTTATTTCTCCCTTGCTGGTTCTGGCCATGAATGCCATGATTGCATGCTCTTCATCAGAATCCTTATCTTCTAATTCTGAATTATCCCATGTTGCTATGAGACCCTTCTTAGCTTTGTAAGCCTTCTTAGGCTTGTTATATTTCTTAAGCGTTGGATGATTATTTTTGTAATGTCCAGGCTTGTTGCATTCAAAACAAGTAACTTATTTTCCAGAAGCATTCCTATGACCGGAAAAGGATTCACCTCTTCCACATGTCCTTCATTGATAAGACTTGGTTTTCCCAGAAATAGACTTTCGAGCAACTGATTTTACCCTTTTCTGAGGTTCATCTTATTCCGGCTCAATTTCATTACTTCTTAAAGAGCTAATTATCTCCTCAAGAGAGGGGTTGTTCAGATTATTTGCCAATTTTAAAGCAGTTACCATTGGTCTCCATTTTACAGGCAGTCTTCTGATAATCTTTTTAACATGATCTGGAATGGAGTTATCTTTATTCAGAACCTTAAGTCCATCCACAAGAGTCCGGAATCTTGAAAACATCGTTTCCAGAGATTCATCGTCTTCCATCTTGAAGGCTTCATATTTTTGAATTAAGGCCAGAGTCTTTGTTTCTTTTACTTGTGTGTTACCTTCATGTGTCATCTGAAGAGAATCAAAGATAGACTTTGAAGTCTCTCTATCTGTAATTTTCTCATATTCATTATATAATATAGCACTTATAAAAATGGTTCTTTCTTTGTAGTGATTTCTACATACTTTTTTATATGCTTATGTCATTTCACTACTTGCAATCTTATGACCTTTATCGTCCACTGGGTGAGTGTAGCCATAAACTACCAAGTCCCATAGATCCAAGTCATGTGCCATAAAATAACTTTCTATTCTATCCATCCAATAATCAAATTTCTCTCCATCAGACATAGGAGGGTTTGAACTATAGTGATCTCTATTATTATCAATATTATCAACAGTGGAAGTAGGTGTAGCCGTTTGTTTTTCACACACAATGTATCGGTACTGAACACTGTTAAGTATTAATACGTTACAACTAATTCATTAAAAATAAAAAAATAACTGCTGAATCAAGATAAGATCTATATTCTTGGAAAGTGCATTAACAACACTTTATCAACCTTCCAAAAATAACTTCTCATGTCCCTTATTCCTCGCCTATAAAAAGAATACTATGAAGAAGAAATCATACAACATTACAACGCACTGAAAATAAACATTTTACCAGTTCTATATTGTGCTTTAAACTTGTATATACATCGTTGTTGTGATATAGTTTTGTTTAGAACCATCATTGTATACATCCCTATTTGATTTACTTTGTAATACCTTGAGAAAACTGAGTTGTGGTTTAGACTCAAGAAGACATTGACAATAGTCATTGTGATTGTGTAATCAAGTTTTTATTAGTGAATTAAGACCTTGTTTGAGAGTGGCGAAATCACCTTGGCAGATGGACTGGAGTAGTGTTAGTTCAAACGAACCAGGATAACCAACGTTTCTACTGATTTATTTTTAAAAACCCCAATTAAAACCCCCATTTCTTGTGTTTTCCTATTCTTCACTACATTAGGTCCACAAGCATGACAACAAGTAGGACTGCGATTCCCCTTTTGTTTAATTTTTTTCTTTTGGCATTCCTTTAAAACTAAAATTCCTTTTTCTTGGTCAAGTGCATAAAATACTTTAACTTTACTTAAAACCTTTTTCAAGATAAAAAACATAAACCAATGAAAACTCTTTTTTGTCTTCGGACTTTTGCTTTTAAAACATTTTCGATAAGTGTATGTTGTTTCAAGTTCGAGCAACCTGGATATGCTAAGTGTGCGAGTGGTCGAGCATGAGTCTCTTACGAGCTGCAATACCAAGAACGAGTTTCAATCCTAACTGCAAGGATGCAAACATGGCAT